>CM044002.1:61743385-62346502 GCA_024085815.1 Flaveria linearis
CGGTGGCCATCCTGGATCGGAAGGAGAAAACGCTTACGTAATAAAGTAGTTCCGCAGGTACGAGTACGGTGGAAACACAGAAAAGGATCAGAATCTACTGGGAGGAGAGGACGAGGAAGATATGAGGAAATTTATCCTCAATTGTTTGAGGACTGACCGGTTTCGAGGACGAAACCTAAATAAGTGGGGGAGACTTGTAACGCCCCGAAATTTCCTGAAGACAAGCCATGTAATAATAGTGGGCTTTAAAGGGTTAATTTAAGAAATAAGGATAAATTGGTGGGCTAAGAACCAAATTAGCCTTGATGGGCTATGTGTTGGTGGGTTTAAGGGCCCTAATCAGCCCTTAAACAATGCATGATCAGATTCATTTCAACATTATCAACCCTAGCCACCAATTCGTAGAGAGAGAAAGTAGAGAGAGAAAGTGGTGAAATCTCAAGATTTGAGCTTGAAGGGTTGAAAGATTGAAGGTCTGGGTGATTGGAGCATCAAATCCTAAGATAGGGGCAACAAAACAAGGTAAGAATCAACCTCTAATGCCTTCTGTAGATCAAACCCGGATCCTAGGTTTTGGGGTTTTAAAAGTCTCAAAGAAACACATAAAGGTCGAATTTTTACGTATGAAAACATGTAAAAATGCTAGAAATGGTTTCATGGAAGGTAAACCAAGGATTTGGATGTAAAAAGTTAAGATTTTGGGTTAAAAACGGGCTGGATCGTCACTGATATGCATCCAGCGAAACTGTGCCCGATCCAGCGAAACTGTGTACTCATCCAACGAAATTATGCAGCAAAACTAAGAGAAGTTCCAGCGAAACTACAGTTTCGCTGGGGCGAAACTACTGTTTCGCTGATATGTTCGCCAGTGCCCAGGTTGACCCTTAGATATTGCGAAACTAGGAAATTCCAACGAAAGTTGGGCGCTCAAGGCAGCGAATCTGTCCAGCGAAACTGGCAGCGAAACTGCCAGCGAAACTGTTGGCGAAATTATGAAGAAAATGACGTTTTTGTGCATTAACTTTCGTGCAGCTAGAGTATTCGGACTATAGCTTAAGTGACTTAGGATTGAAGTTATTTTGCTAAGTTCAGGTGAGTTCTAGATCCCTTATTTAAACGTTTTTCCATGTTTTTGGGGCTATTATGCATAGTAAACATAAGGTTTTCAGATAAGGATTTCAAGGTGTTTTAAACAAGAAAATACATTTTTCTAAAGTAAAATGTGACATTTAAATAGCTCAAAATAATTTTCAGGCGCGCTGACCTGGCAGCCCGCCCCAGCCAGGGGCGTTGCCCTTGGACCCCACTAGGGGCTGCTGCCCCTAGGACCCCGCTATCAGGGTGTGCCGCCCCGAACCCCCGCTGTCCCGCGAAGGGTCGGTTACGTGTTATGATGACTAGTACTTGGTATGTTGTGTACTTAATAAGTTACGTATTATATATTAAGTGAAAGGTAATATTAATGAGAAGAAGTGGAACTTAATAAATGTTACCCCGGGCCCATATGATGATGAAAAGTCTTGCAAGCACTATGATAGATTTCACTAATGTGAGTCTGATGTATGATGATGGATCCGTATTCATGAGCAGGCTATGTGCCTTGCAGTGTGGATCAACTGTCGGGGGTAGCTACCGTTTCAAGTGTACCGACAGGGATTGGCATTTGTTGTCAATCAACATGGAGCTCTTGCTTTGTGCAATCTCGTTTATGCTAAAGTGGAAGATATTAATGAATGAAGGATAATGAACATGCTTATTATGATGAAATGTATGTATTACGTATGTGTGGTCATTATATAAAAGACAAAGTTATATTTACTATTTACTTAAAACTAGAACTCACTCAGCAAAGCTGACTTTTATGCATAATAGTTGGCAGGTAGGTGCTGATGCTGAGGATGGTACTGTGGAGCTACTTGGGGAGATGTGGATGGCATTCTGTTTATGAAATCTTATTATAATTTATGAACAAGAATTATGTTTTGGTCTACAATTAAAAAGGACATGTATTTGAGCATGATATGGTTTTTAAGTATTGAATGAATGCTTTAATTATTTCCGCTGCGATGTTTGCTATCAAACTGATTTTTATGCTATGGTTAACCAACTGTGAGGCTTCCCGGGAATGGGGCCTTACATGCTAACCCAACGAATTGCCGCATCTCGCTCAGCTTTTTGGGTACAGCCAAATTCTTTATTGGCTTAATCTTGGTAGGATCAACATGTATCCCCTTCTCATTAACAATATAAACCAAGAATCGCACCTCACATATCCGTAAATCACACTTAGAAAATTCCGTGTACCGTTGTTCTTTTTTAAGCAGTTCCAAGATTAAACATAGGTGTTCTTCATGCTCCTATGTCGAAGAGCTAATCCATGCCTATCACTACGTCAAAACATCCAAGCGTAACATGCATAAGATCTATGGTGAATGCGTGACCAGCAAGTTCTATCTTGCAATCTCTAAGAATATGCGTTATGTGAATCTGCTTACCGTCAGCTAGTTCTATAGTGTATTTAGATTCTAAGGCTGAAGGCACGTCACTTAAAAGACTACAGAACTTTAAGGACACGAAACTTCTATCGGCTCCAGTATCGAATAGTACAGTAGCAAAATGTCTATTAACCGAAAATTTACCAGTAACAGTCATAAGGTCGTTTAGGGCCTCACCTGAGCCAATGACGAAGGCTCTTCCCTTGGATCCATTATTGTTGTTGCCACCATTACCGTTACCATTAAGCGTTATTTTGTTGTTGTCGTTGTTGTTGTTGTTGTGGCCATTATTATTGTTGCCATTACCATTCTTTCTTAGTTGTAGGCAGTTGCGCTTGTAATGGCCTTGCTTTCCACATTCAAAACAACCTTTGGGAGTTTCTTAAGGTTGCTGCAGCTTCTTCATCAGTTCACCATGGCAGTCCTTAGCTGCATGACCCATTTTACCACAACCCTGACATTTGAAGGTATCACACCTTCCCACGTGATGGTAGTTACACCGATTGCACTTGGGATGTTTGCCGCCATAACCACTGGGTCCTTGATTGTTGGGAGTCGTCTGGTTGAAGCTCCGATTATTGTCAAACCTCCGTTGCTGCTGCTGAATTGGCTGTTGTTGCTAGGGTTGAGGTTGACTATTGGACAATGATGCTTTGTTGTTGGGACCATCCCACTTTCTCTTGTTATCGGGCACGCTCGCCACGGCGCCCCCGCTTGGGTAGACGTCCCTGCTCCACCGCTTGATCAATTAGCTTATGAGCTAACCAGATGGCTTGCTGAATAGTGGCGGGGTTAGAAGCAGTCACCATGCTTTGGATCTCAGGCACCAATCCCCGGATGTAGTGCTCGACGCTTTTATACATTTCATTCACCATCGGGCATAAAGTGGCTAGTTTGTGGGTCCGGATGGTGCAGGCCTCGATTTCAGAGCCCTGCATCTTGAGCTGCCAGAACTCCATTTCCAGCTTCTGTACCTCGTTGCGAGGACAATATTCCTCAGTCATGATTTCCTTGAATTCAGCCCAAGGAAGATCATTAACCATAGCCTGGCCCAGCATTTGGACCTGAGCGTTCCACCAGGAAAGAGCCGCACCTTCTAGAGTCCGGTGGCATACTTCACCTGATCAACAGGCGGGCAGTTGTATGACATCCATCACTCTCAAATCCGTCAATTAACACGAAACTCGTTATCTATTGGTTATTCATTTATTTTGTGTATGCGTAATTAATACGTTTATGATTGTGTCTTTGACGTTGTAAGCTAGACACATTCAACTCGAACCAATGAAATAATGGATTGATCACTATTATATATTATTATCGATATTATCATTTCATTATTATTATTATTATTATTAGTAGTAGTAGTAGTAGTATTACTATTATTATTTATTATTATTATTATATTATTATTATTATTATTATTATTATTATTATTATTATTACATTCTCGTAAAAACTTATCGTATCGCTCTTACGACGCGGCAAATATTGAACGCGCTAACATCATTTTACGTCGCGTCTTAGCCCGTGTATAGACTTTCCCTATATCGGTTCGTTAAGGTTTATATTTTAAACTTTGGGTTAAATAAAAATAGGAATAAAAAGTCCAGGGTTTAAAATAAATATTTTAAACTAAAAGGAATTAATTCCTAAATAGTCTAGGGGCCTAGTTGTAAATATCAATATATATATATATATACAAATGCATGAAAACCGTCGATTGAACACCAATTCGCAACCCTACGGCCTTCACCGTTTCTCCGTCGTTTCACCACTGAAATCAGCCCATTTTGCCGTCGTTTATCGCCGTTATCTCGCGTTTACTCGATTCGTAAGTAACCGATCACAACGCCCTCGTTTCGTTTCATTTTGTTTCGTGAAGTTCGGTTTCGTTTGGGTTTGGGTGATACGTACGAATGTATGTGTTTGTATATATGTATGTATATGTACTGTGAGTGTATATATGTATATATGTTGTGCGTGTATGTATATGTTTGTTTTGCTCGTGTATATATATGATGTGTGTGCAGCCGTGTATATAGATATAGGCGTTTGTGAGTATCCCGATTGTATATATACATATAGGTATGCGATCATGTGTGTATATATATGTGATTTCAGCATGTATACATATATATATGGCTGTGTATGTATATGTATGTGGTTATGTGTGTATATATATGTGATTTCAGCATGTATACATATATATATATATATTATGGCTGTGTATGTATATGTATGCGGTTATGTGTGTATATAAATGTGATTCAGCATGATACATATAATATATGGTTGCGTATGTAAATGTATGCGGTTATGTGTGTATATATATGTGATTCGTATGTATATATATGTTTGTGTGTGTGCTGCGTGCGTCAGGTATGTATATATATTTGTGTGTATGATGCGTAATATATTATTATATATATATATATATATTATATATGAGTGTGTGTTGTGTTGCCGCAAGAAGCAAACACAGCAGCGCTGTGTATGTTAATGTATGTGTGTGTTATGTGTGTGTGTGTTGCAGGTGTGTGTGCATATGTATATATATGTGTGTTTGTGTTGTGTGTGCTTGACTCTATGTGTGTGTTCAAGAAATTAGTCAAACACAGCAGCCAAAGCTGCTGTGTGTATGAATATGTATGTGTGTGAATGGTGTGTGAGTGAATGTGTGCTTGTGTGTATGAATACGTAAGTGTGTGTGGGTGGGTGTTTATGTGTGTGTTGTGATTATGGGTGTGTTGAGGCTATATATGTGATGAGTATTGTATATTGTATGTATGTATTGCGTGTGTGGGAGTCGATGTATATAAATAGGGATGGGTGTCGGGTAATGGGTGCAATGGGGTGGGTGGTAATGCATGGCCTAGTACCCTAAAATACGAACCACTACGTCCTATTTAAATATATATACCAATTGAGATATCGAGGGAGTCGTGTATGACACATATGTAAAATATAGATATACATATATAATTATATATATATATATATTAGTTGGGTAAGTCGAAATATTGTATGTGTATAATGATACGAGTATGTAAATATATGTATATTGAACGTGAATATGAAATTATATAATCGAGCATGTTCGTATGATAATATATATGTGTGTTGAAATGAGTATAAATATATCATCAAGTTATAAATCGAGTATGACGTGTATGGTTATACGATTATAGATATATATATATATACGTAAATAATAGTGTGTGTGTATAACATGCTAGAAATATATTATATTTCACTCGTGCCTAACTATACGAGTAATCAAATTTATATGTACGTATATAAATATAAATAAATAGATGTCTTTTGAGCGAGTCGCACAATACACCCGAACCGACCCGAAAACGATCGAACGTACTTTCTCTCATCGAACGTGCTTAAATTTTTAATTATAATTATTATAGGCGTTTGATCGTACATTGCTCACACCGTTTGGAAGCGTTTTTGCTTGCTTTATTTTCCAATCATTTCAAGGTGAGTTTCACGGCCCTATTTTCATTACAAATTTTATAAATCTTTGGGGGAAAAGTATGCTCACTTTTCTAGCTGTGAATTCAATTTATTTTAGATTAACGTGATACTGTTTGCAAATTATATCTTATGCATGAGTTTCCGTGTGGTTCTTAATCACAACTATTTAACTCCGGTGTTGGAGTCGACGGACAGTATTGATAGTACTATTGGGTTGACACCCCCACCCATGTATGTTAGTATACTAGTTGAGACTGACTGTGGTTATGATCGAAACCTGGGTGAATATGTTCCGACAATTGCTGTGTGGTTCGTCATAGGTTTAGTTGTGATGCTCATGTGATATTACTTTGATAAACTGTATACACTTATGATCCATAAACTCATGCACAGCAACAAGTTTTTAATTTATGTTTAAACCTGTGAACACACCAACCATGTGTTGATTTTTGAGCATATCTTTTCAGGTGATAATAATCAAAGAGGATAGCTAGAGCCGATGCCATAGCAGAGACCTCAGGATTTCTTTAGACATGCACTAGTGTTTTGACTATCATTTGATTTCGCTTATGAATACTATGTTGAACTTTTTGTTTGTTGGATTTCATGTTTGATTTGGTTTTGTTAAATTGATAGATTATGCTAGTCGTAGAACTGACTAACCACGACACAAGTCACTATTGTGTCGGGTGACGTTATGACACGTGGATCTTTGCATTTATTTTGTCTCTGTAAACTAACCAGGTGTTATGACGATCTCGTCCGTTACATCCTCGTGTTTCCGCTATAAGCGGAGTGTGACAAGTTGCATTTAGCGAAGACAGACTCTGTCTTCTCGAACCACCGCACCAATCCTACAGCTCCTTCTGTCCCGTTGTAGGTGTGTGGTTTGCAGTCCATAAAGGACTGTACACATGGTGGTCATGTTTTAACATAACAAACATTGGTCAAATATCCTATACGGTTAACTAGGATAATTGGTTTAACTTCCCATTGTAATTTCCTGCTGGATGTCCTGGCTGGGCAGCAGCCACTGCTACCTGAACGTGCTCGTTTATTAAGGTAGCTAACTCCGCAGGCGTCATATTTATGGCACCGCCTCCATGGCCTCCGGCGCCACGTCCACGCCCACATCCACATCCACATCCACCAGCGTCCATATTTTACTTTATATTCACAAATACAATAATGAGTAACATCCAACATATTTATCTCATTGAAGTACAGTATACAATAAGAAATAATAAATTCATCACCACCACAACATTTATAACAAAAATAATAACCAAAGGTAAAATTGAAAATGAGTCAAAAATATTCATCAATGTCAAAATTTGAGTTTGTCAATTGGGTAGGAAACAACTCTTCCCACATATGTTTCAAAAGAATGAAACACTACATAGTCTAAGTCATACAAAAAAGAAAATCAATCCACGACATCTGACCCATCGCTGTCGTCATCCATTTCTTCTGGTTCCTCCTCCTCAGGGTCCTCATCCTCAGGGTCCTCTGCCGGAGAAGGAGCTATAGCAATCTGGAGTGCTGCCAGTTGGCCCTCTAGAGTAGCAAGCATAACATTTGTCATCCCTTCCCGCTGCTCTAGTTCATTCACGCGTCCCGTAAGCGCTCCTACGCCATCAGCCATTGCATAGCACCCTTAAAGGTCTTCTCCTGTTGTCCCTCGAGCACATCCATTCGTTGTCGTAGTTCTCGTACCTCGTGTTTTAGGGTATAATTCTCATTAGCGAGTTTCTTGACTCATTGCTGCTCGGTATCCAGTGCAGCCACTAGTGCAGCAATAACTTGCTCGTTTGACTGTACTGTTCGTGGAAGAGAAGGTGTAGGCTGCTCAGTGTTGTTCCTAGTTCTTGGCCTCAGAACAGGCACACGTTCCCTATACATTAAGTGATCTACAAACTTAGGGTAGAAGCTCTAGTCTCATGGAGGATCACACTCCATCAAGGCAAAAGATTGATCCCAATAAACTTCTTCAGAAGGGTAATAGTGTCGGGGCTAGTCCGGTACAGGGTGATAAGGAGGTAGGGACTCAAAACGTGTAGGAGATACCGGTCGCTTACCCGGAGCTCTCGATGATGATGCCATGCTGCAGAGAGTGTGATGTGTATGCCAATGAATATATAGTAGAGGAATAAGGAACAAGTAACTAACTAACTGTGTGCGGTTATAGTCTAGTGTGTATGCACCTAGTTCCCTATAACTAGTGGCTCTGATACCAATCTGTCACACCCTCAAAATCCATGTGCGGGGTTTTACTGCGAGGCATATGACAAACCAGGATCGCAGTCATTAGTTACTTAGAACGACTCTATATGAACTAACAATCAAAATCAGAGTTTAACTTTAAATACGACAGAAGCGTTTAAAATCCAAAACAGTGTAACATGTTTTAAAATGCACAAACATACGCGCCCAAAAGTTATGCAAAAACAAAGCATAGGTATTTAACAAACATAAACAAAACATTATTTCATGACATGCAGACAACTTCATAATGCTGACCCGTGCAACGTGCTCCTAGGCAATAGTAACTCTTAACATGAGAATAGCATACTAAACAAGTCAACATAATGGTTGGTGAATTCATGAGTTTACGTTAAATAATAATCAGTAATAGTTGTAGAACATAAGCAGTGTATTGTAATAAATAGCTAGTCTATACACAATTAGTAATAATCATAGTGATTTCACGTTTGAAGCTGACTATGTTACGTTTGTTGCTTCCCGCCATGAATTACCAGGTCGTGACAATATTTATTAGGACAATATTGCACCCGTCTGACCTCGAATCACATATATGGGGCTCGTTAGACCCAGTAGTACTACCCAAGATTTCCCGCTAAATAATTATTATCAAACCGAAAGTGTGAGGACTTTCCATGGTAATCAACACTATATTAAAACTATACACAACTCATAATAATAAAGCGTTTGTAAATACAAGTATGCTATCTCCCCAAAAGAGATTATGTAAAAAGAGTGGGGCATGAACTCACCTGATGCGTGTAAAGGATACTTAAAGCTTAAGTTAACAAGAACAAGTGGAAAGACAAACTTCAGAGGTTACCTAGAACACACAAGTACATAAGTACATGTATACAGAAATCATAATGAAACCCTAAGTGCTCTACAAACCAAAGAACTTAAGGTTTTAGAAAGGCAAGACACAATTGACCCATTTGACCCGTTTGACCCGTTGGTGACATTATAGTTGGAATTTCTATTCAATCAAGCACACCAATTCATCATACATTGATAACCATTACATTATTCAACAGAGTTTATGTCAATCAAGATATCTAACAGTGATCAACAACAATACCCTATCATGGTCCTATCATCACTTACCTAACCTTTGCCATGTGTACTCACCAAGATGATCAAATCTCTAAATAATCAAACAAGCATTCATACAACCCAATCAACATATTGGACCACATTAGAAATCATCCATGAACATACTAGCATGATCCTAATGTCCTAAACATGCTCAAATCATCATATTTAAGAATTTACACAAATAAAGTTTCCCTTTTGGGAAAGTACATCCCAAATCTATCAAACACTCAATGTATTCATGAATTCATTACTAATATACCAATTCAAGCTCATAACAACATCTAGACATGATCATCAATATCTATTCATCATAATTCATCAATCATCATGAACAAAAGTTTCTACTTTTGGCAATCTATGAACTACAACATTCATCCTTAGGTTTCTAGCATCCATATCATCAATTTAACATTCATATATCATCACAAACACTTCAGCAACATCAATTCATCATCATATCACCATGTTCATGCAAATAAAGTTAATATTATTAGTAACCTATGAACAACACATCAAATTCATCAATTTCTTGCACAATCAATGTAAACTAGCATCCATACCATCTAACTAACATCATACAATCGTCAAACAACATCAATTTCATCAATCTTGAAAGTTCCCCAAATCAAAAGTTTCTAGTTTGACCTAATATGATCTAGAACATCAAAATCCACATCAATACTTGCAATTAACACCCAAACTAGCATCAATATAACAATGTTAACATGGAATCAACATCAATTTCATGTCTTCATCACTAATCTTGGATTTAGGGTTCATCAAGAACAATCAACATAAAAACTAGTTAAAACTAACCTTTGGGTGTGTAGAAATCAACAATTGAGTGTATACTGGTAATTTCGCATTAAATATTCATGCACACACCACTCTTACTGATCTCTTGAGGGTATACTGGTAATTTCACATGCTTAGGGAAAAAACCGCCAGTACTTGTATGTTTCTTTTAAAAAGTAACTTTCTTTTAAAAGTATCTGTCCAATCAATCATAGTCACAACCACTTTTCTTAAAACTCTTCTTCATCCTTCATCTTGAATTTCTTTTTCAACAACATAAAATCTCCCCTCTTTTTCAATACATTTGTTTTGCCCCTGTTTTGGGTGCATTCAATCTTATGCATCTTCATTGGAGGCGATATCTCTAAAGAAATGGACGAAGAGTGACTGAACTAGCAGTGTCAAAGGCCTTAGCTTGTTGAACAAGATGGAACAAGTGCGAATCGGTAAGTCCCTTCAAAATTAGCCAAATAACTTCACTACAATTGTAACACCCGAAATTTTGGTTAGACAAAGTGAAATAATAAGAAGAAAAGAAAAGAAAGAATTTTGGAAGGAAAGAAAAGAAAGAAAAAGTGGAGGGGGTTTTGTGTAAAAAGTACAAAGAAAAGTAAATATCTGATATACATAGGGATGGCTGCCCACACTTTTTCTCATAACCCCAAATCTTCGAAGTGTTCTAGAGAGAGAAAGAGCAGACCACGGGAATTTGAAGGAAGAACAAGAAGAAGAAGAGGGTGGATTCAAGGTACAAGGTCTCACGGTGACGGGTTTTGAAGAAGCCATACCCAGCAACACAATGTGAGTTCTAAGACCCTTCTTTTATGCATTTTTCGAACGATTTTGGGGGCTGGAACACATATTGAAACTGTTTTTGAGTTGCGGGTGTTTAACCCGTACATGTATGTATATGTATATGTGTATACGGTCTGTTCGGGAAGCTGGTTCCACTACATGTGAACTTTCCAGAACAGATATATATATATGATTCACGCATGAATATTCATAGGTATACTGTTAATGTATGTTCTAGAATGGTATACATGATGTTTAGGTGGTTCTAAATGAATGATATGATAATTCTGTGCTATAGAGGTGTTAAGATGATGAATGAGGTATGAGAATAGTACAGGTTAAGTTGGAGGTTGCCCCACTCAACCGCATTGTCCAATGCGGACTGCCGAAGCAAATGTGGCTAAGGTGGTCAACCGCATTAGCCAATGCGGATGACCAAGCAAATGCGGTCAAGGCATATTCTCAGCCGCATCGACCTAATGCGGAGAGGTTAGTGAATGCGGCTAAGGAAATACTCAGCCGCATTACCCTGTGCAGACAAATCAGGAAAGGTGGCTAAGGCATCTTAGCCCTATTAAACAAATACGGACGATCAATGAAATGCGGTAAGGCAATTGTCAACCGCATTGACCAATGCGGACAAGTTCGGATGCGCTAAGGCATTTCTCAGCCGCATGGACTAATGCGGGTAGATCATGGAATGTGGATAAGGCATCCCTCATCCGCATTGACTAATGCGGATGGTCAGACTAATGCGGATGAACCAGAGTGTGAAATGCGGATTAAGCTTAGTAAGATCTGATTTATTTGGGTAAACGAGTAACATAGGCATGATGATGATGATGAGGTTGCATGGTATACCTATGGTATGCCATATATGTGTGATGCTTTGTATGATGATGAATGAATGTTATGTGTATGTTCCTTATGATTATGTAGGTTTATCTTTCCGAAAACTTTACGGATTATGGAAATGAATGAACGAAGTATTATGTAACGTAAAGTGAAAGATAATGAAAGAGGAACATGATGATGAATGCATGTATTAATGAATGAATGAAAAGGAAATATGATGATGAATACATGCATTAATGAATGAACGAACTAAGTCTTGCAAGCATTGAATTAAGGTAAACGGGTCCTTCTTTGTGATTGACCCTATTCATGGTACCTCTACCGCTTACCTACTAGTACTGTGGCATACGCTCTATTGATTCACGGCCCAGTAGCTAAGACTGATCGGGGTATAGCATATGGTATTGGTACAAAAAGTATTCAATGTGCAAGCAAAGATGAACGGAATCCTTGTCATTCGACCACAGTAATCATAGTCAAGTGCTATGAAGTGGGTAAAGCCTGAGAGGATCCATATGAGAACTGAAAGATAATGATGTAAAACGAACGATGAAGATAATAAAGAATATTATCTATGTGTACGTATGATGTATAATCATGTGAAAGAAAGGAATGGTTTATAATGTAAATAAAGTATGTTTATTTTAAAACTAGAACTCACTCAGCAACGCTGACTTTTTATGTGTTTCCAGTTGGCAGGTAGTGTTGCTGGGGATGGCACGAAGCGACTACTCAGCTCTTTTGGGATGGCATTCTCCTTTTGATAATGCTACCACGCAATAGGATGCGGGCTTATAATGCATGCAACACATTATGTTGCATGCAAGTGTCAAGTGTTCGTTGAGGATCCCGATAAACGGGATTACTTAAGGAATCTTCTTTATGATGAAAATTTAATATTTCTATACTAGAGGTCACTGTTTATGACCATTTTGTAATCAGTAACGATGTAATCTTTTGTGCAAGCTTTTATGATGAAATGAAATGTATCTTTTGAATGTTTCCGCTGCAATGTTTATTTAAGATGTTTATAAATATATACCAAATGTATGTTTTATGTGCGATGAACGACCAACTGTGAGATGCCCGGGAGCGGGGCCTTACAACAATTAACGAAATTAACGTTCGTTCGACGTCGGTAAATGTGATTAATTGTGTTTTTCTTTGACTATTAGCCATTAATTTCACACTATATGCGAGGATTAGTATGGGTACAGAGTCGCAACCACTGGAAACCCTAGAGCGCCAATTGTTGTTTTAAGTCATGACTATGATGAGTATGTTTTAGTGTACATTATGTTCAATAAGGCGTTAGACATGAGATTTAGGGAGAAATATCTTCCACAAACCTTTAAATTTTAGGAAGCTTTAGTTTTACTGAAGAAATATGACATTGGTTTATTTTGGTTGGCTGTGAAATTTTAGACTGGAAAAAGACAATTTTTTTCATTGTTAATTGTATATTAAGAAGATGATAAATGTTAAGATCCTCCTGTTTGGTTTAGAAGTCTTTTTACTTATATAGATGGTTTCTTATTTGGACAAAATTAACACCAGAAGAAGAAATTACAGTTTAGTCACTCAAACAAATGGAGACACTCAAGAGGTAAAACACTATCCATTCTAATGAGTATTGTTTTTTTTACTAATCTGTATTCTAACATTGTATGATTATTGGTAAACAGTAAGGACTAACGAAAGGTTAGCCCATAAATCACTTAATAGATTTAAAAACACAGCAAAAAGCCCTATGGAGATCGACCTTGATGGACATACGGACTACAGTTAGTTAATTTTCACCTAATTACATTTTATATGTGATTAGCCTGCTTATTCTGTTTTTTTACAAATCATGTAATACTGTTAGGACCGTGTACGTACGGAGTACTAACTGATTCTAAGTTATACCAGATCAAATAGTGCGGAATCCTATTTGATTGGCGATCCAATCAGGGAGAACGAAATCAAGATCAATCCTAATGATTAGAAAACGTTAAGAATGGATTAGAATGATCTAGGACGTTCTGTGAAGTTGGAGTAGACGAACAGGGCGCTCTGGGTCGACTTGGGTTATGAATATTCGAAGTCTTTAGTTTTCCACGAATTAAGTGGTATTTATAGGTTACAGATCTCATTCGTGCGACTGAGCCTTGCGACTGGCTCAGTCGTGCGATTGAGTAATACGATTGATTCATTCGTACGCTTGAGTCAGTCTTATGACTCAAACGGGCGATTGACTCAATCTTCTTATTCAACCGTGCGATCGGACCATTCGCATGGTCCAGTCGTGCGACTGAACAAGATGCTTAGTCAAACACATTCTTGAACCTTTAATGATTCAGAACTGTGTCTCACAACTGTAAACCTATATAACATGGTCATATTATGCGTGTAACAACTAATAATTAGATACAACATTATATAATCAACAACCATATAAAGAAGAGATTCTCATTAGATTGATTGAACATTACATATGTATTACAAGATAGAAGTCTATTACATTTGAGCTCACTAGACTAGAACTGGGGACATGTGTACCAACAAACTCCCCCTTGGACCTAGTTCTATCTAGACCTTTACTTCTTTCTTGAACTCTTCAAACCTTCTTAATCTCTCTTCTTTGGAAACCCCCGCATGGATATTCAGCGCAAAGCATAGACGTATTATGTGCTGAAACTGTAGTGCTTGCACAATATCCTACGTATCGAAAAACAGTGGCCACTTGTACAGCGTATACACATCAGACGCTGACAAGTTGATAAGCCACACGGGGTCGAACACCCTTATAGCTTCCATTGACCCGTCCTTTTCCAAAACAATGACTGCCTCACCCGAGCGCCAGTCATAGTACCACCACTTAAAGTGTGGGGTAAAGTTCTGTGGCATCTCCCTCAGTGGAATTCTGGACATTGTGCGCGGAGGTCGCCACTTCAGGACTATCTTAGGCTGACCAGTGATGGGACTTACCTCAGACCTTCTGAGGTACCTCGTAGCCTGCTAAGGTTTGAAGTTTACCCATCTGGTCCTATATTCCTTCTTCAATGCAGCCTCAAACCAGCCAGACATCTTCTTCGGATCAGCATAAAGAAGCTTTAGGTGTGCCAACTGGTTGAGTTCAAAACCTGGGAGAGTCTTCAGATCATGAGGGAATCTAAAGTACTCGATTCCCTCTCCCTCTTCACTGCATATACTCCGAGGTCATCAAAATAAGCCCAAGCTATAATCTTCCCTGACACCTTCATATTCTTCTTTACTTTGTATAACTTGGTGTAGGTACTCTGAGTTGCTGTAGTACGTTGTGCTCGGACCTCGGCGAAGCAAGCCGCCCATTCAGCCTTTAGAATGTCAACTTCGGTGTCCGTGGCTTGAGCTTGGCTTGTTGAGGCTTCCGCTCCTTTTTTTTATCATGGAGTTTATCCAGAATATCACTGTCAAGGTTGTTCACCAGATCAGGAAACACGTTTCCCTCTTGATCAGTGTATTCAGGATAATGCTGATCTGTGATGTCTTCAATTTCAATTTCTTCAACATCTTTAAGTTCGTCATCATCAGCATCATCAAAAACTGGAGCATCTTTAACAATTTCGTCTGGATTCAGACGAAACATGTCAGCTAGTTGCTCATCAGTGAGGTCGTGAATAATTTCTCCTTCTTCAGGAGTATAACTCACAGACCTTCTGACGATCCCCTGCAGATCAAGAATCATTGTTAGTTGAGACTTGACCTGTTGGAGGGGAGCAACATCATGTTCGTCTCTCTGAAAGTTAGGATCTGTTTGATTTAAACATGCAACACAATACTTGTTAGTAAATAATCAAACACAGTCATTAACATAAGATATAAACATTCATTAAATAAATGTCACATAATTTCAAATACAAAAGTCTGTTAAATACATAAACATGACTAACTAAACAGTACTTTTGTCTTGAATTTCCGGAGTTTCTTCAGTTGGAGCAGACGAAGAGGGTCCTTGATCTTGTCGGTGTTTAGAACGCCTTTCGCCTGCTACATCATCGCTTTGATCTCCGGCAGTTTCTCCTCCTTCACCTTCATCATCTTCCTTCTTCTCATCACCATCATTACTTTCATCACTACCATCATCATCATCCTCATCATCCTCATCATCATCGTCCTCATCCTCACCATCATCATCCTCACCTTCCCCGATCTTGAGGGGCTCACTCTTAGTGCCTTTTAGCTTAAGCAGCAGAGTTTTGTGAGCCGCCTCCAGCTTTCCTAACTTCGCATCAGTCTCTGCCTCATGCTGAAGCAACCCTGTGATCTGATCGGTCTGTGAAGTGATCACCTGGGCTTGGGAAGAAGTCAGCTCTCGTAACTGATGTATCTCAGCAGTCTGAGATGAACTCAACTCTCTCAGCTTCTGTATCTGAGCCGTCTTTTCTGCATCCGACGCCATCAGCTTAACTACCATGCTGTTTAGGGCAGCAAGCTGCTCTACCACAGAAATTGGTGGTATGAATGAGATGGATGGAAAAGATGATGGTTGGGTTTGGTAGGTGGTGGATGTTGTGGTAGCTGTGGTGTAGATGGGAGGAGATGGGATGGCTGTAGTGGGAGGTACAGTGGTGGTGGTGGGGGAAGATATGGAAGTATGAAGTGGAGGTATAGTGGTGGTGGTGGTTTGGGGTGTTTGGGATGTGGTGTATTGGGTGGTTTGAGTGGTTTGGGTGATTTGGCTAGGTGTGGTGGAAGTGGTAGGTGCAGAGGAGGTAGAGATAAGCGTGATCCTCCTGCGCTTGGGCTTCATCCCATGAGGACGAGCCATATGTTTCCTCCGAGTCCCCCTTGACCCGGAGGCTCCCCCTTGGCTGCTGGGAGAGGCTGGGGTGTATGATGGGTCTGCTACAGAGCTCCCAGACTCTCCTGGGCGTCCACCAACCGCCCGTAAACCTTCCTCGGTTACCACTACCCGACTTCCCACAGTCCGGGTTAGTGGTGCCTCATCTGAATCCTCCTCCTCCTGCATGAAGTCAGGGTGGATTGGAGCTGGCTCAGGTCTTCCTTGACCATCTCCTCCCTGATCCGTTCCATGGTCATCATCATCGGAGTCATCGGAGGGTAGAGCCACCTGCTCTACATCAGAATCACTATCTTCGTGACGCCACTTTCTCCTAGCTGGCACCACATACTCCTCACGGGCCAGATGCCCAAACAAACGTCTTACCGGGGGCTTGACCTGCTTGCCCCGGTATACCTTCATCCTGCCCAAGGTGGTATCATCCATCACCTCGAGCATAACTGCATCCTCCTTCTGCTTTGGTAACATAAGTAGCTTCTGGTCAAAGATCATTTGCAGGAAGCGAGGATACATGCAGAAGCCTTCTCTTCCCTTCACTTCTATGTTCTCCACTAGGAAAGTGAAGATCATCCTGGAGAAGCTGAACGGATGGTTTAGCACTAATGCAACATAGGCATTCTGCATTTGCTCAGAGAGCTCGTCGAAGCCTCCTTTCGTGAGGCAATACATCTTAGCAGGACGTGGGCAAGGTATTTGAACTGGGGGCAGAGATTGCTCTTGTTGAGCATCCCTGAGTTGATGTCCCCAGTGTACTTAGCCCTCAGAAAGCACCCTTTAACAGTCATCGGATGTAAACGAATAGGACAGTCACCATCATCTCCTAACTCTAGGACTGTCCTTAAGTCCTCCTTGGTTATCTCTATAGCGTTACCAAGGATAGAGCTCCTGATCCGATAGGGCTCAACTGATCTATCTACAGTAGCATTCTCCCAGATTGCCTGCTGTAATGAGCGGTACGGAGTGCAGGGTGTGGATATCGCCCTGAAGATCCTCGATCTCCGTAAGAATGAGATTATTCCCATAAACTCCGATGCATTCCTTGAGGTCAGATCAAGATGGGCACAGATGTTGTGCTTTGTGCTTAGAATCCAACGACTCGCCATCTGTCACAATATAAGTAAACATCAGTACATGTAGAAGATAGCTTATTCAAATCAAGGAAATTCCCACTTTGGTTAGTCGGGCGACTGAGCAGCCGAATGAACATAACCGTGCGACTGAGTGGAACGAATGAGTTTTAAAGGTGAATTTATTCATACGGGCGACTAAGTCAAGCGAATGAGCATAGTCGTGCGATTGATTCATTCGTCCATCTCAGTCGGGCGACTGAGACTAATCGTCTTCTCAGTCGGGCGATTGGAGTTCATCAGCGTGTCCAGTCGCCTACTCGACAGTTTGTCCATTCAAATTCGTGTTTTGAGCTATACTTGAAACACCTATTTGTTCATCATGTTCTCGGTTACTGTTCGGTCAGAATTCGAGAGGTTCTGGACGACATTTGTCTGTTTTATCTATGAAACACCTCGAGTATTACCTGTATAAACACCAATGGATGTTAGAATACGCAAAACGAAGGTAAAGATGAATCAAATGAGATTTTGACAGAGGTTCTTTAGGTCGGGCGAATAGAGGGGGCGAATTTGGGAGAATGACTGATTCGGATTCGGCCTGTATATATACTAGGGCACATTCCGTAGTCGTCTTGTTCAGCCGGGCGACTGACCCTAGTCGTATAGGTCAGTCTGGCGACTGGGTCTCAGTCGTGCAATCTACCCAATCGTTCTTCTCCAATCGGGCGATTGAGGATCATCCAAACGACTGTTGTAGCCGGTCACCTCCAATCGTGCCATTTGATTGATACGCACATCCCATTCGCACGTTTGACCTAGTCGGGCACATTCAATCGGCCGATTGGGTTCATTCGCATGGTCCAATCTTACGATTGTATTCAATCGTATACCCCATTCGTACGACTGGGTCATATCAGATTCAGTCGTGCGATTGGGCTATACTTGTGTCATTTTTGTCAAGATATGAACCAACCCTTAGTTTTATTTACCAATTGATAAAACATTATGTGCAATTGATCATCTCAGACATGATCCATTTAACCACCCGATCACCTCAGACGTGATCCATTTATCCACCCGATCACCTCAGACGTGATCCATTTATCCACCCGATCACCTCAGACGTGATCCATTTATCCACCCGATCACCTCAGACGTGATCATTTAACCTTTCAGAAACAATCTGTTTAGATAAACATTAAGCACATTCAGTGACGTTTAGCAGATAATAATATACACAGTCCGACATGACACATTAGACTAAGAATAGACAAATCTTAACCTATGAACAGAAAGAACATATTTTTTGTGATTTTTGTTAGGGCAGGCTTGTATAGCTTATTAGCATTTACATTTTATCCGGAACCGACTCATGTGGAATCATACAGGCATATACCCCATCACTTGGAACATTTAGTGCTGATTACACTTTGCATGATAAGTTTGCACAGTATTTCACTTATCTAAGACTTCTAAGATCTAACTGGGAATCATGTTTGAACTAATATGTAATACTCATTGATTTTGAACATCAGGTGATGCAGCCGCGACGATTGTCAGTATATTTGTCCACTTAAATCCATACACAGACTTTTGACACACATCAGTGATTAATTAAATATGTTAGATCAACAAGTATTTGTGTGTTCCACAGGTATATGGTAATCAATCGTCCTCAGGATATTTTGAGCGGTCTTGGGACTTAGAAGATTTGGTTCTAAAGATTTTTCAAAGAGATGCAAAGCCTCAGGTCAGTGCCATCGCACAGCAGAGAGGCGCAAACAACAATGAATCCTTAGAATGAATAGGTTATGCTAAGCCTCAGGTCAGTGCCATCGCACAGCAGAGAGGCACAATACCTATTTATCCTCTTAGAGCAGCATATTTGCATATACATTATTTTTAATGACATTTGTCATCTTTTGCTCTGTTTTCAGGTCTTTGCTCACATTTGTGGCATTAGCTTGCTCCTCACCCCTATTGGACATTGATTGATTGTGCAGACCAGGGATACCATGAAAACCCACAACCAGTTGAATAAATTTAGTTTAAACCAGTTCACTGATGATGTCTAATGATCTATTGTGTTGAATCTACTGACACATCGTATTGTGTACTAGCACCGCCCTAGATCTACTTTCTCCGAGTGATTACAATACCAGTCAAAACTACTATCATTTTCCCATTTTGTTAGACTTAGACTTCTCTGATTTATGATTTTTCTTTTGAACATGAAAACCATTTTGACGTTCCAAGTAACTCGATGCATGTGTACTATCACTTTCCAGTTTATCGAGTCGCATTTCCAGTTTATATGTCTGTGCCTTTTCAGCTTTACTTACCTCCCCCCAATTTTTTTTTAAGTAAATGAATACTGAAATAAATCTCCCCCTAAAATTCTAAAACAAAAAATCTTTTTGTGTTTTTGGATTTTATACGACATGGGAATTAAAAAATAAAATAAAATGAAAGAAAAAGAAAATAAATAAATAGACACGAGTCGGACTATGTATCTGCTTCTTCAGCAATCACATCGCTTTTCTTTTTAACGCCGTTGACCTCTAGCAGATATAAAAATCTTGGTTTATCAAACGGTTTGGTGTAAAGGTCAGCGCGCTGAAAATCCGTGTTAATTTTAATCACATCAATTAATTGTTTTTCATAGCAATCGCGTATGAAATGATATTTAATCCCGATGTGTTTTGTTTTTGGGTGTTGAACAGGGTTTTTAGTGACAGCTATGGCAGCAGAATTATCAACATAAATAGGAGTGTTAGAAAATTTCAAACCGTAGTCGCGCATTTGCTGTTGAATCCAGATGATCTGAGAGCAGCAACTCGCAGCAGCAACATATTCAGCTTCACAGGTTGATAGAGCAACCGAGGTCTGCTTTTTGCATTGCCACGTGACTAACCGTCTTCTAAAGAATTGACACCCTGCTGATGTTGACTTGAAATTCATCTTGCAGCCACCATAATCCGAATCGCTGTACGCAGTAAGCTCGAAGTCATCATCATGAGGATACCACAATCCCAGTGTTGGAGTACCCTTCAGATAACGAAAAATCCTTTTCACCCTAATCAAGTGATTCACTTTTGGCTTCGCTTGATATCTAGAACATAAACATGTGGCATACATGATGTCCGGACACGAGGCAGTAAGATACATGAGAGATCCGATCATCCCACGATACATAGTGGCATCCACCAAATCCCCATTCTCATCAGGAGCCACATCATGATTTTGGCGAGAGGGGTACCGGCAGCAGACGCATTTTCCATGTCAAAGCGACTTAGAATATCGCTGACATACTTGGTCTGATGTAAGAAAATGCCAGTTGATATTTGATCCATCTGTAATCCCAGGAAGAACTTCATTTCTCCCATTGCACTCATTTCAAACTCTGCCTTCATCACAGATTCGAACTCTTTGCACAATGCTTCATTTCTAGATCCAAAGATGATGTCATCCACATAGATCTGCACCATAAGCAAGTCACCATCCTTTTCTTTGATAAACAATGTACAGTCAATTACACCCCTGCGAAAACCATGCTTCAGCAGATGGGTGGAGAGCTTTTCATACCAAGCTCGAGGAGCCTGATGTAGCCCATACAGAGCCTTGTCTAACTTGTAGACTCTGTCCCGATGATAAGGATCTTCGAATCCTTCGGGTTGACTGACATATACTTCTTCACGGATTTCCCCATGCAAGAATGCACTCTTAACATCTAGTTGATACACCTTGATCTGCATGTAAGAGGCGTAGGATAGAAAGATACGAATGGCTTCCATCCTAGCTACGGGAGCAAACTTCATTGTAGTCGATTCCTTCGACTTGTCTGAAGCCTTGAACAACCAACCGTGCCTTGTTTCTGATAACAACACCTTGCTCATCATTCTTGCACTTCAGTACCTATTTGGTAACAATCACTTTAACTCCTTTCGGCCTGTCAACTAGCGTCCAGACTCCAAGTTTCTTGAACTGGAGTAGCTCTTCTTGCATGGCATTTACCCAGGCCTCATCTTTCAGGGCGTCACAGACGTATTTAGGCTCGATTTGTGAAACAAAACATGAGAAAGCCCCGTCATTGACATAACCCTTCTCCATGACTGCAGCATAATCAGCAGAGTACAGCTGATTTCTTGTCTGCACACCAGATTGAATATCCCCAATGATAGACGTGGGGGGATGATTTACACTGATCCTAGTCACTGGTGTGGTAGGAACCACAACCTCAGAACCCAGATTGGTGACTACTGGTTCAGTATCCGGATTTCCCACAGCTGGTTCAGCAGCTGATGACTCACTTTGTTGATTAGATGTATGCGCAGGGTTAGAATCAGCTGCTTCTTCATCACCTGATGAATCATCACTCTCGTCATGAGCAGGAGTTGAGGAACTTGAGGCACCATCAGTAGGTGTGATGTTGCTTGAATCCAGATTCGGTGAGTTAAGAACATCATACATCATCTGGGTAGCAACTTCATCCTCTGAATCAAATTGTGAAAGATTGAAGGATTTAAAAAGCCATCATAATCGAAGAATGATGATGGACCTTTTCCAGCAGGAGGGGTGATGTATCTCTGAACATCCACGTTGCACCACACCTCTACCTGACCTGTCGAGTTATTGTAAACTCGCTTGTCTGGGATGCTGTATCCTAAGAATATTCCTTGATCAGCTTTCTCGCTGAACTTGCCATCCAGAGTCTTTTTCAGCAATGTACATGGAGCTCCAAATGGTTCCAGATACTCCAAATTTGGCTTTCTCTTCTGAAGTAGCTCATAACAAGTCTTGCCATGCCTTTTTACTACTAACACACGATTAAGCGTGTAGCAGGCATTTGCAACCGCCTCATTCCAGAACTGAACTGGGAGCTTTGAATCAGCTAACATGGTTCGCGCAGTCTCAATTAAGCTCCGATTCTTTCGTTCTGCAACTCCATTCATCTGTGGCGTGTATGCGGAAGTGAACTGATGAACAATTCCCTTTTCCTTGCAAAAAGCATCCATCCACTGATTTTTGAACTCTGTGCCATTGTCAGAACGGATCTTCCTCACCTTCAGGTTGTAGAGTGACTCCAAAGTTGTGACGAGCACCTTGAATGATTCAAACGTTTCTTATTTAGCTTTCAGAAACATCACCCAGGTGAATCTTGAGTAGTCATCTGTGACTACAAAGCAGTACTAGTCCCTGCTATACTCTTTGTGTTGACTGGACCAAAGAGATCCATGTGTAGTAACTCCAGAGGCATCTCAATTGAGTTGACGTGCTTGGTCTTGTGAGATTTCCTGGTCTGCTTTCCCTTCTTGCATGAGACACAAAAATCAGGAAGTTGGAAGTTCTTGACTGTAACTCCTTCAACTAGGTTGTTGTGAATCAGATGGTTCATCTTCCTGTGATTGATGTGTCCCGTCCTTCTGTGCCATGAGATGGATTCCTTCTCTGTGCTTTTGATAGAAAACATTGAGCTGTAGACTCAGAGGTAGAAACATTAGACATATCCAATACATATAAATCATTGTACCTGGATGCAGACATCAAAACCTGTTTCTCTGGAATCTCCATCTCCTTATTCAGTATGTAACATTTTCGGTTGTCAAACATAACTTTGAAGCCCTTGTCACATATCTGAGACACTGAAAGTAAATTGTTTTCTAGTTGTTGAACAAAATTTACTTTATCAAACTTTACCTTCTCATTACCTACTTCGCCCTGAGCGGTAATGTATCCTCCTTTATTACCAGCAAATGAAACGTGTCCCCCTTTAATTTGTTTGACATTGAAAAGGAGAGACTTGTTTCCCGTCATGTGCATGGAAGCTCCGCTATCTACGATCCATGTATTTGTAGACGCACTATAGCGGACAACCTGCACATATGAGAAAATCATCAGTTAAGGAGGGGGACCCAAGCCTTGACTGGCTTGGGTTTCCCAGAGGAATCAACCATCATGAATTCGACCCACTGTCCTTTATCAGTGGGTGGAATCTCAACTTTCAGATTATCCTTGCTTTCAAATACACCAGCTGTCTTGGCTTTCCATAAACCATCCCTGTGAAAAGATTGTTTGTGGTAAACCTTAAACTGATTTACAGTTTGAGCATATGGTTTAGATTCAGAAACAGGTTTTACCTCTGGCATCACGGACTTGTCGGGGACTTGTCGGTTTTGCCTTTGGCGAGATGGAGACGAAAAAGACCTAGAAGGTGTTTTAGACCTAATAGGGGTTTTCGATCTAACTAGAGTCTTAGAACGCTGTTTTGAATCTATTTTGACTTTGTCGTGTAGCTCAACTTTAGTTCTTGGTGTCTGATAGCGAGGACAGTTAGTCGAAATATGACCGCGCTGACCACAAGTATAACAGGATCTCCATTCATCAGGGCTAGGAGATCTCTTGTGGGGTGGGGAGTAAACCTCAGGAATGGGCCTTTTGGTCTCAGTCTTTGGACATTTACCCTCTTTAACAAACTTAACTTGTTTAATGTTTGATTAATTTGTCTTGGAGGTTGAATATTATCCCTTTTAACTGATTTAACTTGAGTGGTTTTAGATATCTTGGTTTATGTTATATTTGATTTAGACTCCAAACCAAGAGATGTTTGAACATTTGCGTCCACCCGTTTCTCAGCATTGACATTTTTTGATGCTGAGGTTTTCTGATCATCATCCGGAGAAGCAGGCTTAACTGTTGTGTCCGGATCACAAACCAGAGGAGTTGTCACCACATGATCCTTTATTTGGTTGTTATTAATTGGACGTTGTTTTGTGTTCAAAAGGATCTCATGTGGT
Source organism: Flaveria linearis (assembly GCA_024085815.1). Lineage (NCBI taxonomy): Eukaryota > Viridiplantae > Streptophyta > Magnoliopsida > Asterales > Asteraceae > Flaveria > Flaveria linearis. Next base: position 61,767,861 of record CM044002.1, read on the forward strand.
GGTGGAACTTCCTTGTAACCCAATCCCTCCCCATTGTTGCGTTCTTTAACCAAGTTTTTCAAAATGTGCGAAGAACTCAATAAACTATGTAGTTTTTGTTTCAAAGACTCATTTTCTACTTGTAAAACCGCTTTGTCCTTTTTAGTCTCCTCAATGGTCTTTAAGTAGTATTTAATGTCATTTTCTTGATTAAAGACAACAACTTCAGTTTCCTTTAGTTGCTTCTGCAACGCATCTAACTTCTCCTTATAACTGCTCTCATTTTGTTTTAAGACACGATTAGCTTCTGAGCACAGTTTTAAGTCATTTACCAAGTTATCGTTGTGTTCTAACAACCTAGCAAATTTTAAATCAATGCTTTCCCTAAATTTATCACATTCAACACAAGCATGTTTATCAAATAATTCATCTTTAGATTGTACCTGTGTAGATGTCGACGTGCCAGCCATGAAAGCATTCTGAGACGTAGGTTGAGCTTCAGATTCTGAATTCAACTCATTCTGAACAATTTCATCAACAGCATCAAACGTCTCTTCCAAATCAGCAGTATCAACCTCAGCTGAGCTTTCCCCTTCACTTGCTGAGTCTTTGTTCAAATCCTCCACAGACGCTATGTTAGCTTCATCAGACACGAATCGAAAGGACCAGTCTTGTCCTTCATCTCCTTGTGCTACCATAGCTTTAGAATCACTTCCCGTGGACGTTGGTTTCTTGTCTTTATCTTGCCTGTTGAACGAGGAAAATGGATTCCTGTTCCCAGTCTTCTTAGGCTTCGAACACTCCCTTTTAAAGTGGCCCTTTTCTCCACAATTGAAGCACGTGACTTTAGACTTGTCAAAACCAAATGTTTTATCTTTAGTAGCCACGAGATTTTGCCCTGTTTTCTTCACAAATTTCTTGGCTCTTCGGACAGCACTTGCAAGAGCCCACATAATATCCATTCTTTCCAGCTCATTCTCATCTACTTGCTCGTAATCTTCATCAGCAAGGTGGCAATTACCAATCTTGCCCGCCACCAAACCATCATAAGAGTGCACAACAGTAGCAAGTAGATCCATGTGCTCTTTAGCAACCTCCACTGTTACTTTTCCCAGATTTTCTGTCGTCAACTTTGCAGACTGAGTAACAATGGGACTTTGAATAACTCCAGATGCACCATGAGACTCATTTGCATATGATGAGCCTTGTTCAGCAATTGAAGATGCATTGGACACGAAGGCTGTTTGCAGAGGAGCACCGGAAGACTTTGCAGCAGGTGTGGAAGTAGAAGTAGGAGTGACATTGTAGAGTGAGGGGTCTTGAGCATAAGAACCCTTCTTTGCCTTGTACTTGTTTCGCACTTCTTCCTCTTTCAGTTTTAGAATAAAGTCATTTATATCCAAGGTTTCTAAAACTGAGTTGTATCGCAGAGTGGAAATGAATGAATCCCACTTTTCAGGTAGACCATCTGCCAAGCTTAAAACTTTGTCTTCCATTGATGTCTTAACACCATGAGTGTGAAGTTCACTCATCAGATGATAGAAACGATCGATGATTTCATCCAAGCTTTCATTTCCAATTGCTGAGAAGTTATCAAACTCCTTCTTCAACGCTTTACCTTTCAGTGCCTTTAAATTAGAATTTCCATCATACCTCTTCTCAAGAACTTCCATCAGTTTTTTACTTTGCTTGTGCTTTGAGTATTGGTGAAAAATGGGCTTGGGAATGGACTGAGTCAAAATAGCATAGGCCTTCTTCTCTGCATTGTAGGCAACCTTCTGTGTATCGGAGAATCCACTCAAAGTCAAAGGAACACCATCAGCTCCCACGGGTATTTTATAACCAACCTCAATAGAGTTCCATAAGTTAGTATCCACACCATTAAGGTAAATCTCAAAACGTTGTCTCCATTGTGGAAAGTCCTCTATAGTCAATAGTTTGGGTGGCTTGTTATGGTTTCCTATCTCATTCTCCAGTAACAACAAGTTCTGTATCCTCGAGTCCTTTCCAGCTGACATGGCATAATTTTCTGAGTCCATTCTCTTATTAATTTAACTTGTGAATTAAACTGCTAATGCGATTGGGATGTACGACTGGGATGCGACTGACACTAGCTGTATGCGATTGGACTCAAACGTACGAATGAACAGGCGACTGAGATACTTAGGCGACTGAACAGACCGAAAGACTCAGCTGGACGACTGGAGTTGGCGATTGACTCAATCGGGCGACTGGCTACACGACTGACTCAATCGGCCGACTGAACTGGGCGACTAGGTTCAGTCGTACGATTGAGATAATCGTGCGACTGGGTCTGCTGAAAACGAGATTTTTCGCAAACTTTGACCTAGAATGCAAGTTTTTGCACCCTAGATGGCTGAAACTCGAAAAACACTAATTTTTCAGAACATGCACACGTAAAGACTCGATTTTTTGCAGAAAGAATGGATCTTTTCGCTTAAAAACGTAGACTTTTTCACAAAACGATTGAATCAACGAAGAATCAAGAGCCTAGGCTCTGATACCACTTGTTAGGACCGTGTGCGTACGGAGTACTAACTGATTCTAAGTTATACCAGATCAAATGGTGCGGAATCCTATTTGATTGGTGATCCAATCAGGGAGAACAAAATCAAGATCAATCCTAATGATTAGAAAACGTTAAGAATGGATTAGGAATGATCTAGGACGTTCTGTGAAGTTGGAGTAGACGAACAGGGCGCTCTGGGTCGACTAGGGTTATGAATATTCGAAGTCTTTCGTTTTTCCACGAATTAAGTGGTATTTTAAGGTTATAGATCTCATTCGTGCGACTGAGCCTTGCGACTGGCTCAATCGTGCGATTGAGTAATACGATTGATTCATTCGTCGCTTGAGTCAGTCTTATGACTCAAACGGGCGATTGACTCAATCTTCTTATTCAACCGTGCGATCGGACCATTCGCATGGTCCAGTCGTGCGACTGAACAAGATGCTTAGTCAAACACATTCTTGAACCTTTAATGATTCAGAACTGTGTCTCACAACTGTAAACCTATATAACATGGTCATATTATGCGTGTAACAACTAATAATTAGATACAACATTATATAATCAACAACCATATAAAGAAGAGATTCTCATTAGATTGATTGAACATTACATATGTATTACAAGATAGAAGTCTATTACATTTGAGCTCACTAGACTAGAACTGGGGACATGTGTACCAACAAATACACTATACCACAGGTTCTGCTGATGAATTAAAAGTGCCAATCATTTCATTATTATCATCAGAAGGGCCAAGTGTTCGTGCGAAATCTAAAGGTAATCTAGTGTTGTTACGTTATTCTAAATTACATTTCCATAGGTGTTTTGTTAGTTGGTTTGTGGTTTCCCATGAACTAAAGTAGATGACATTCTTCTTTACACAAATAACATGTGCATGTGTGAAGCGAACATGGACTGATACAATAACTGATAAAAAAACTGGTAAGGAGACGTTAATAGGTGATGTTGCTTACCCCCTATACATTAATGTAATTTGTAGTAACATATGCTCGTTTTTGGGGGGAATACAAATAATAATTCTGTTAAAACAGGGTCGGCTGACGAAACCAACGTGCCACTTGTTTCAATACTGTCATCAGAAGGACCAAGTGTCCGCAAAAATGTTAAACGTAAGCTATTTTTCAATGTTGTCTATGATATTGAAATGCTTCTAATTTGTGTTGGAAATATAAAATGAGGGACTAATTACGATAGTAACGGGGTCTTGTGTGAAGGGCAAAAGGACGGATAACAATTCTGAGGAAAACAAGGGCACAGACAGTTTAAAAGGCAACTCCTGTAAAAAAAATAATCGTCCTGATAAACTAATGATAGTTGAAATAAAAAGTTATCCAGCTTGTTAGCGGTATGTTTGTATGAAAAAAATATGAAATCAAATGCTATAAAATGATAAGATTTTAAAAAAGGAGGTCAGAAAAAAAAACAAAATTCAGTTAGAAAAAAAGTGATATTTTGTATTATTTTATAATAAATTATAATGTTTAACAGGAAAAGAAATTGTGATGGTGGCTAGTATCCGTGGGCGTAAGATGAAAAGAGGTAGGATTGAAGTGGAAAAGAAAAATTCAACCATAAAAAAACATTTGGAGATAAGAAGCGGAAGAACTATCCGTTGATAATCAATAGATGCTCACCATAATATTCGGGGGAAAAAATTCAGTTAGTAATTTTTTAATAATTATTTGTTTTATTTTTGTAACCACATCCACTAATAATATTTCTCAATTACGATTAAACTAATAATATTTCTCAATTACGATTAAACGTTTTAAAATATATTATCAATACCATCAGCTTTTATGGACGTAAATTTTTTTTTGCCCTACATGTTCTAGCGTCTTAATTATTTTTATTAAAAGTTAATATAAATAATAAAACTTATTAAATTTATTTTAATTTGAGAACTTGAGAATCGCTTTTTAAATTGAAGCATTTATAACCTTTTCATATGTTATTATTTAAAAAATGCACCACCAAATCACAAATTGTTATATAATAATATTAACGCAGATTAATTTTACTATATGTATATATAATATTATGATGCAACCTCCATATAATATAATGTATTGCATATATGCCGTATGATATATTACATATATGTCACATATCATACTACGTATATATACAAGTATCGTATCCAGAATGAGAAATAAAAATTTAGCATAATGAAATCATTCGAACAAACTACTAAACATCTTAAAGGTACTGCAATATATGTACTTCCAATTTTTGAAATTTGACAAAAGTAGATCGGTAATGGCGTACGAGTTGCGGAAGGTTTTGACTTGCTTAGGAGAAAAGTATACCGTCGTAAAGCATTGTAACATAATGTCTTTGATGAGTTCAAGGTGATGATGATGAATTCCATTCATTGGATTGCTTTTGTGATTTAAATTTCATTTATATTTACAAACAATATTGAATATTACTTACTACATATAATATCATAGTAAGATGATACCATATATATATACGTAGTATAGAATCAGTTCGACACATTGTTTTTTTTAGAATAAAAATATTACATTCAAGTTAAAAATATAATAAGTAATAATGTTTTTTTGGGGTTCTCCTTACCACTATATGCGAAATGGAAAATGATAATGTATAATATTTTTATAGTGTGGCACTTAAAAACTTTGGATTGGGTGGCATTTAACTATCACCCATAAAGTGTATAAGCATATTTGATATTTAATATTTACGTAACAAAAGATGTCAACATGACTAGGAGGAAGAAAAGGAGTAGAGTAAAACCGATAGATGGAGACGTACGAAGCGTTTATTTGGTCGGTTTTAGGTTAATTAAATTTCAAGTTTTGAAACCGATCGAGGAATTCATATTAGAATTCGAATATTCATATTCGGTGCGAATTTATATTGATATGAATAACACGTATAACATATAAAATACAAGAAAACTTTAATAAAAAATAAACAATATATGTAAAATAAATAAAATATATATATTTTTTACTAAAAAAAATTATATAGATAATTTGAATTCTAATATCATGCCCAAAAATCACCAATTCCAAATTGATTCATAAACCGAATTCTGAATTCAATTCATATTCAAAGTTCGAGTACTGAATTGGGTGTTTGGTTTGAAATTTTGTTTTCTCAAATCTACACACATGATTCTAATTAATATTCTTTGGGATCAACATTATGGTGTAACATCATGATTTTGGTTTTATAAATAAACAAGAAAGATATTTAAGTTTAAAGTATTTTGGAAGTTGAGGTACCAATTAAAGATGACAGCTAGCGCATGCAAATCTTGAAGTTGAAGGCTGGAGATGTATTTATGTCAAAGTAGTGTCGTCCATGTGATGAGCATGGGTGTGCTAGGCTAATTAGCAAGGGTGTACAGACCATAAGAACGGGGTGCTGAGTATAGCATGAGCATGCTTGGTAAGAACGAGCGTGTTTGGTCTAAGCACGGTTGTGTTGATCACGAGTCACCACCAGAATTACCACGTGTATTAATTGTTTCGCTCGATGTGTGTCACACAAAAATGTAAGGTCCTATGACCTAAGTATATTCTGTAAGGGGAGTATGCAGGTGGGAGACCCAAGGGTATGGGTCGAGTATCCAAAGGATATATATATATATATATGGCATTGTTACCTGAAATAACGGGTTATAAATATGATCAGGTATATATATATATAGTTTCTACCTGCAGCATACATGTGAGACATCATAAGAGAATAAGGGTTAGTCACACAACTAGATTGGTTTGTGAGCCTAGAGGCTAATAGGATGAAATCCGTAAAGGAGTAGTGTGAATGAGACCTAGTACCGTATAAGTTAATACATGACTAACATATGGTCGGTATGATAACCTTTAAAGGATGAGTGATCCTAAGACGACATTTAAAGTGAATATGTGACACCAGGTTGGTGATGCATACCACCTGAAAGTATATGCATGTGCTTTATTTGATTTATATAGTGCATATATATAAAGCATATATATAAACTTCCATGATAAATGTAAATACATGTAGTCACGTACTTACCTAATTAGTGATTTGTATGTATGAGAGAGGAAGAGTTTCTTTGTTCAACATTAGATGACAAGTGAGTTTCTTGATTAATTATGGGTGTTGGAATCAGACATGAGTTTTTTCATTTGACAAAACAAAACACAACTATGGCATTGAGCCATCAACCATGCTTCGTCAATCACCATGTGTCTAATAGGTTTTCGTAGCTGTATAATTAGTCAAAATACAAGTTTTATGTTCTACTTCAAACTAAAACACTAGAAAGATTAATCAAAAGTCACTCGTTAATTAATATAAAGTATCTTTATAAACTACATTTCAATACAAAACTTAAAAAAAAAAAAACAGTATATACTATACTACAAAGTACAGCCAAAACAAAAGAAAAGCAAGATGAAGAATAAAAGATCATGGTTGAGGATTCACGTTCAACATAGGTCCCTTAAAACTGATTGTGAGTGTCCCAAAAGAATTTCTTTGCCTCTCAAGATGCAATAGCTGAAGCAGTGTTATTGACGGAGACTCGAGCATCCAAAGTTACCCGAATTAAAAGCAGGAAAAAGAAAGATTGCTTAGAGCCCGTACGTGTGTTTGAGAGAATTACTATGAATTCTAGTGTTTTTTTTATAACTAAGGATCACCTAAGTTTTATGCTGAAACTGAGTTAAAACAACCCATCAGAATTAAACGAAAAATTAGATTATATTGAATGTTTTCAATGATGTTTATATTTATGCTTATTGTTAACTGATCAGTCTCAAACGAACGGTGACAAACATTAGTAGGAACGAACACTCACGATTACACAAGTGGTAACAAATTTAGCAACAACTTTCTACTCTTGAGCACCCTTCAACAACAATTCGAGCACCGATAGCATTATCACGAGCAATTTCAACACAGGCAACAACAAGTGGACATAATTAGCAGGAATCATAACATCATCGGTAGTAACCAACTTCGCTCAACATTAGCAAATGTTAGGGTGACATAACCAACATGAACTTCCTATTGCTGATGACATCATAAGTTGCATATTCTACTAGACTCCATAAATAGAAATGCAGTTCACAAACTACTCATGGTGATGCCAAGTGCACCACATTGTGTCCATTGCCAACACAACATGCGTGCGAGAGTAGTTCGCACCCTTAGGTTGTGTGCACCCATGTCTCTTTCTAAGGAAACAATTACCAAGCAAGGTCCACCTTTATATACACTACAAAGTTCTCTCCTCTTATGTGTCACAAGTCCTCAATCTTCTTGTTCCTAATGTTCACAGCTTTATAAGTTTCAAACAACCCAATTTCAAATACCAATATTGTAGGGTTTGTAAAGTCTTCATTGGGCTTATTTAAGTGAAGATCAGTTTGGGCCAATTACCTATATGGAGATCACATAGGGTGGAGTAGGGCCAACCATAATCTTATATTATTAGTCCATTTAAGTTGAAAACCTTAGACTAGTCTCTGTAAATTTATACATTGTAATGTATTATACAAATCGTAACATATGAGGTAGAAAGTAATAAAAGTATTACCTGGTTGTTGCTTGTGGACGTGAGTCACATTGACCATACCAGGTAAATATCACATGCTCATCTTCTTATTTTCTCTTTTAGTTACGGTTTTGTTCTTAAATCAATCAATACCCAAATCACTATTTATCTTAGCTTCACTCTAAACATGATTTGATTTGTTAATTTGTCAGGAGACTCTCACAAACTCAAAAGCAACCTTATAAATAATAATTACATTAATATCATAGTCAACCAAAGTAGCATGAAAACATGAAGGCTGTCTCCCACGTGTCATCACTCTCCTCTTGTTTGCCTACAAAGCACACCTCACCCTCTGCAACATTGGATCCAATCTGAAACAATGGCCCTCCATCTCCGACTACTTTGCTTCCGTAATTGATTCTCTTCTCTTCATTACATTCTTCTTCACTTTTCCTTTTCCCCCTTTCGTAATTCATGCATACGCCCTCTTGATTCACTCAACATCCACAAATCAGCGACTTTTCCCATGTGGGTCTTCACCAATTTCAAGAAATCGGAGCCTGCACATTCACTTTTCTTTAAAATAATCGATTCTTCCGCCGCTGTTACGTGCCTGTGATCGAGGATCAACAGCTGTTCGTAAACTGTAAACACCAATTGGCTGGCTGGCTGTTCTTCAACTGTCAAGATTAAGTTTCGTCAATTTATTTGGTATGCACACCAGGTGTTCGATGTATTGATTGATTGATTGAGAGATTGGTGAAATGGGTTCTGGGACTGATGTATGGCCTCAATGTGCATCGTTAGACAATCGGTATTTGAAGGAATGTGTGCCTCCTGTGGAAGAAGATGATGAAGATTCTGATAATATTAATCAGCCAAATGCTGCTAAGCCTCCGAGAAATCTTCAGCCTATGAGACATTGTATCAGCCAGGCTATGCTGGCTGGCACCTCTGATTCGGTTAGTGGTCTAAATTTCTGTTTTTGGGAATCATCTTCTGTAATTTGAATCGGTAATAAGTTGTTTTGGGGGTTTGATGTGTGATTTGTTGAGTAATTTGACCATAATAACATGATCAGATATCTGATTTAGAAAGCAAGTCATCATCTTCTGGCATTTGATCAGGTTTTCATCATCTTTCTTCATCTTCTGGCATTTGATCAGGTTTTCATCATCTTTCTTTGTCACTCAATGATGGATAGAGAAGGATGATCATAGTATGTTGAAGATGAAATCATTAGTTGTTTCGGTGGTTGTGATGTCTTATTTGTTGAGTAAGATGTCCCAAACAAACTGACCCACATTTCTGTTTGTGTGAATGAACTCAAGATCTTGTCATTCGGTCCAGTTTCCATGATCTTCTTTGGCATTCAAGTGAGAGATAATTAGATACTATGTTTTCTAGAATAGTATGTTAAAGATCAAACAACATATTGTGGTTTTGCAATATGAGACTAGCTGTTTAATTCACAAGCATTCAATTGATCCAGAGTGTTAAACTTCTTGAAAGTTCACAGATGTGGTTTAGATTTTTCAATAAAGAAGTGCTAAATTCTCTTGTTAAGCATCTGCTAAAGATTACAACATAAATTGGTTAAAAGTCTTGAAACATACTTCGACCAGACATGATTCAATGTTTGGCAAAACTGTTTTTCGCTACTATATTTAAAGTACTTCATGTTGCAATGATGAGTTTGAGAAGACACATTCAAACACCCTTACTATGGTTTCTATAATGCTTTAATGTTGATGGTTGTCTTCTTTCTACTTAACTCCAAGAATGTCATGATTATGAAGACATTTAAGTATGTGATTATGATGTGGTAAATTATATCTTTTGGATTTCTTAATAATTGTTCTTTAGTATAGAAATCGACAAACGAAGGTAGTGGTGTGAAATCACCACAAAACGAGAGATGTACGTATTCACCTATCTTTCGCTCAGGAAGCTGTTCTGAAATGGGACCAAAACCATATATGGAGGACGAATATATTTGTGTAGACGATCTTCGACCACATTTAGATCCACAACCAGATTACCCTTTTCATGGAGCTTTTTATGGGGTAGCTTTACATATCTAATTCTCTAAACTAAGTAAAGCAAACTAAACTAGTCATTAATGCATGATCTATCCAATTGCTAGGTGTTTGATGGACATGGTGGCATTGATGCTGCATCGTTTACTAAAAGAAACATTCTCGAGTTCATTCTCGAGGACTCTATCTTCCCAAAGGGAGTGAAGAAAGCCGTCAAGAGTGCTTTTGCCAAAGTTGATCATGCGCTTGCCGATACTAGATCTCTTGATAATTCCTCTGGAACTACTGCATTGACCGCCCTCATATTAGGAAGGTAACCTGCATTATACTTCCTGAATATTGACATATGTTGGGTCATCAAGATTCAAAATTTTGTATATATGATGATCGGTATTCACAGGAATATGTTAATTGCAAATGCTGGGGACTCGAGAGCAGTGCTAGGGAAGCGAGGAAGAGCAATCGAGCTTTCAACAGACCACAAACCGAGCTGCACATCTGAGAAGATGAGAATAGAGAAACTTGGAGGTGTGATTTATGACGGATATCTCAATGGACAGCTGTCAGTAGCGCGTGCACTAGGAGACTGGCACATGAAAGGTCCCAAAGGTTCAGATGGACCCTTGAGCGCTGAGCCTGAACTTGAAGAAGTAACATTAACTGAAGAAGATGAGTTTCTGATAATCGCGTGTGATGGTCTATGGGATGTGATGAGCAGCCAATATGCGGTAACAATTGTAAGGAAGGAACTTATGATACATAATGATCCTGATAAGTGCTCTAGACAACTTGTTAGGGAGGCTTTAAAGAGGAACAGTTGTGATAATCTGACGGTCGTGGTGGTCTGTTTCTCATCGGACCCACCACCAAAGATTGAGATACCGAAAATGCACAGACGCAGGAGCATATCGGCCGAAGGCCTCGATGTTCTAAAGGGTGTTTTGGACAATGTTTGATTCAAAAACAACCAAATTCAAGTATTTTTTGCTGATTTTAACTTCCATCCATTTTGTTGAGTTTCTAGCTCTACAGGTTAATCTGTACAAAATTGATTAAACAACTACTTTCATTTATTATTTTAGTACATTTTCCTTTTTGGTTTTCCATTTATGATCTTGTTACAAGAAAATAATAAGGCTTTGTACTTTCATGCATCTAATCTTAATTTTTAAACTTTTTTGTTTGTCAATTTTAGATCACCTTGTTATATTTCACTAATGGGACAACTTCTAATATGTTGAGCTTAAAATTTGTAATCAATTTTGTTAGAGAGAATTTTAAAGATAAAATATATTTATAGGGAATACTATAGAATAATGAAGGATGATCAATTTTAATCAAGTTAAGAATAGATAATATTTCTTTTGAAAAATGGATTTAAACAAGTTAGGCTAAATCTACAACTAGTGTTTAATGTTCTTGCTATGTAGTTCTATTGGTCTTTGGTGCTTGTGTGATCCATAAGTTGATTCTTGTATTTGCACTTCTATTCAGCTTCCTGTTGGCTTAGTTTAATATATTTCGCATTCTAAAAATATTGTGTTTTCAATCTATGACGAATCGTGCTTTAAACATCTAGTTGGCTTAGTTTAATATACATCGTCGTAAAAAAAAGTGTGTTTTCAATCTATGACCAATCGTGCTTTAAACATCTAGTTGGCTCAGTTTAATATACATCGTCGTCAAAAAAAGTGTGTTTTTTAATCTATGATGAATCCTGCTTCAAACATCTAGTCATATAGTCAAATCTAGCCTCAAGTAGCTACGTGAACCTTACATTAATCAATAGATTGGTTGTACTGTCAAGGAATGCGTATGACAAGTAAATGTCATAAAGTTTTTGCACATTATGTTTTGTAACTTATAATTGTAGATGTTTGGTAATTTCTAAATAATTAAATACAGAATTAATAAAAAGTCTGAACCATTAAATGCTGAACCAGTAAGAGGTCTGAATTATTAAGAGCTAATATATCATTTAACTATTCAAAGACAAATGTCTGACCAATTCAGATAAGCGGTCTTAACCATTTAGCTTTAAAACTCTTAACCATTCAGCATTAGTATAATGCTTAACCATTCAGAGGCAAATATCTGAACCATTCAGACATCTGCTCGCGAGACAAACAGTCTGAACCATCAAGTGTTGAGCCATTCAGACATCTGAACCATTAAAGGCTGATTCAGATGCTGCCAAACAGCCCCTAAGTTAACCCGTGTTTCTCTTAATAACATTGTTAGAGGTGTCATATCCAGCTTAACACATCAAATAAATTGCTGCACAAATGATAAAAGTTACCAAGTTACAAGACCAGGGATTACATTATAACAACAAAAATGAACAAGTAACAAGTTACCAAGTTACAAGACCGCGAAACTACACAGATTTGAATCCCAAAGTAGCTAAAGGTACATTGAGTTTATGAGAAATTGCTTCAGTAGAGAAAGCTCTTTTAGTTATACACTGTAAGCATCTCAAAACAGATCAATGGACTGTAGTATCATAGCTCTAGAAGTAGAATCTGCAATTTCCAAAACCAACATTCAAGCAAACCAACCAAACAAAGAAACGTAGCTATACAACAAGAATCAAAACCCACGAATACTAATTAAAACGCCTTCCAACCATCTACCGAATCTCTTCTTGGAGTTTCACTCTGCACTGTCGTCTTGAATGGGGCGCTAGATCCAAATGGATCTGCATCATCGAACGATGGGAACCCATGATTGAAATCCGAGGACTCGGTGCTGCTTCGCATGGAATCAAATCTTGAGAACGAATCATTTGGGTGTTGAAACAGTGAATGACCAAAATCAGAATCAACAGCAGTGCTGCGCATGGAATCAAATCTAGCAAGGGTGGTTCGATCATACTCAGAATCTTGAGTGGTGCTGCGGAATGAGTCAAATCTTGAAAGGAGTCCCGGGGTTGGAAGAGTCCGCCATCACTAGGAGTGCTGTTAAAGGAATCAAATCTTGAAAAGTTGTTGGTGAATGAATTTTCTTCTCGAGGTGAGTTGGTAGCGTACATAGGAGTGCTTGGAACTGAATCCGCAAAGACAGAAGTAAAGGGTTGCTGTCTAGGAGAACCAGCGTAACTATAAGCAGGAGTGCTGGGAACTGAATCTGCAAAAGTTGAAGAAAATAGGTCCCGGTTTTGGAACAGATTGTCCCCAGGCGGGGGTGAACCATATGAGGGCGTGACAGGAACAGAATCAAATGTGAAAGTCGCTTTCTTGGGAACCTCTGTTCTAATAGGGTTTAAGCCCCCCCAGTCATCAAATAAGTTTTTATTCTCCTCCTGCAAAAAATCATCATCATCAAATAGAAGCTCCATCAACATTTAAAAATACAATTCATAGATTTTGGTTTCCAACACACACACGCACACACACCTTGTTAGGCTTTGTAGCATTAAAATCCCAAGCTGCATCTGAGTCATAACTTGTATCAAATGTACCCCACCCCGCCTCATCAAAATCTTTGTCGCCTGAAATAACCGACTGAGCATCTGAATGTTCACTGCATCAGTAACAAAATAAATGTTTTTAAATGCCTCTATTGACCAAAAAAAATGTTTTTATATATAGGGTTAATAGCAACAAAACCAACATACTTCACTATTTTGCATGAAAAGGTCCCTCGACCTAAATTTGGTATATTAAAGTCCCTAAGCTAGTCTAAAACGCACGTACTCAGCAAAAAGTTCAAAATTAAGACTTGTTGCCCCTTAATTGGTCAAAATCAGATGGTATAAACTTTTTTGTGCAACAAAGATGAATGTCATTTCATTACATTTTGATCGGTTTTAGGGGGTAACAAGTTATTATTTTAAATTTGTTTTTCACAATTGTGCATTCTAGACAAGTTTACATACTTGAATATACCAAAACTAGGTTGAGGGACTTTTTCTTGTACTTTGATAAGTTTAGGGACTTCAATATACCAAATTAAGTTAAGGAACTTTTCGTCCAAAATAGGGAAGTGTGTTGGTTTTTATGGTATTCACCCAAAAATGGAGTACATTTGTGTTTTTTCATGAAAAATCTTGGTTGGCGGGCTTTCAGGTGCCTTGCTACTAGCTGGGCTGTCAGGTGGGCTATCTTTCTCTTTCTCTTTAACCTTCTCCTTCTCCTTCTCATTCTCCTTCTCATTCAATTCATTTTCCGGAGAAAGCTTGTCAGCATCCGAGGTGGCTGGAATTGTAGTTGCACTGTCTCGGAATGTAGATTTTTGTGACTTTGGCTTGGGAGGTGCAATAACATTTTGCACATCAAGTGTGAGCTCTTTCACAAATGTAAATCCTGCAGTAGGATGCATAATTAATCTGTTATATAACTCTCACATATATCATCAACTTAATTCTATACTAGGTGTCACTTTCCCACCTTCATCTTCAAATTTATCCCAATTTTCATCCCAGTCAGCTGCTCCTTCTTGAATACCACTTTGCCAACCTGAACAAAGTTATTAGTCAATAATAGAAGCTCCTTCATAAGCACAAGAGCTAACTAGCGCCCACTTAAGAAGAGGGGAATGTGTGCAGAGTGCCATGTTAAAGAACAAAATCCGATGATTTTTGTCATCCAGAAAGTAATCAAGATCCATTTACCCGATAAAGAATAAACAATCCAATACATCAACTCTTAAGGGATATAAGTACAAGATCATGGATTAATCGATTTGTATTTTATTTTTCAATACAGTTTGAGGGAAAAAAACTGTAAACTAGCATCAAACAGAAGTTGCCAGTGCATTCATAATTCCTAAACCACCCACACCCCTATACTACACAGAAAGGGAACAGCTCATCCATATACACAGGTATATGAGAATAATCAGTCTAGATATGTAAAAACTTTATTGATATATAGGACATTCTAGTGATATGTCAGAATTTTAACAGAAAACAAAATTAGGTGACAAGAAAGATTTCATTTCTAATCACAATCTAGTAAACTCTAAAAAGGTAATTATTAATGGAATAGTTGGTTTTTTTAAAGAGAACAGCAGTATGTTCTATGGTAAATGTGAGCATATTACCAAAAGGCAGCTCAAGTAGGGAGGTTGGTTTCCCGCGCAATCCATACATTTTGCAGCGCTCATTCAACGTTTTTACTTGCTCCTCGAGATCCGCTTGAATACGATCAGCACGAGCCTACACAGTCAGAAGTTAACAAAAATCTTCAACAAGAAAAAAGTATTCATAGCACAATTAATCAGAAAACAACCTACCTGAATCTCATCAGGTTTTCCTTCCTGCTCTAGCTTGACTATTGCTCGGTAAAGTTCCATCTTTTTATCCTAATTATTATAATCAATCAATTATCAAATCAGTAGCATAAAATTTTGAAGAAGTGAACTTCAAGAGAAGCTTGTCAGTAGACCTGAATATCACGAAAGGTGGCCTCCTCAATAGTCAACTTAGAAGCTACATCTCCAACCTGTTTGTATTTCTCTTCATATTTCTTCGACAGTGATTCAACCTGGAAATGCAGCTTGTTTATTCAGCAAAACAACATTTAATATTTAAATATATACAGACACACACATACATACATACATATGTTTGTACATACATGTGTACATATATATGCATGTGTGTGTCTATATATATGTGTGTGTGTGTTCACATCAATCGGGCATAGAGCATATCACCTCTCTTTATCACCAGAAACCCTTTCTGTGATCTCATTTAATCTGGAGTCACATCTGCTCTTGTACAAAACCTGTAATTAATGAACAAAGCATATGATCAATTACAAACATGTTCAGATGCTTTTAACTTGAAAACAATCCAAATGTAATATTGAAGGATGTTTCAAACCGTTGCACCCCAGTTTATGTAGTAACAACTTTTTCCCTTTTATGCATACCAAAAATGAAATTAATATATCAAAAACTAGAAAATTTCATCTCGTTTAAACAATCACCAACTAAAACAAAAATGCATGAATCTGGAACCAGGTTTCTCCATCTTCCATGAATAATGCTAATGCCAAATCAAGTTGAATAACATCTACATGTAGTTCTACAACGTGCACGTGCATGAGGGCAACACTTGACTATAAAGGGAGGAATGAGGATTTGAAGAGAAAACTCACAATTTCCTGCATCTTGTTTCGGTAGAACTCAATCTTTTGTTTAGCTTCCAATATCTCTTTTTCAAGTTCACCAACCTGTGTGTGTCAGATAAAAAAGTAAGTACTCAGAAGAATGAAACCGTGCAACTTTCACACATCTATGATGAACAAAAAGGCAGCCAAAAAACATGTGTTTTGACATGCTTCATTCTACAAGTTGTTTAATTATGTGTTTTGACATGCTTCATTCTACAAGTTGTTTAATTACACTCTGTAGGTAACTTTTAAAGTAAACAATGTATAGTTTGGCCTTTAATTTTGTCTACTGTTTGCTCACTTATTACTATCCATCTGGACATAGTTGCAGCATCAGCACCACACCAGCCTGTATTTATGGTATGGAACTAAACAGCATGCAGCTTACTAGGACTAATTTGGAATGCAGTAGAATTTCATAACCTATTATATCAAGTCAAAGCTGATGGCAACAAGAATTACATGTTTTTACCTTTTTATCTGCCTCAGTTGCCTCCTGAAACTTAGAATTCAATGATTTTTGCTCTTCAGTGCTAAGTTGATCCACTAAATGCTTCTCCAGCACAGGAACTGTCTGCTTACGCTGTTTAGGTTGGTGCTGCTGCTGTTCATTAGCCTCAGGTATTGGAACTGGAACCGGACGAGGTGGTCTTGCAGTAACAGGAGCCACCTGTCGTGGTGCGGTCATCCCATGAGCTTGTTGTCCGCCTACAAGATAATTAATTAATTAGAACTAGTGGGTGGTAATATGGGACATATCCATTTACTTACATGTTTCATCTCTGATGCATGAAGCCTCCAAATCATTTTATCAAAATAATATTGAAATGATACATAATTTTTGTCATCATAGTTGACAAACTAATTATTATCAAAATTATACAAAATTTTTTTGTATTAAGACTAAATGTTGCACATTAATCAACAAATACCAAAAAATCACCAGTGCCCATACCTGGTGGAGGTCTCCATAGTGAAGCAGCAGGTATTTGACCCTCAAAGATATTTGATGGTAGCACCTTAGGAAGAGAGCGTCCCTCCCTAAACCGCTCCATAAGGTACAGGGCAATGCAAAACTCCTTAAGAGAAAGCATGCTGTCATTGTCCTCATCAGACAAGTCCCAAACTTGCTTTAAGATCTCTGAAAGACCAATAATAGCAGTAATTAACTTTATTATTACAAGATGTTTGACATTACTTGATTTAACCATTCGAGGAACACTTAAAAAATACTTTCACAAACGAAACTGTTCCATCTTCACCATGCTTATAGTGTTTGGCAATTCTTGAATTGTTTAAGAGCATGGCTCTATGCTTTTTGTGAAAAGAACACAATAAGTAAGTGGTTTTAAGCATACCAAACAAATGCGTGTGAAGGTGTGCTTTATTGGACTTCACGCAGCTTTTCCCTTAACAAATAAGTTAATTCTACATGGCCCACTTATTCATTCCTAAACTCATTGGCTTGCATGTCTGGGCTTTTCATTAGTGCATCAAAAACATGCATACCCTTACTTCTTAAGTGTATTGGACAGAGCACACATAAAATAGAAATCTGCATGTCATTTTGAGTGGTTTTCTTATTCTGAGGGAAGTTGATGTTCACACAGCCAGATGACAGGAACACACCATCAAAGCCACAGTGTAAATAACAAAGTCTAGACATTTTTTTAATGGCAGGTTAGTGGTTAGAAAGTTAGTAACACCAAGTTAGTAATTATTCGCCCACATCAGGGATTGAATCCATGACCTCCAAGAGAAGCAAAAGCGTCTCACCTCCCCCTTCAACCATTAGACCAAGGGATCAATGGTTAACAAAGTCTAGACATCTAGGTTAACAAAGTCTAGACATCTAGTTTAACAAATCGCTTACCATCGTACTGATTATCGATTTGTAGTACTTATATAAGGTGTTACCTTTGTGATTCTTATTTTCAATCTCTATAACTACATCCTTTAAACTGAAAATTATAATAGAAAGTACTACCACATCTTCCTCTTTATCTAAATAATGTGCAATGAGAGTGCTTGCGAGTTAGATATCTGTGTCTTGTTTTCTTAATGTGTTCATATTTTTCTGTAGCTAATAACTTATTCAGAGTCCAAATAGTTAAGATGAACTAGAAATGACATTATGATTTTTCACTTGAAACAATTTAATTAAGTTTGCATAAATGAAAGTTTCTCTGTTTCTCCTACTTGTCCTAGCAACTACAAAAACAACTTAGTTTATTGACTGAGTTTCTATTTGTTGCAAAAAATAATAAAATAAAAATATTCCTGTCTTTTCCATTCAACGTTGGATGCCCAAAGCTAAATAAATGGTTTGCATTTAAGTTTTGTCTGTAAATTGCAGCAAGAAAACTCAATAAAACAAGAGAAAATGAAACAAAAATAAATAAATAAATAACCCACCTCTTGGCAACTTCCAACTCAAGAATAGATTGCGTGCCTGTTCACCGGTAATTTTCCCATCTTTGTCAGTATCAACTTCCATGAAAACCTTGGTATACTTTTGGATACTGGTAGGTGACATTTTCGGCCACGGTTGTGAAGAAGGAAGATTTTCTGGCCTGACCGAAGGATATGTAGATCCAGGTCCTCCAGGAGCTTGCTGATTATGTCTGAAATTCGAGTGCATTTGGTAGTTCTGATTAGGAGTAGGTTGGTGGCTTTGAAATGGTTTATTGGGTAATTGAGTCCCACCAGCCGATGCAGTCAATGGGACACTAGCTTGAGATGAGATAGCATCACCAAATGATGCAAACCCATTTCCTGCAACACCACGACTGTTTGAATCTTTAGGTGCAGACACAGTAACTGCAGAACCATTTAGCTTAGCGTTTTGCAATAAACTACTAGTAGTAGTACTGGGAACTTGAGAATGTACTCCACTTGTCAGTGAATCATTGGAGATGTTTGGCCCTCCACCTGGCATTCCATGATGGGCTCTCATGACTTGACCTGGTTGTGGTGAATAACCCCTTATACCATTTCCTGCTGAACCCACCACATTCAGATTTGACTGAGGAGATGCAGAAGCAGGTAGATTAATCTGGGGAGGAGGAATTTTAGCTGAAGCAGGTCCATATAATGCTGCCTTCACAATATCCGGAGTAAGGTCTCGCTTACTTTGTGCAACAGTTACAAGTTTCAGGTAATTGTAAAACTCTGCTCGCCCAAGATAACCACTTCGATTTTGATCAGTATATGCCCATATCTACACACAAAAAAACATACCATGTAAAAATGCAAAGAAGCAACCCTATTGCAGTACCCATAGTATTCAACCTTTTACTTCTAAAATCACACAATCTTTGAGCTAAATTGTTTCCATCCAGGAGTTTCAGGCATGGATGTGAACAACTAGATGCATGTTAAATCATAACATGAACAGTCTTCTCAAGTTATTTTTTTGAGAAAACACTAGTTATGTGGAAGGAGGGGAAGAAACAAAAAAAAGTAATCAAATTCTTCTGATTTCTCGCTCCTTCCTAAAGAGAAGAATATTTTCTCCAAAACTTTCCTCCTAAGTATGGCAAGATTTTGGAAAGGTCATCTCTACTGAATTATTTATTATTTTTAGTGTCTGAACCCCTGATTTAAGCTAGCTTACTAGCATATTTTAAAATTTAGGGTATCTTTGTAAAATTTTCAATTTCTTTCCCTTTCTCTTCAAGTTGAAAACAGTCAAACACGAAAAAAAAATTAAGCATGACATCTCTTGTCCTTTGATTCTAACTCAAAAAATAAGTGTGTGTGTGTGTGTGTTTGATTCTCCATTTCTTTTATCTCCAAATATGAAAAGGCAGCATAAGGTTGCTAAAATAATGAAAAAGTGAAATATCATTTGCAAAATGCAAATTACATCCAAAACGTTCAATATGTATGCCTATATAGAACGTGAAGAGGAAACAAGTGCTAAAAACCCATGCCTACCCTGTCTCAAGTTTGAGCTTCAAATGTCATCATTTTTAAACCAAACTTAACAGGATGTCTAGGTACTGTAAAATCTTAGCATCTCATACTTTTCGACATTTTTTTTTTAATCTCCAAGAGAGAGCAACTAAATACAAGACTGTTATATATCTAAATTTGAGACTGATCATTATTTGCATCCTGTAACTCCTGTTCCTGCTCAAGAGAGCAATTCGAGTCTCCTGAAAATAAGTTCCTGACTGAATCATAATATGGTGTTTGGATATGCATTCTAGAAGTGATCACCCTATCAGTCACTAGTAGTTGGCTAAACTACAACTATTTATGAATATATTATTATTTAAGGTCACAGTAGCTAAGACAAAATTACTATCAAGGACTAAAGTAAAAAAGTAACTAATTCAAATTTTATCCGTTACTTCCTTAAACAACCAGAATTTTCCAAACCTTCGTTCACCATCAGAGAGTAATTATAAAACAATCAAGCAGTAAACACATATACGACGACTATCATTCATTTTGCACAGCGCCGTTACAGCTGATCATCTCAATCTAACCACTTAACACCACGTAGTCACTTTTATAACCCATAACCAAAAACACCTAAACAGATGTCTATATCTAAATGTAACTCACACAAATTCACATCTGACATATGCATTCTGATGTGCGAGTGAGCGCAACAGATCGAATCCAGCCTATACTCAAATAAATTATCATACAACTTATAAAAACAAATTAGATCGAAGCAAATCAAATTAAAATCAAGCAATCAACTTAAGAAAATGCAAAATTCTAACAGTAAAGCGGAATTACTCGAATCCAATTACCTGAGCGAGAACTTGCTTAGGTAAACCAGAGGCTTGAAAGAACGAAACAGCTTCAGAGCCACTAATGCGTCCGTCTTGATCCAAATCTGCTCTTTTGAAGTACTGCTCGAATTGATCCGTGTTCACCGCTCCTCCGGCCATTTCGAATAACTATATAGTGGTTACGATCGATGAATCACAGTAACAGAAATAGATCGGAGATCAAAGGCATGAATGGATCTGTTGTTACCGAATCAGGATCTGAAACATTAGGGTTTTGAAAGGTGAATGAAATCAGTGGAGAAATCGACGATGATTACTGAATTTGGTGATGATTCGTGTCTCCGATTTGAATCAAAGTGTGTGTGAGTCGAAATGCAATTAGCAATATAGTCGTCGGATCTCCAACGAGTGTGTTTTACAGTTTTAGGAGATGACAACAATATAACCACAAAAGGATCACTTTAATTATTGCTCTAAATAATTAACATGTCTTTATGAAATAGTTAATACAATATTAACCTGATTAGTTATGTAAATAAATATGTGAAATTGTCGCGACTAGTTAATACAATATTAACCTGATTAGTATTATGTCTCGCATGCTATGACGTAACAACATTTTACATTGAAACGATAAATTCGTTAAAAAGTATGTCAATAAATAAATAAAATATACTAAAAAAGTAATTTCAAATACCTGAAAACAAATGGAGGTATGGAGTAGGGCGCAAACCCGAGTCAATGGCTCAAAGGCCGAAGCTTTAACCAAACCAACCAACACTCAGTTTGTTAACTATTTTTACGAGTACGTATATATAAATACATAAAAAAAGTCTTTTGTTTTATGTTTGTTAATGCCATAGTTTTTTTTTTAACGTCAAATGTGCGACCCTGCTTCGGAGGATATATATTATCTTAATCGGGCCCACATATCCGTTTCCTAACCGAAACCGCACCCCAAACCCCTCATGAGGAATATATAGCTAGGAAAAACCCCTTAAGGAGCGTTTGATGTAATGGAATGGAGAAACTAGCATAATTTTCAAGTAAAATTATATTTGAGTGGGTAACAAAATATAAAACCTAAGGGAATGTTTCACCTCAAATTCTCTTGGTTGTGGGATTTCAAATTCACTCTCTAGGTGGAAGGATTTTGAAATCCCACAACCAAGGGAATTTGAGGTGAAACATTTCCTTGGTTTTACATTTCATTACCCATTCAAACATAATTTTACTTGAAAATTATACTAGTTTCTCAATTTCATTCCATTCCATTCTATTCCTTCCAACCAAACGCTCCCTTACTCAATTTAAAATATTTTGCTCAGAGTGAGACTTAAACTCGTGACCTCCTCATATTTACATATAATCGGTCCCTCACTTTAACTAGTTGAGCTAAGAGTATTCACAGTGGGTTCCTTATCTTTATCCATTATAATTACACTAAAAATCACTACATTTTCTCTCTCATTTTCAATTAATAATACTTTTTATACTCTTATCGTTACATTTTCTCTCTCCTTCACTCACAACCACTTTAAAAAATATTAAAAAATTTATAAGGATTACACAGTGGTTCTTCAAATATACCCATCCATAATAACATTTTCTCTCTCCTTCACTCACAACCACTCAAAACTATTCCATATAATATACCAAACACACACACATATTTTAAGGATTCCACTGTGAATGCTCTAAGGATCATTGATGGTCAATGACATAGGTAATTGAGATATAATATATGCTTTATAATAAGGATTGAAGTATGGGTAATGAAATGAACGATAGAATGAAATGAATAATGAAATAAAATGGATCATTACTATCTTATTGTCATGTTTGCTTACCTTGTGAGAATGGAATAAGTCATTATTTGGTTTTTGTTGAGTAACATGAAAAGAAAATGAAGGAATGTGGTAGGTGGTGGTTGTGGTGGTGGGGGTGGTGGTGGTTGATGGTGATGGTCAGTGGTGGTGGTAGTGTTGATGGTAGTTGTTATGGTGGTGGTGGGTGGTAGTGGTTGATGGTGATGGTTAGTGGTGGTGGTAGCGGTGTTGATTGTAGTTGTTGTGGTGGTGGGTGGTGGTTATGGTGGCGGTGGTGGTGGTGAGTGGTGGCGGTGGTGGTGGTGGTAGTTGGCGGCAATAACAGTGTTGATGGCCGCGGTTGGTGGTGGTGGAGGTGATTTGTGGTGGTGTGGTGGCGGTGGTGGCAGTGGTGGTTGGTGGTGGCAGTGGTGGTTGGTGGTGTTCATGGTAGTGGCGGTGGTGGTTGGTTTTGGTGGTGGTGTTGATGGTAGTGGCGATGGTGGTCGGTGGTGGTGGTGTTGATGGTGGTGGTGGTGAGTCGAGTCATAGATGGGAACGTGTATCGTGTCATTATTCTGTACATGGTTTGGGTCATTAATTAATAAAATGTTACATTCCTTAAAGGAATGATAAAAACACCTATCCCTAAAGGAATGAAATCATTAAAAGGGATAAATCACATTATTTATGTAATGATTCATTCCATTATCATATGGTAAACAAACAAGTTTTTTATTCCAACGAAATAACTCATTTAATTTCACCTTACATTCATGCATATCAAACACCGCCTTATATCATTATGTCACACCCCGATCGATGACGGAATCATCGGAGCAGACGAGGGAATGATTGATTGTTCATAACACATGGTTGACTAATGGTTGAAATAATATTAAGATCAGATTACAAGATAGTACGAGTTTAATATATGCAAATACAACAGTTACAATCATAAAAGATATCCATTTTTAACTATGCAGCATATCCTGAAATCATGTGAAAAATAAAGTCAGCTAACGAGTTAGCTGTTGAGTATTCACAGGTTTGATATACCTATATATAGATTGATTAATTAAGAGTAATCCAATTCACAAGATAATGTCAAGACTTATAATGCAACAGTGGAACATATAGATAAACCAACACATACAAACCCCTTGACTTGACACTTGCATATAATAGACTTACACACACACCATAGATGGACTAATCGTCTCTGGTACAATTACCACTCAACTATTCATATTGGGCGGGTCATCCAGACTAGTAGATCTATCATTGATACCAGGATTGATTGATTGAATTAGGGTTCATACTGTCGTTCAGTTTATCAAAGTATGCACACATAATTGCAAGTAATAACATAACATGTCTTGAATTGAATTTAAAATGAATTACAATAGAATAACAATAGAATAACATAATTAAATATTGTGTCACATGACTTCCCCAAATATGAAATAATAGAAAAGGGCTATGAATACTCACCTAGATTGATGAGTCGATATTGATTTTGATAGATTAGACACCTATGAAAATCCTTACGGTAAACCTAAGGAAATGGTGTCTTGAACTTAGAATTACAATGTATTAAAAATCAAGATTGAATTTAGGGTTTCGGTTTGGGATCGGGTTTTGTTCAATAGTTTGAATAAGATATTTGCTAAATTTGAATAACTTTGTTTATAAAAATTAGGTTTAACAAGTAATTTATATTTTCAAAAATTAATAGTAATAAAACTATTAATTAGAATACTTGTTTTATTTGATTGATTATTAATGTGAAAATAAACTTTTAGATTAATAATTAAATAATAATTAATTTTAAAATAATAAATCTCATATTTAATTATTTAAATGGTTGTAAATTATTAGTTAAAAATAATTTGAAGCAAATCATATTTGAAATGTTTTAGAGAATATTTACTCTTAAGTATTAATTTCATAACATTTCATAACCTTTTAAATCTTTAACTTTTGCAAAATAATTGGTTTTTTAAAATTTATATTTTCAAAATTTCATAGTAATTCCAGGATTTATTAAAAAAAAATTTGAACAATTTTTATTTGATTTTTGAGACATCTAATTATTTTCTGGAATTTTAATTCATTAAAAAATGGTTTTAAAAGAAAATAGGGGTGTACGGTTTGAACCCGTGACCTCCGATTAAGAATGTGTGCGTGTTAACCATTAGGCTAGGTGCCTAAACCTGATTTGTATTGTTCATGATTAAATATAAGCATGTTTTAAGAAATCCTCAAATTAACCCAAGAACCCTAGAATGAAATCATTGAAATCGAACATCAATTCGATTATGATAATGAAATCCATGTTGGGGCTTTTGTTCCCCACATAGAATCGAATGTGTGTGTGTAGACCTGAAATGGTTTCGGATTGAACAAGATCGAGTTCGTGCTTGAGCCGAGACGGGGAGGTGATCGAATTCGAAGTGTGATCGTGTGTGTGTTGAAATTGAGTTACCAGATAGTTTGAGTGAGTGAATGAGAACGTTTGCCCTCTATTTATAGGCTTAATTGTTTGCGGATGTGTTCAAACGACTACCACATATTCGTAAGCTTCAGAAGATCCGAGCTTTGTTCAATCCGAGGCTTCGGAAGAGAATTGGTCAATGAGTTGTTCAATAGACTTAATGGACACGGTATGGTCACTGAAAGATGTTGCGTGTACTAATTTTTTAGCAAATTTTGCGGGCATGGTTTGGATTTGAGTATGGTTGTCTGCGATGTGCAATGGGTGGTCAAAAATCTGATTAAACGGTGCACTTGAGTTCAGAGGGAATGGCGCGATGAGGTGTAGGTGGTTTAATTCAGTTTAGTTGGTTGATTTTGATGGTTTTGGCCTGGCCGGAGATTCGCCGGAGGCCGGAGATTCGCCGGAGGCCGGAGATTGGCCAAGGAACAGGGGACGGGGGAGGCGGTTGGGTGTTTTAAAATATTTACGCCATTGCTCCCTGAGATTTGAGCTTGCTTTATATTTTTCTTCTAAGCTTAACAAGTTTTAAAATTTACACTTTAGCCCCTAGTCTTGATAAAAGTTAATTATAATTATTAAATCTAGCTTATAATTACTTACATTTTTGTAAAAATTGAATTTGTACATTTTATCTTTATTTTGTGATTTTATTTTAGCACATTCAATTAAATTTATGAAACTTAATACATAGTTTGAGAAATTATTTTTTTTAAATTTGATAATCATCATAATGATTTCATACAAATCATTAAACCAACAGTATAAGCGAAGCTTGTTTATTGATAATCGCTCAATCGGGTTCGGGTTTACAAATCGAAACGGGACGGATGTCACACATTAAACCATAGAGGCCTAATACAAGTAACATGTCACTAATGTCAAAGTAACATGCTACTGATGCCAGGCTACTATTTGCAAGGTTTTGGTTCTAATTAGAGACGACTTGGTGTCCATAACAAGTTGTTAACGGATGAAGATGTCATTAATGAAGAGATACCATTAAAGTTCAAATGAGCTTTATAGCAACATGCTGTTGATGTGTTATGTGTATGTTGCCACTGACAGATAACTTATAACCTATGAAGAGCAAATGAAACTTGCTATTGATGGCATATTATCACTGAAAAGGTCTTTTTACCAATGTATAAAAGTTGTCGCATGGAAATTTCTAAATGATGGGGACGTCTTGTTGGGAGGAGCTTATGTATTAGACGATAGTTTAGTATGTTTAGTCTAGTTGATATTGTCAAAGGTATACTTATGTAAATTATGGAATTATATAAGTTATGAGAATGAGAGGAGGAAAACAGTTTTGGCTTTACAATATTCTAATATGGTATCAAGAGCCTCTAAACCCTAAATTTTTTTTCATCCTCCTCTCCTAACCCTAAGTGGCCGCCAGCCACTACCATCTTTCTGCCTCCACGTTTCTTCATTCCTGTGACGCCCTAAACCCGGCAGGGCACCGGAGGCACGTCACGCAGTTGGATTAATATTTTAAACACAAATCAGAGCTTTCTATTCATAGCGGAAGACTTTAATCACTAATATATATTAACCCAACTTTTTAGAACATTTTACATATGATTGTATTTAATTATACATCGCCCTATTTACATTATTAACAAGCCCTAAGTCCTATGCCAGCAGTTGCTCCGGGATAGCGTCCTCATCGGCTCATACTTGCTTTCCTCTATTATTAGAGGATCCCTCCTTACCTAGCACACACAACATACTCAAAACATCAGATAAACTGGTGAGTTCTAGTTTTCATTAAAACAATAACATATCTTTACACATTCAAAAGTTCTAATTATATTGGCAATATTATAAATTTAACTTTTATCATTACTTTGTCCCCCTGGACCTGTATCACAGAACGTTGGTTGCCCACGTCTAGCAACTACCAGTTCCCCATACCCAGTAACGTCGGTTGCCCACATCCAGCAACTACCAGTTACTATACCCAGAAACGTCGGTTGCCCACATCTAGCAACTACCAGTTTCTCATACTCAGT
Organism: Flaveria linearis; assembly: GCA_024085815.1. Lineage (NCBI taxonomy): Eukaryota > Viridiplantae > Streptophyta > Magnoliopsida > Asterales > Asteraceae > Flaveria > Flaveria linearis. Next base: position 61,795,150 of record CM044002.1, read on the forward strand.
AACGTCGGTTGCCCACATCTAGCAACTACCAGTTACTACACCCAGAAACGTCGGTTACCCACATCTAGCAACTACCAGTTTCTCATACTCAGTAACGTCGGTTGCCCACATCTAGCAACTACCAGTTACTATCTCTCATCCAGTAGGATGCCAAATAATCATCTAGGGTCGTCACCACAAGATGTTCACAAAGCTGAGTGATCGTCATCACTCCTATCAAACTGTACAGTTTCACACCCATGCATCTTACCCTAACTGGCCTGTTGAGATTCACATCACATTACCATTTCAAAAATATTTCTTTTACTTATTGCCAATATTATCACATTCATTTACACCCCACACATTCTTGCTTTTAGCACCAATTTTACATATTTTCATTAATCATTACACCCCATCTGACCCATTGGAATCATTACCATCACGTAATGATTAACAATGTTCAGATGACCATCTTTTACACCCTACCTGACCCACTGAAATCATTACCATCACGTAATGATTAACAATGTTCAGGTAATCATTTATCACCCCCACTTTCCCCCTAACAGCTTTACAAACTGTTAGAAACATATCAACATTACTATCACAATTCTGGTACTAAAACATTCAATTTATTCATCATGGTTATGTATGTTAGCCCGTATGTCAAAACCAAACATTTGAAAAGGGCTTAGAACTCACCTTATCGACTTCCTCACCACAATCTACGCAACCCACGTACACACGGTAACTAGTCCTTCCTCTAATCAAGGTATGTCTAAAGCAATAAACCTTGATTCAGTAAACTTATTCTCAAACAAGGCCCTCATGCGATTGAACACTTATGCGAATGAGCAATCATGCGACTGGACCTATGCGGATGAACCATGCGACTGAACCTTCAGTTGTACGACTAGCGATTCATTCGCACGATTGAGTTCTCATTCGTATCCAGTGTTCGCTCGTCTTCATTCGGACTTCCAACCAGGCGACTGGGTTCCAATCGCACGACTGAACCTCCATTCGCACTCAGTCGCTCGACTAGACTCTCATTCGTGCGATTGAGTCATGCGATTGAGCCCATTCGCCTGAAACGAATCAGCAGCTGTGTTCTTGACGTTTTTTGATCCAAACTTACTCAAAATTTGAGTTTTAACCATCCAAATCATACCATATTCAAAACAGATCCTATACACATCGTTTACAATGGTTTCGGACCATTATTTTATCAAAACTTCACAAAAACTTGGATTTGAATTCCTGGATTTTAAATTCAGAAATGAATCAGACCAATTTACTGATTTAAACAGGTTATTGGATCAAATTCAATCATACACACAGCTTATAACATCTCCGGATTAATCCGTGATGTTCAAAACTTACCAAAACGGAGTTTCGCCTAATCAATTGGCAAGAACAGGGGTGTTTGGGTGTAAAGCGAACAAGAGATTGAAGATAATACAGACAGAAGTCTGTTTTTACCCTTCTACACCGCCTTACTTATCCATACTTACAACTTAACCGCCTTACTTTCAATCGCACGACTGAGCCATTCGTACGACTGAATCGTGCGACTGAAGCTCATGCGCCTACTATTCGTACGAATGAGCCTCAATCGCACATAAGGAGTGCGACTGAAGTTCATTCGGATGCAAATCATGCGACTGAACATCAAAACAATCAAACTAACTCAACTTAGTTAATTAATCATAACTATAATATAATTACAAGTCCGGATTTAGAAACTGGATTTTACAATTCTTTTCACCACTTTTCTATTACTTTCATCATGTCAGACAATGAATCAATTGTTGACCCAAAAACCCATGATAAGTTGCACCCTGCTCAAGCCATCACAAACATCAAGAACAATTTCAACACCATTCTAGATGTTGAAAAAGACAATTATCTATCTTGGTCCGAATTATTCAGATCCATTGTCGAGCCACTGATGTTATCGATCACATCCTACCCACCGAAGCATCATCCTCTTCGTCCAAGACACCCGAGGAAGCAAAGCTGTGGTCAATGCTCGATGCTATCGTGATGCAATGGATCTATGCAACAATCACACCCGAATTACTTGAGACCGTTCTTCAAAAAGATTCGACTGCAGCCGCCGCGTGGAAATGCTTGGAAGACATTTTCCAAGACAACAAAGCTACACGAGCCCTTTACTTGCGAAACAGGTTTTCTAATACCAACTTAGATTCGTTTGCTAACATCACTTCTTATTGCCAGGAATTAAAAACCGTATCGGATCAACTCGCAAACGTTGGCATTCCGGTAACAAATGACCAACTTGTCTTGCAAGTGTTTTCGGGCTTGAATGAAGCATATGACGGTGTGGGTATGTTCATTCAACAACTAAACCCTTTACCGACTTTTTACGACGTTCGCTCAAAATTAATCCTCGAAGAAAGCCGTAAAAGAATCTCAACCCCACCCATCATGCTTCTGCCTTCATTGCCTCTCAACCTAACCACCATAACCCATCCTCCAATCAAAATAAATCCACCTTAAATTCTCATGCATACCCATCGGCTACCAACTCACACCATGCATCAAATTCCCATCACCAAAACACACCCATCACCTATCCATATTATTCTCCATCCGACCACAACCCACCTCGGCTGCCTCATGACTACCAAAACAATCGTGGTCGTGGTCGTTACAACCGCGGACGCGGACGTGGAGGTAGGACTCGTGGTGTGGCCGCCGGGGAGGTCACACCTACAACCAATATTACCCGAACCATCAAACTTACCACACATGGCAGCCCACTGCTCCATGGCCCTCACCTTCGGTTCCCTATCCAACTACACCACACCGTCATCCCCACCCCTCTCAAACCCGACCACACCAAAGCTCTGCTCCTGGCATTCTTGGTCCACCACCGGCTCAAGCTTACACTGTTGCTGACTATTACACTCCCACAAATATAGAGCAAGCATTGCATACCATGACATTGAACCCAGATCAGAATTGGTACCTCGACACCGGCGCTACAAATCACATGACCAACTCCTCAGGTATTATATCTCCTTCTTATGTTAATAATAGCTTTGAAAATCATATAGTCGTGGGCAATGGGTACCAAATACCAATTCATGGCACGGGTCAAACCATCTTACCGCCGCCTTACCCACCATTAAAATTGAACAAAGTCCTTTATGCACCCGACCTCATAAAAAATCTCATGTCAGTGAGACGATTAACAACTGACAACAATATAACCATTGAATTTGATAAATTTGGTTTTGATGGGAAGGATTACCAGACGCGGACACCTATCCTCCGGTGTAACAGCACCGGGGACCTCTATCCTTTCACCGTCTCCTCTCCGCAGTCTTCTCAACCTTCTACCTTTGCTGCTCTCTCATAAGATTTATGGCACAAACGCCTGGGCCACTCGGGCTCCAATCTTTTACAGTTTTTAAATAAGAACAATTTTATTTCAGTTAATAATGTTTCTCGTAAACAACTTTGTCAATCATGTGTGTTTGGAAAACATATTAAGTTGCCTTTTCTTGATTCTTTATCTATTACTCAATTTCTATTTGATATTCTTCATAGTGATTAGTGGACATCCCCTGTCATAAGCTCGGGGGTCATCGATATTACATGTTATTATTAGATGATTACTCAAATTTCTTGTGGACATTTCCATTAGCAAACAAATCCGCCGTTTTCTCTATTTTTAAGTCTTTCTACGCTTATATCCAAACTCAATTTGAAAGACACATCAAAACGTTTCAATGCGATAATGGTACGGAATATAATAACAAATCTTTTCATGAATTTTGCACTCAAAATGGAATGTTGTTTCGTTTCTCTTGTCCATACACCTCTCCCCAAAATGGTAAAGCGGAATGAAAAATAAGGTCTATTAATAACATAATTCAAACCCTTCTTACTCATGCTTCTCTACCCACAAATTTTTGGCATCATGCTCTCCAAATGGCCACCTATGTGACAACCCGGAAAATTCATGATAAATTCATATCCTAATATAGTATTTATGTGATTATACACTGTTGGATTTTATATTTCTTTTATTAATAACAATAATAATATTAATAATAATAATAACAATAATAATAATAATAATAATAATAATAATAATAATAATAATGAAGTCCAGGGGGTAGTTTTGTCATTTATCAAACTTCAAAAGAAATTTAATAACATAAAATAATAAATTTTAAACCGCAGGGACCATTGTGTAACTTTTCAATTTTTCAAAACCAACCCCCCCTTTCCCCGTTTTCCCGACCACCGCCGGCCAACCTCCGGTCAACCTCCGGCCATGCTCCGGCGAGCCTCAAACACCCCAAATCTAATCGATTTTTGTTCAAACAAATCGTCCCGATAATATCTCGTGCATGATTCGAACTCGTGGGCCATTGAAATTTGAATAATGGAGTCGAATTAGTGCGATTAAACTTTCGGCCGACCAACCACGAATTCGGGCACTAAACTTTAATAATAATTGAATTAAATGCGCACTTACAATCTTTTGATCATTTATAAACTACCATTGAGTTCAATTTAACTGAAACACACTCACACCTCGCGGTCGATCATCTCCTTTCATCGCGACCTGCAATTTAGTCGAGCACTACCTTCTGGTCAATTTCATTAGAAATTAATAGAGGGCTTTTACATATAATCAACCTTATAAGCTATCTACGAAGTTAATTCCATTTTCATCAATGTTTGCTACTTAAATCGATTCTGACCTAACCGCGACTTATTCTTCATGGTGTATAGCATCAATTCGAAAGCATACAGTAATTGAACATATTTATGGAATCGTTTCATCATGGGGAATAAAGCCCCATGAATCCGTTCGTTAACAACATTGATTTGATACTCAATTTGATCGATTTCAGAATTAGGGTTCTTTGGATATGAAGTTATTCAATTAGGTTGTGTTTAAAAGAATTTGGGACCGAGTCATAGTGAGGCTGTATGCCTTTGGTTCACCGGTTCCCTGTCCTCATGTGATTCTTGAGGTCACGGGTTCGAACCCGTGCACCTCACTTATTTTTTTAAATGCCTTTTTCAACTTTTAAAAATATATAAAAATACTTAAAAATTATAAAAATAATTTTTATAAACTTCTTTTCTTTTAAAAGCTATCTAATGAATTTCTGTAAAATTATTTCCTTAAATACCTTAATAATTTTTATATAAAAAATATATAAAAATTTCTAAAATTACAAAAATAACTTTTATAAATTTCTTTTATTTTAAGAGTTATCAAATGAATTTCTGGAAAATAATATATTTATTTATTTGTGGATTTAATAAATAAATAAATATAAAGACTACCTAAACATATTTAATTATTTTCAGATAAATAAATAAATAAATAAAACTTGTAAACATTACTTATTTGATAAATACAAATTAGATTTTATAAATTTATTTATAAAATCTTACTAAATTAAATACAAACTTACATATTTAAATAATGTCTAAATTTATTTTAACATAATGATATGTTAAAATCATTATTAAATTAATGAAATGCAAATCTTTAATTATTAAAGAATTAAAAAAAATAGTTAAATGATTTAATTATATGTTTATAACAAATCCCAGAAAATCAAACCCTAGATCAATTGAACACCAGGTCCAAGATCTAACTTATTTAGGTTATGGATTTGTATCTATTTGCTTACGTGAATTATAATTCCTTAGGAGGAATTTACTAGCTTGTCAACACCACACGAGAACCGAGGTGAGTTCATACTTAACTATTCCCCTTTTTAATCATTTAATATTTTGGGGAGGATATATGTTGTAATTAAAATTACAAATTATTTTTGTGTATTATGTTAAATAATAATTGAATCACATTTATGATTACATATGGTTACTATAAAAATCCTTCTCTGTATACTGGACTATAAACAAGCAGGGATCTTTTGGATAGTACTATCGGAGAGTGACTTACCCCCACAAAGGTTTGGACATGTGGTCCTTACCAAGATGCACAAAGATCTTATAAGTCATTCAGGATGACTGTTCTGGGTTGAGAAGGCAGATGTGCACTATGTAAAGTTTGCAATTATAGTTCCACTTACAACCCATATGAGGATAAATGTAAAGGAGGATTTTCTCCCTCAGATTTGGAATTATTATAAATAACATAATATACACATAAAAAGGATAATAAACTATGATACATGGGCAATTCCTATGTGAAGGATTTGTTGGCTTGTACTTAGTTAGTATGTGGGATAGCGGGTTCACCTTATAAAAGGGTTCCGACAGGCTATTCATATACAAAGTGATACCAGTGGGTAGTTTTATACTCACACTTTTACAGTAAGTCCTACTTTGATGATAATTAATGGTTTATCATGTATGTTTACTCACCTATGAACTCACCAACCCTATGTTGACACTTGATTTTACATGTATTCTCAGGTATCTACTAGGAGCTTATGGACATGCACGTAGGATCATATCAGAGCTCAAGATACATATTGCTTAATATTTGAGATATGATTAGACGTGTTGTTAAGAAACAATTTATCTTTTATTTCCTCTACGCATAATATTTATTACTCTGATTATCAATGGAATGATTATCTAAAATTTATCATATAGATAACTGCATCTCATGTGTGACTACTGTGTTCGATCCTGTTTGTTCACCCCTCCGTGATAAATTCCAGACCCGGAATTTGAGGGTGTGACAGATTGGTATCAGAGCCATTGGTTATAATGAGTTAGGAATTGCATCTAGCCTATGGCCACACACAATAGTTGCACAAAGTAAATTTCCTTAGTTAGAGATCGACTAGGATTAAGAAGTTATATGCTTAAATTTAGATACTTGTTTCCCTAAATTTAACTTTGATTCTTTGACTTTTCCCGATAAATGAACTTCCTAAACTTATTCTCAACGACACGTGAGATCTACACTTATCGTTGTGGGTTCAATTCCTTAGACTTTATGTCTAATCTATGAAAATCTTATCGAGGTTTTGATTCTATGAACCAAATAAACTTGTGTGACACATAGACACCTGTATTCTGGATTTTCTGGCAAAAGACCTTCGGGCTAAGGCAAGCATATCGTATAAATCTCATTGCGAGACCAGTTATGTTTACCTGGGGATTTCTGGGATGAGTGATAAACTATGGTCAATACACAAGTCTCTAAGGCAAATGAATCAAATTACCTTAACGTGTTCCATTTGGTAATCTAAGCTACGCTTGTTCTAACCTAAAGAGAGACTTGTTTCCTTAGTACTCGTGCCTTGCTGAATTTAATCGAAAAACCCAGTTTTCTTAAATTCCCATCTATCTTACAGTAATTGTCCATACTTTGAATATTTGATATAGAATGCATCTATTGAATATGTCAAAGTGTGAATTATCACCAAACAATTTCATGATAGATGGACGCACCAGCGGGCAGAGGCAGAGGTAGAGGACGCGGTAGAGGAATTGTCCCGAGAGGGATGACTCCTGAAGAAATACAAGTTTTGGTCAATCAAGGTGTTGCTGTAGCCCTAGCCATTCAGGCTGCTCAGAATGGTCAAAACTATTCCTATAAGAAGTTCCTAGACTGCAAGCTCGATATCTTCACTGGGGCAGAAGGGGCCATTGGGCTCATAAGGTGGTTTGAGAAATATGAATCCATCTTTGCTATATCCGAATGTCTAGATGCAAATAGGACAAAGTATGCCTCAGGAGCATTGAGTGGAGCTGCACTCTCGTTCTGGAAGATTGAAGTTTCAAGACTTACTCTCCCACTAGCCATGCTATGGCTTGGGATGAATTCAAGCAACTGATGATGGAAGAGTACTGTCCAAGGGAAGAAGTACAAAAGTTTGAAACAGAGTGCTGGAACCATAAGATGGTTGGATCTGAGATTGAAACTTATACCACCGAGAATCATGAGTACGCAACTTTGTGCCCACATATGATGGAGCCTGCTCACAGAAGAATTGAAGGCTATATTCGTGGACTATCTCCAGTCATTCAGTCCATGGTCACCTCCTCCAACCCAACTTCAATCCAACAGGCTATTAGGATAGCTGCTGCTGAAAGCTCAGGAAAGAGAAAGTTGCCACCAAATTCAAGGGTAAGGGTGCTGCTGCTGAAAGCTCAGGAAAGAGAAAGTTCGAAGATTCTAAAGAAAGTGAGAATCAAGGTGCAAACAAGAAGCCACATCCAGAAAAGAAAAATGACAATCAGGGTATTCCGCCTAGATGTTAGATGTAACACCCGGAAGTTTGACCTTTTTGAGTGATATGCGACTGAGTCTCAGCCGCATGGAATTCATGCGACTGAAGGCCCAATCGTATGATGCAAGGACGAATGAAGGCTCAAGCGCATGGAACTCATGCGACTGGAGGTCCAGTCACATGGTGTTCGAGCGGCTGAAAGTCCAGTCGCCTGGACCTCGGCGACTGAGCTGTAACTATAAAAGAGGGGCAGCCCTCTTCTCCCCCACACTTGCACATTTTCAGTCGGGAAGAAGGGGCAGAAAGAGAGAGAGCAGAGAAAGAGAGAAAGAAAGAAAGAGTGGTGATTCGGGCTCAAGATTTGACAAGCGGCTAGCCAAATCGAAGCTCTTCATCTTCTCCTCGATTAGGTGAGTTCTAGAACCCCACATTTTCATGTTTTCTTACGATTGTGGGGCTGGATCATATATAAACCCTATTTTTGTAAAGTATATGTTTAACCCACTGATGTTCAACCGTACAATTGAGTCTCAGTCGTACGGATGGGGCTCAATCGCCCGACAGGCCATGCGATTGAGGGATTCGGTCGCATAGGTCCTTTCGCAGGACAGTTCAGTCGCACGTATGAGGGTGAATCGCCTAATAGTCCATTCGTATAGTGTTCACTCGTACGATAGGAGGTCCATTCGCACGAATGTAAGTCCATTCGCCTGATTGCCCAATCGCACGACCCAGTCGCATGGAGGCCATGCGACTGCAGTATGTTCAATCGCCCAAACAGGGCTGATGTGAATGAGAAGAGAGGTGTGTGTAGGACGTATGTATGATAGTTATGATGTTGCCTTATATGATGGTAATGACTGATGATTTGCAAATATTTATGTTCCTTATGATTATGTATGTATATCTTTCACGACTCATGTATTATGACAATGAATAAACGAAGTATTATGTAATGTAAAGTGGAAGATAAAGAAAGAGGAACATGATGATGAATGCATGTATTAACGAATGAATGAATGTGTAAAACGATGATGAATACATGCATTAATGAACGAACGAATTAAGTCTTGCAAACATTGAATAAGTCGATTGGTCTTTCTTGGTGACTGACCATGGTCATGGTACCTCTACCGCCTACCTACTAGTATTGTGGCATACGCTTAGATTCACGGCCCAGTAGCTAAGACTACTGTGGCATACGCTCTATTGATTCACGACCCAGTAGCTAAGACTGATCGGGGTAGAGCGTATGGTATTGGTACAAAGAATTCAATGTGCAAGTAAGGATGAAACGGGATCCTTGTCATTCGACCACAGTAATCATAGCCGAGTGCTATGAAGTGGGTAAAGCCTGATAGGATCCATATGAGAAGTTAAAGATAATGATGTATAACGAATGATGAAGATAATAATGAATATTATCTCTGTGTACGTATGAATGAACGTAAAGAATGTATGCACGAACGTGAATGAGAACGATGAATGGTACACGAATGAAAGCTAATGAACGAATGAGGATAATAATAACAATATTATCTAAGTGTACGTATGTTGTATGATCGCATGTATGCAAGGACAGTTTTAACAATGAAAATATGTTTTATTATAAAACTAAAACTCACTCAGCAACGCTGACTTTTTATGTGTTTCCAGTTGGCAGGTAGTGTTGCTGGGGATGGCACGAGGCGACTACTCAGATCTTTTGGGATGGCATTCTCCTTTTGATAATGCTGCCACGCAATGTGTTGCGGGCCCATAATGTACGCAACACATTATGTTGCACGCAAGTGCAAGATTTCTTGAGGATCCTGATAACAGGATTATTTAAGAAATCTTCTTTATGATGAAATCTTTTGTATAATGCTTTTGTGATGTAATGCAACATTAGATGTTTTGTAATTGACGTACGTTGTATTAAATGGCAAAAGTATTTATAGTAAGGGAAAAGTTTATCTTAGAAATTCCGCTGCATGATTTTATTAAGTTTATGCAAATATATGTTTTACGTGCGATGAACGACCAACTGTGAGGTGCCCAGGGACGGGGCCTTACAAGTTGGTATCAGAGCCAAAGTTTAAGTAAAATGGGTAAATTTTCAAAATAAACCTAAACTTAAACTGAAAAGGGGACAGGAAAGGGAAAGAATGCCATCTGAGTAGCTGCGTGCCATCAGGTATTTTCTTAAAGATTAGCTGGTATTATGTGCGCATGCTATTTGTTTATGTGTTACTGTTAGATTTAGAAACTAATGTAGTCAGGACAGGTAATGCTCGGGGTACGAAGAGTAAAGTAAGTGGCTAATCACAACTGGCCACTGTAATTAGGGACTTACTATACTTGACATAAATTGAGCTATTTCCTTGAATGACCGTGTTGGTGTTTGAATCTTTCAGTGTGAGATAGAGAATGGCTGGTGGTAGGTCTTCTAAGGCCTCACGGGGTGGAGGTGGTGGCAGACGTGGTGCTGAACCGCGTGTCACGAGAGGGAGACCTAGAGTGGAGAAAGTGGTTCACGAGGAAACTGAGACCCCTCATCAGGAGGGAGTAGACGAGAGCGCCAATTTGAGAGCCTCAGTAAAAGAGGCAGTGGTTGAAGAGGTACATCAGGTCATGCAGACAATCTTATCGTCTGTGGTGACCGAAGTGATTAAGGCTGTCAGGGAAGGTGAAAGAAAAGAGAGGAATAGGTCCTCAGGAAGACAGAAGCAACAAGAGCTGGAAACGGTTCTATCTGATAATGAAGAGGAAGAGGAGGAGGAGCCGGTACGGGAGACAACACGGGGTTGTAATTACGGGGCTTTCATGAGGCGCAAGCCCCCTACTTTTGACGGTTCTGGCACCGCTGCTGATGCTCACCAATGGGTGAGAGAAATGGAGGCTGTCCTCGATATTAGTGATTGCCAGGAGGACAAGAAGGTGAAGTTTGCTACCCACTCTTTTACGGGTTCGGCCTTGTGCTGGTGGGACAACATAGTCCAGGCCGAGGGTAGCAGGGCCATCGGGAGAATGAAGTGGTCCGAGCTAAAAAGGATGGTGATCGAGGAATTCAGTCCTCGTCGGGAAATGGACAAAGTTGAGAGAGAGTTCCTGCAGTTGGAGGCGGGGACAATGACCCACCAACAATACACCACAAAGTTCAATGAGATGGCGAGAATAGTGCCGGATCAGGTGACGCTGGTGTCTCGAAAGATCAACCGGTATATTCAGGGGCTGCCAGCTAACATCCGCAGGCATTTGATTACTGCTCGACCGAGCACCTTCAGGTCAGCAGTGGATTTGGCTGGGAGATTATATGATGAACGAGCTGTGGTGGTAAAGGCTGAGGTTAGTAGAAAGGGAGGTGGTGAGAGAAGCTGGCAGGGGAAGAGGTTTGGTCGAGGTGATACTTCGACGAGTAACAAGAAGACAAGGGTGGATGACCGCCGTGTGGTCGTGTCAAGAGCAGGGTTGAGGAAGTGTGGCCAGTGTGGAAGAGAGCACTCGGGGGAGTGCAAGTGGGGATCCAACATCTGTTTCAGTGTGGGAAGGCAGGGCATATGTCAAAGGATTACCGGATGGGTAAGTGTTTTAACTGTGGGGAAAGTGGTCATATGAGCAGAGACTGCAAGAAGCCTAGGGCTGAGGGGTCAGGGGCGAAGAAGGCGGGAGGTGAAGAACCGAGAGCAAAGGCCAGGGCATTCACGATGACGCAGGAGGAGGCGAGGACGGACCTGATGTTGTGTCCGGTACGTTTCTGGTGAACCAAACTTTAGCCTCCGTATTATTTGATTCGGGTGCCAGTAGGAGTTTTATTTCTGCTGCCTTCTGTACTAAGCTACATGTTAGTAGTAGACGTGTTGATGTGCCCTTTGATGTAGAAACTGCTATAGGTAAGTCTACTAGGATCTCTGAGGTGATAGAGGGTTGTGATGTTGAATTGGAGGGCCACAAATTTCCGGTTAGACCGTTTGCGATGACTTTGGGTGGTTTCGATTTGGTGCTTAGGATGGATTGGTTGGCGGACTTTGAGGCGAACATCGTGTGTCGCAAGAAGATGATTCAATTGACAGCGCCCGGCGGTAGTTCAGTGACAGTTTATGGTGATCGGGTTACTACGATTTCGAAGGTGATCTCAATGGCTGTGGCGGGAAAAATGTATGAGGCGTGGGTGCAGCGCCTACTTATGTTATGTGAAAGATGTGGAAACGCCAACACCACAACTATCTGATGTTCCGGTTGTGCGTGATTTTCCAGACATGTTCCCGGAAGACTTATCGGGATTGCCACCTGACAGAGAGATCGAGTTCCAGATTGACCTGATACCGGGTGCTCAACCTGTCGCCAAGGCACCGTATCGATTGGCTCCGACGGAGATGAAAGAGTTGATGGAGCAGTTGCAAGAGTTGTTGGATAAGGGGTTTATTAGACCGAGTATCTCACCTTGGGGTGCTCCGGTTCTATTCGTAAAGAAGAAAGATGGTAGTATGAGGATGTGCATCGACTACCGCGAGCCGAATAAGTTGACGGTGAAGAACAGATACCCCTTGCCGAGGATCGATGACTTGTTTGATCAACTTCAGGGTGCCAGCTGGTTTTTAATGATAGATCTTCGATCGTTCTCTACCATCAACTGAAAGTGAAGGAGCAGGATATTCCTAAAACAGCCTTTCATACGCGCTATGGTCATTACGAGTTTCTTGTCAGGTCGTTTGGTTTAACCAATGCGCCGGCTGCTTTTATGGATTTGATGAACCGAGTGTGTCGGCCGATGTTGGATAAATCAGTGATTGTATTTATTGACGACATCCTGATTTATTCAAGAAGTGAAACGGAGCATGCCGGTCACATTCGAGAAGTACTAGAAACGTTGAGAAGAGAGAAATTGTACGCCAAGTTCTCTAAGTGCGCATTTTGGCTGCGTGAAGTTCAGTTCTTGGGTCACGTGGTTAATCTGGAGGGGATTATGGTCGATCCGGCAAAGGTGGAAGCAGTAATGCAATGGAAGTCTCCAAAGACGCCATCCGAGATCCGTAGTTTCTTGGGTTTGGCGGGCTACTACAGAAGATTCATTCAAGACTTCTCCAAGATTGCTTCTCCACTGACCAAGTTGACCCGGAAGGATGTGAAGTTTGTATGGGGACAAGCTCAAGGGAAGGCTTTTGAAGAATTGAAGACGAGGTTGACCCAAGCTCCTGTGTTGGCATTACCCGATAGAAGCGAAGACTTGGTGGTTTATTCTGATGCTTCCTACTCGGGGTTGGGGTGTGTATTAATGCAAAGGGGGAAGGTGATAGCCTATGCATCCCGACAGTTGAAAGTTCATGAGGTTAACTATCCCACTCATGACTTGGAGCTAGCAGCTGTGGTCTTTGCATTGAAGATTTGGAGGCACTATCTCTACGGGACGAAGTGCACCATCTTTACCGACCACAAGAGCTTGAAGTACTTCTTCGAGTAAAAAGATTTAAATATGAGACAGCGGCAATGGTTGGAACTAATAAAGACTACGAGTGTGAGATCCACTACCATCCGGGCAAAGCCAACGTGGTGGCTGATGCCCTTAGCCGAAAGGAGAGGCCTGAACCGATACGGGTGAAGGCATACCAACTGATTATGACCTCGGATGTGATGAAGCAAGTCAAAGAGTTTCAAGGTGAGGCACTGAAGGAAGATCACCTTAACTCAGAACGAATGAGAGGTCTGGTCGCGGAACTGAGTGAAAACACGTTTGGTGTCAAGACTCGATTTGGGCGAATGTGGATTCCTCGTTTTGGGGATCTACAAATGAAGATTATGGACAAAGCCTACAAAACTCGATACTCCATTCATCCCGGTGCTACCAAGATGTACCAAGACATGAAGAAAGATTACTGGTGGCCGGGTATGAAGCGTGATGTGGTGAAGTATGTGAGTAAATGTCTCACTTGTTTACAAGTAAAGGCAGAACATCAAAGCCGTATGGAAAGATTCAACCGTTGGATATACCGGAATGGAAGTGGGAGCACATCACCATGGACTTCATTACGAAGCTGCCGCGTACTCCGAAAGGGTATGATGCGATATGGGTGATTGTTAATCGTCTGACGAAGAGTGCTCACTTCCTACCGATACGCGAGACATACTCATCCGAGAGGTTGGCCGATCTTTTCATCAAAGAGATTGTGACTCGTCATGGTGTACTGGTGTCGATTGTGTCAGATCGCGACACCCGGTTTACATCCAAATTCTGGAAGAAATTCCACGATGCTATGGGGACGAGGTGACATATCAGTACGGCTTATCATCCCCAAACTGATGGTCAGTCAGAAAGGACCATTCAGACATTAGAAGACATGCTCCGGGCATATGTGATTGACTTTGGGGGAAATTGGGATGACCATCTACCGTTAGCTGAATTCTCGTACAACAACAACTATCATGCCAGTATTGGTATGCCACCTTATGAGATGCTATACGGTAGGAGATGCAGGATACCCGTATGTTGGGGTGATATTGCTCAAAAGGAATTGGGAAGCGTCGAGGTGATCGAGGCTACGAGTGAAAAGCTTGAAAGGATCAAGGCCTACATGAAGGCAGCCAAAGACAGACAGAAGTCGTATGCTGACAAACGACACAGGCCGATTGAGTTCCAGGTGGGAGATCGGGTTATGTTGAAGGTCTCACCTTGGAAAGGAATCATTCGGTTCTGAAAGCGGGGCAAACTGAGCTCGCGTATATAGGCCCTTTCCGAATCATTGCTCGAGTAGGAGAGGTGGCCTATAGATTGGAGTTGCCGGATGAGCTAAGTGGAATTCACCCTACCTTCCACGTATCTCATCTGAGAAAATGTTTAGCCGATGAAGATATGATTGTTCCACCGGAGGATATTGAAGTAGATGAGCGGCTCAATTATGTGGAGCAACCAGTGGCAATCATTGACAGAAAAGAGAAGCGGCTACGAAATAAAGTGGTTCCTCTTGTCCGTGTACAGTGGCGGCACAGGAAGGGATCCGAGTCAACGTGGGAAACTGAAGAAGAAATGAGGCAGCATTACCCACGATTGTTCGAGGAATAACAGGTTTCGGGGACGAAACCTAAATAAGGGGGGTGGACTTGTAACACCCGGAAGTTTGACCTTTTTGAGTGATATGCGACTGAGTCTCAGCCGCATGGAATTCATGCGACTGGAGGCCCAATCGCATGATGCAAGGACGAATGAAGGCTCAAGCGCATGGAACTCATGCGACTGGAGGTCCAGTCGCATGGTGTTCGTGCGACTGAAAGTCCAGTCGCCTGGACCTCGGGCGACTGAGCTGTAACTATAAAAGAGGGGCAGCCCTCTTCTCCCCCACACTTGCACATTTTCAGTCGGGAAGAAGGGGCAGAAAGAGAGAGCAGAGAAAGAAGAGAAAGAAAGAAAGAGTGGTGATTCGGGCTCAAGATTTGTCAAGCGGCTAGCCAAATCGAAGCTCTTCATCTTCTCCTCGATTAGGTGAGTTCTAGAACCCCACATCTTCATGTTTTCTTACGATTTTGGGACTGGATCATATATAAACCCTATTTTTGTAAAGTATATGTTTAACCCATTGGGTGAAATCGGGTATAGTAAGTTTAATGTATGAATTTGGACTTGTATAAGCTTGTATGATGTTTTAGTATGAATCCCTGAGATTTAGGAGGCTAATTTGTGCTGGAAATGAGTTTAGAAGAGTTAGATCGCAGCTGCTGTTCGTGATGAACTCCAGTCGCTGCCCAGTTAGGGCTATGCGACTAAAGGGCCAGTCGCACGACTGAGGAAGACTGATGTTCAACCGTACGATTGAGTCTCAGTCATACGGATGGGGCTCAATCGCCTGACAGGCCATGCGATTGAGGGATTCGGTCGCATAGGTCCTTTCGCAGGACAGTTCAGTCGCACGAATGAGGTTGAATCGCCTAATAGTCCATTCGTATAGTGTTCACTCGTACGATAGGAGGTCCATTCGCACGAATGTAAGCCCATTCGCCTGATTGCCCAATCGCACGACCCAGTCGCATGGAGGCCATGCGACTGCAGTATGTTCAATCGCCCAAACAGGGCTGATGTGAATGAGAAGAGAGGTGTGTGTTGGACGTATGTATGATAATTATGATGTTGCCTTATATGATGGTAATGACTGATGATTTGCAAATATTTATGTTCCTTATGATTATGTATGTATATCTTTCACGACTCATGTATTATGACAATGAATAAACGAAGTATTATGTAATGTAAAGTGAAAGATAAAGAAAGAGGAACATGACGATGAATGCATGTATTAACGAATGAATGAATATGTAAAACGATGATGAATACATGCATTAATGAATGAACAGATTAAGTCTTGCAAACATTGAATAAGTCGATTGGTCTTTCTTGGTGATTGACCATGGTCATGGTACCTCTACCGCCTACCTACTAGTATTGTGGCATACGCTTAGATTCACGGCCCAGTAGCTAAGACTACTGTGGCATACGCTCTATTGATTCACGGCCTAGTAGCTAAGACTGATCGGGGTAGAGCATATGGTATTGGTAAAAAGAATTCAATGTGCAAGTAAGGATGAAACGAGATCCTTGTCATTCGACCACAGTAATCATAGCCGAGTGCTATGAAGTGGGTAAAGCCTGACAGGATCCATATGAGAAGTTAAAGATAATGATGTATAACGAATGATAAAGATAATAATGAATATTATCTCTGTGTACGTATGAATGAACGTAAAGAATGTATGCACGAACGTGAATGAGAACGATGAATGGTACACGAATGAAAGCTAATGAACGAATGAGGATAATAATAACAATATTATCTAAGTGTACGTATGTTGTATGATCGCATGTATGCAAGGACAGTTTTAACAAATGAAAATATGTTTTATTATAAAACTAAAACTCACTCAGCAACGCTGACTTTTTATGTGTTTCCAGTTGGCAGGTAGTGTTGCTGGGGATGGCACGAGGCGGCTACTCAGCTTTTTTAGGATGGCATTCTCCTTTTGATAATGCTGCCACGCAATGTGTTGCGGGCCAATAATGTACGCAACACATTATGTTGCACGCAAGTGCAAGATTTCTTGAGGATCCTGATAAACAGGATTATTTAAGAAATCTTCTTTATGATGAAATCTTTTGTATAATGCTTTTGTGATGTAATGCAACATTAGATGTTTTGTAATTGACGTACGTTGTATTAAATGGCAAAGTATTTATAGTAAGGGAAAAGTTTATCTTAGAAATTCCGCTGCATGATTTTATTAAGTTTATGCAAATATATGTTTTACGTGCGATGACGACCAACTGTGAGGTGCCCGGGGACGGGGCCTTACATTAGAGGTGTAACAAGCGTCACCATGGCAAGTGTACTGCGGTCATTTGCTACAAGTGCAACAGGAGGGGGCACACTGCTCCTAAATGTAGGACCAAGACTCAAGATCAAGGAAAGAAGGATGGTAATCAGCAGAATGATGGTAAGAAGGGAGTTACGTGTTTCAGATGTGGGGAAAAGGGCCATGTTGCCAGAGATTGCACTGGGAAAAAGAAAGATACAACCAAGGGCAGAGCCTTCGTGATTGGTAAAGGTGAGGCTCTAAAAGACCCTAACGTTATTATGGGAAAATTTTTGGTAAATGATGTTTATGCTATAGTTTTATTTGACACGGGAGCTGATAGAAGCTTCGTATCTAATACTTTCTATAAGCACTTAAATGTGGAACCTGTACCCCTAAATGAGCCATATGTAGTAGAATTAGCAAATGGTAAATCCTTGACCGCATCACAAATTCTAAAGAACTGTACACTAGGTTTATCAGGTCATATCCTACCAATAGACCTCATGCCCATTACTTTTGGAAGCTTTGATGTGGTAGTTGGTATGGATTGGCTATCCAAAAACTCCGCAGAAATTGTGTGTAAAGACAAAATAATTCGCATACCCCTACCAAATGATGAAGTCCTGTGTGTTGAGGGAGATAAGACTGGTGTTGTGATGGAAGTTATTTCCTATTTGAAGGCTCAAAAGTGTCTTCAAAAAGGACATACTGCTGTCCTAGCCTTAGTCACTGATAAAGATAAGAAGGAGAGGAAGATTGAAGATGTACCAGTCGTCAGGGAATTTCCTGAAGTGTTCCCTGATGAACTGCTTGGTTTGCCCCCTAGAAGAGAGGTCGAGTTCTCAATCGAGTTAACACCTGGAGCTACACCTATAGCTCGGGCACTATACCGTCTCGAACCTTCTGAACTAAAAGAACTATCTGACCAGCTTAGGGAACTCCTGGATAAAGGATTCATCAGACCTAGCTCGTCACCATGGGGAGCACCAGTGTTGTTTGTAAAGAAGAAAGACGGAACCTTCCGGATGTGCATTGATTATCGAGAACTGAACAAAGTGACAATCAAGAACCGTTATCCCTTGCCATGTATTGACGACTTATTCGACCAACTTCAAGGTTCAAGCATTTATTCAAAGATAGATCTTAGAAGCGGCTATCATCAGCTGAGAGTCAGGGATGAAGATATTAGGTTGACGGCTTTCAGAACTCGATACGGTCACTTTGAGTTCACAGTCTTGCCGTTTGGGCTAACAAATGCACCTGCCGTATTCGTGGATCTCATGAATCGTGTATGCAAGCCTTATCTAGACAAGTTTGTCATTGTCTTCATTGACAACATGTTGATCTATTCTAAAAACGAGCATGAGCATGAGGAACATCTAAGATTGGTCCTTGAATTACTAAAGAGAGAGGAGCTCTATGCTAAGTTCTCAAAATGTGATTTCTAGATAAAAGAAGTTCAATTCCTTGGTCATGTGATTGATGCTAATGGAATTCATGTAGACCCAGCTAAAATTGAATACATCAAAAGTTGGCCTACACCTTCTAATCCAACAGAAATTAGGCAATTTCTTGGCCTAGCTGGCTATTATAGGAGATTTATCGAAGGATTCTCCAAGATTGCTCAACCATTAACCATGCTCACCCAAAAGGGAGTAGCATATCATTGGGGATTCAAGCAAGAGGCTGCTTTTCAAACACTGAAACAGAAGTTATGCAGTGCACCTATACTATCCTTACCTGACGGCATTGAAGACTTTGTAGTCTACTGTGATGCTTCTGTTCAGGGAATGGGATGTGTTTTGATGCAATGAGACAAAGTCATAGCCTATGCCTCAAGACAGTTAAAGGCTCATGAGAAGAACTATGCAACTCATGAGCTAGAACTAGGAGCAGTTGTGTTTGCTCTTAAACTATGGAGACACTACTTGTACGGTACTAAGTGCACTATTTATACCGACCACAAGAGTCTTCAACACTTGTACAATCAAAAGGAGATGAATATGAGGCAGAGGAGATGGCTTGAACTACTAAATGATTACGATTGTGCCATCAAGTACCATCCCGGTAAAGCAAATGTTGTGGCTGATGCTTTGAGTAGGAAAGAACATGTGAAACCTCGTAGAGTACGAGCTTTACAACTGACCATTCAAAGCAACCTACCAGCACAAATTCTGAATGCTCAGACTGAAGCCTTGAAAGAAGAGAACATTAAAGATGAAAACCTCCAAGGGCTAGACCAACAGTTTGAAGTTCATTCAGATGGAGTACGCTTTATAGCAGAAAGGATTTGGGTACCCCTATACGGGAATCTTAGAAGCTTGATCATGGATGAAGCCCATAAGTCTTGGTACTCTATCCACCCAGGTGCAGATAAGATATATTATGACTTGAAGCTTGTTTACTGGTGGCCAAGAATGAAGGCAGACATCGCGACTTATGTCTCAAAGTGTTTGACTTGTTCTAAAGTCAAGGTTGAATACCAAAAGCCTTCAGGAATGTTGACCCAACCAGAAGTTCCCGTGTGGAAATGGGAAATGATAACCGTGGACTTCGTCACTGGTTTACCCAAATCTCAAACGGGCAATGACACCATTTGGGTTATTGTTGACCGTCTCACCAAATCCGCTCATTTCATACCCATCCGTGAGAAAGACAAGATGGAGAAGCTTACAAGGATTTACATCAAAGAAATTATCTCTAGACACAGAGTGCCAGTGTCTATCATCTCTGATCGTGACGCACGATTTACATCTGTCTTTTGGGGTAAACTTCAGAAAGCTCTAGGCACTCGCCTAGATATGAGCACAGCCTATCACCCTCAGACTGATGGCCAAAGTGAAAGAACCATACAGACTCTTGAGGATATGCTTAGGGCTTGTGTTATTGATTTTGGAAAGAACTGGGAAGGTCATCTACCTTTAGTAGAGTTCTCATATAATAATAGCTATCATTCGAGCATCAAGGCAGCACCATTCGAGGCCTTATATGGACGTAAATGTAGATCACCGCTTTGCTGGGCAGAAGTTGGAGATAGTCAACTTACTGGCCCAGAATTGATCTTTGAAACTCATGAGAAAATTGTCCAGATAAGAGAACGCATGGCTGCTGCCAGGGATCGCCAGAAAAGCTATGTTGATAAACGCCGCAAGCCACTTGAATTTCAGGAAGGAGATAAAGTTTTGCTAAAGGTATCTCCCTGGAAGGGAGTTATACGCTTTGGGAAACGAGGGAAATTGAACCCTCGCTACGTGGGACCTTTTGAAATTGTCAGAAGGATCGGCCCAGTAGCCTATGAATTAAATCTACCTGCTGAACTTGGTGGTGTACATAATGTTTTTCACGTATCCAATCTAAGGAAGTGTTTATCCGATGAATCCTTGGTTGTGCCTTTAGAGGAACTACAAGTAGATGAGAAACTCAGATTTATTGAGGAACCAGTTGAAATCATGGATAGGGAAGTTAAACAACTAAAGCATAGCAAGATTCCGATTGTCAGAGTTCGGTGGAACTCCCGGCGTGGTCCTGAGTTCACTTGGGAATAAGAGGACGAAATGATGCGCAAGTATCCTAACCTGTTCAAGAATGTTGCCAGTACATCTTAATTTTCGGGACGAAAATTCCTCTAACAGGGGGATGATGTGACAACCCGGAAAATTCATGATAAATTCACATCCTAATATAGTATTTATGTGATTATACACTGTTGGATTTTATATTTCTTTTATTAATAATAATAACAATATTAATAATAATAATAATAATAATAATAATAATAATAATAATAATAATAATGAAGTCCAGAGGGTAGTTTTGTCATTTATCAAACTTCAAAAGAAATTTAATAACATAAAATAAAAAATTTTAAACCGCAGGGACCATTGTGTAACTTTTCAATTTTTCAAAACCAACCCCCCCTTTTCCCCGTCTTCCCGACCACCGCAGGCCAACCTCCGGCCATGCTTCGGCGAGCCTCAAACACCCCAAATCTAATCGATTTTTGTTCAAACAAATCGTCCTGATAACATCTCGTGCATGATTCGAACTCGTGGGCCATTGAAATTTGAATAATGGAGTCGAATTAGTGCGATTAAACTTTCGGCCGACCAACCACGAATTCAGGCACTAAACTTTAATAATAATTGAATTAAATGCGCACTTACAATCTTTTGATCATTTATAAACTACCATTGAGTTCAATTTCACTGAAACACACTCACACCTCGCGGTCGATCATCTCCTTTCATCGCGACCTGCAATTTAGTCGAGCACCACCTTCTGGTCAATTTCATTAGAAATTAGAGGGCTTTTACATATAATCAACCTTATAAGCTATCTACGAAGTTAATTCCATTTTCATCAACGTTTGCTACTTAAATCGATTCTGACCTAACCGCGACTTATTCTTCGTGGTGTATAGCATCAATTCGAAAGCATACAGGTAATTGAACATATCTATGGAATCGTTTCATCATAGAGAATAAAAGCCCCATGAATCCGTTCGTTAACAACATTGATTTGATACTCAATTTGATCGATTTCAGAATTAGGGTTCTTTGGATTTGGGGTTATTCAATTGGGTTGTGTTTAAAAGAATTTGGGACCGAGTCCTAGTGTGGCTGTATGCCTTTGGTTCACCGGTTCCCTGTCCTCATGTGATTCTTGAGGTCACGGGTTCGAACCCGTGCACCTCACTTATTTTTAAAATGCCTTTTTCAACTTTTAAAAATATATAAAAATACCTAAAAATTATTAAAAAATAATTTTTATAAACTTCTTTTCTTTTAAAAGCTATCTAATGAATTTCTGTAAAATTATTTCCTTAAATACCTTAATAATTTTTATATAAAAAAATATATAAAAATTTCTAAAAATTACAAAAATAACTTTTATAAATTTCCTTTATTTTAAGAGTTATCAAATGAATTTCTGGAAAATAATATATTTATTTATTTGTGGATTTAATAAATAAATAAATATAAAGACTACCTAAACATATTTAATTATTTTCAGATAAATAAATAAATAAATAAAAACTTGTAAACATTACTTATTTGATAAATACAAATTAGATTTTATAAATTTAATTATAAAATCTTACTAAATTAAATACAAACTTACATATTTAAATAATGTCTAAAATTTATTTTAACATAATGATATGTTAAAATCATTATTAAATTAATGAAATGCAAATCTTTAATTATTAAAGAATTAACAAAAATAGTTAAATGATTTAATTATATGTTTATAACAAATCCCAGAAAATCAAACCCTAGATCAATTGAACACCAGGTCCAAGATCTAACTTATTTAGGTTATGGATTTGTATCTATTTGCTTACGTGAATTATAATTCCTTAGGAGGAATTTACTAGCTTGTCAACACCACACGAGAACCGAGGTGAGTTCATACTTAACTATTCCCCTTTTTAATCATTTAAATATTTTGGGGAGGATACATGTTGTAATTAAAATTACAAATTATTTTTGTGTATTATGTTAAATAATAATTGAATCACATTTATGATTACATATGGTTACTATAAAAATCCTTCTCTGTATACTGGACTATAAACAAGCAGGGATCTTTTGGATAGTACTATCGGGGAGTGACTTACCCCACAAAGGTTTGGACATGTGGTCCTTACCAAGATGCACAAAGATCTTATAAGTCATTCGGGATGACTGTTCTGGGTTGAGAAGGCAGATGTGCACTATGTAAAGTTTGCAATTATAGTTCCACTTACAATCCATATGTGGATAAATGTAAAGGAGGATTTGCTCCCTCTGATTTGGAATTATTATAAATAACATAATATACACATAAAAAGGATAATAAACTATGATACATGGGCAATTCCTATGTGAAGGATTTATTGGCTTGTACTTAGTTAGTATGTGGGATAGCGGGTTCACCTTATAAAAGGGTTCCGACAGGCTATTCATATACAAAGTGATACCAGTGGATAGTTTATACTCACACTTTTACAGTAAGTCCTACTTTGATGATAATTAATGTTTTATCATGTATGTTTACTCACCTATGAACTCACCAACCCTGTGTTGACACTTGATTTTACATGTATTCTCAGGTATCTACTAGGAGCTTATGGACATGCACGTAGGATCATATAAGAGCTCAAGATACATATTGCTTAATATTTGAGATATGATTAGACGTGTTGTTAAGAAACAATTTATCTTTTATTTCCGCTACGCATAATATTTATTACTCTGATTATCAATGGAATGATTATCTAAAATTTATCATATAATAACTGCATCTCATGTGTGACTACTGTGTTCGATCCTGTTTGTTCACCCCTCTGTGATAAATTCCAGACCCGGAATTTGAGGGTGTGACAACCTATCTCCTCAATATTCTTCCTTCTAAAACAAAAAATAATCATGCTCCTACATACCTTCTCTACCACAAACATCCTCTTTACTCCCACCTTCGTATCTTTGGTTGTCTATGCTACCCGCTTCTACCATTCACCACCATTCACAAACTCCAAACCCGTTCTCTTCCTTGTGTCGTCCTCGGGTATCCTTCACATCACCGTGGTTATAAGTGTTATGATCTCTCATCACGAAAAGTTATCATCTCCCGACATGTTATTTTGATGAGACAATTTTCCCTTTCGCTAATACACCCACTAACCCACTTACTTACAACTTTTTACACCCCCTTGTGACTCAGACCCGAGCCCCATTTTTTGGCAACAATTTCACTCAACAACACATAAACCCCACTCCCCATCCACCTCCACGGTCCAAATTACACCCACCCGATCACCGGCCCAATCCCAACCCTCCACACCGCCGGCCCAATCCCAAACCTCCACACCTTCGAGCCCACCAACATCACAGATTCCTTCTTCCGTCCAAAATCCAATCAGAGACCACCCAACTAACCCACCACCTTATCCCTCGAACCCTCCTCAACGTACTATGACCACTCGTCGCATGGCGGGAATTATTAAACCAAAAACTATTTTTAACCTACACACTTCAACCAATCACATTGAACCATTACCCCAAAATCCCAAAGAAGCTTTAACCAACCCTATTTGGTACAATGCTATGACTGATGAATACAAAGCTCTTATTGACAATAAGACGTGGGATTTAGTTCCTCGTCCCGAGGGGGTAAATATTACTCGGTGTATGTGGATTTTTAAACACAAATTTAAATCTGATGGTTCACTTGAGCGCTACAAGGAGCGTTTAGTCTGTGATGGCAGGTCACAGCAAGTTGGTGTCGATTGCTATGAGACATTTAGTCCTGTGGTTAAACCAGCAACCATAAGGACAGGTCTTAGCCTTGCTCTAGCAAAAGGATGGGACATTAATCAACTAGATGTAAAGAATGCCTTCCTTCATGGTCATTTATCCGAGACGGTTTTCATGCACCAACCCGCAGGCTTTCGTCATCCGTCATTTCCCAATCATGTATGTCGGTTACGAAAATCTTTATATGGTCTAAACCAAGCACCACGAGCATGGTATCAACGTTTTCAACAGTTTGCTATGACGTTGGGTTTCACACAGAGTGCCTGTGACAATTCTTTATTTATATACAACCATGGGGGACACACAACGTACCTTCTTCTCTACGTTGATGACATCATCCTCACCACTTCATCGGCAACCCTCAAGAATCACTTAATGTCCAGTTTATCTGCCGAGTTTGCCATGAAGGATCTTGGTCCGCTCAGTTATTTTTTGGGTATTGCAGTTTCTAGAACGCCGAATGGCCTCTTTTTGTCACAACAAAAATATGCTCTGGAGATCATTACTCGTTCTCACATGGACCGATGCAACCCTGTACATACACCTGTTGATACATCTAGTAAGTTGTGTTCAGATTCTGGTCCTTTATTTGATAACCCGACTTTATACCGTAGTTTGGCAGGTGCTCTTCAGTACCTCACATTCACGAGACCTGACATTTCATACGTGGTTCAACAAGTTTGTCTCCACATGCACTCTCCTCATGTTGAACACTTTAATGCCCTCAAATGCATCATCCGATATATTAAGGGCACTATCACGATGGGTCTTAACATTCAACGCAGCCCTATTACCACACTTATATCTTATACAGATGCCGATTGGGCTGGTTGCCCCGACACTCACAGATCCACATCCGGATATTGTGTTTTTCTTGGTGACAACCTTCTGTCTTGGTCTTCCAAATGACAGTCTACCATCTCAAGATCAAGTGCAGAAGCTGAATACAGGGGAGTTGCAAATGTTGTAGCCGAGGTATGTTGGTTGCGCAATCTTTTATTGGAATTGGGTCACCCTCCTACCCACACCTCTCTTGTCTATTGTGACAACATTAGTGTCATATACATGAGTGGTAACCCAATTCAGCACCAGCGTACGAAACATATTGAAATAGATCTCCATTTCGTTCGTGAAAAAGTACAAAGAGGTCAAGTTCGTGTTCTCCATGTTCCTTCTCGATACCAAGTTGCAGATATTTTCACCAAGGGCTTACCAAGATATTTATTTGACGATTTCCGATCCAGTCTAAGTGTTCGTGATACTACCCCTTAGACTGAGGGGGTATATTAGACGATAGTTTAGTATGTTTAGTCTAGTTGATATTGTCAAAGGTATACTTATGTAAATTATGGAATTATATAAGTTATGAGAATGAGAGGAGGAAAACAGTTTTGGCTTTACAATATTCTAATATTATGCGTCATTGTTAGATGAAATTATTGTACTTTCACACGAGCATAATAACTTAACATAAAAACTAATATGGTTAATCATTGTTGTTTTATTATTTATTGAAAATTTACTATGTGTAAATTGTGTGCGACTCTCATGGTAAAATTATTTTTCATCATGTTCATATCTAAAGTGTTAACTGTTAACTTTGATTTAATTGGACTCTATTAAGTGTAATACTTAACTTAGATCATTATATTCGAATTATGAACCTAAGCCCTTATTATGAAAACCTTGTTATTATTCATGTGTTTCTCTTTGACAATCACAAACTAAACTTATTAGGTGTCGTCATAATAAATACATGCTGTATTTCAGATGGAAACCTCATCACTCGTCCCTCCCGTAGCTAGAAGGGAGTTTATATATATTGATAATTTCACACTTACTACAACCTATCTCATACACAATAATTAAAATATATATTGATAATTTCACACTTACTGATAGAAAAATTTAACGTCTATCCCGCCATTTAGTCTAGTATGGAAGTTTAATTTCTTAAAACCAAATATCAAAACCGATTTTTAATATTAATAATAATAAGAGTTAGTTACATGGAATGTTCCTGTGCTTAGGCCCGATTTTACTTTTGGTCCCCAGGTTTGAAAAATTAGAAAGTCGGTCCTAAGGTTTGTCAAAACGTAACATAAAAGGTCACATGCATATGTTGTTTGTGGCTACGGTGGTGAGGGGCGACGACTGTGGGGACGACGGTGGGCGGCGGTGTCGAGTTTGTGTTGGTGATGACTTGATAGGATGGTAGTGGTGGTAGTAGTGGTGATTGTTTGTTAGAATAATGGTGGTTGGTTAAGTTAAGGTTTTAAGATTGAAGATAAAGATGTTAGGGGTATTTTGATCATTTTTATAAGGACTTCACGGAAAAACATAACGACAATCTTTCTTGTTAAATTTTAACTAACCTTTGAACCGATATTATAATTTTTCAAATCTAAATATTAATATTGAATATTAATATTGAATATTAATATTGAATATTAATATTGAATATTAATATTAAATATTAATATTGAAAACAGACTTAAGCATAAGAATAATTTAATCTTACTCTAATAATAATAACAAGATACCTACCTCAAAATCATTCTTACAAGGTTCGGTCTCACACTCTCACTTGCAAGGGCGAAGCTTCATACTTTTTTTTTTTCTTCAGTAGTGTAAATTTTCGGTTTGATAGTGTAAATTTTCGGTTTGATAGCGTAAATTTTAGATCCAATAATAAATTTTTTTAATAAATATAAAATCCACTCCCAATAAAATAGTTAACTTTCTGTTCTTCAAGCTCCGCCACTACTGACTTGTGCTCACTTGATGGTGCAAGATCGATTGCCTTCAAGCCACACATCACAGTCTTCTGTTCTTCAAAAAATCAACTTTCCTCCCTAAATCGTCTCCAAATCTTCCAACTAGCACAAACAATACTTCAGTTATCATCATTCTTTCTAGGCATTTCAGATCAATCGATTCAATTCCATCATGTCGTATTCGTCTTCATCTGGATCGGAAGAGGAAGACGAGTGCATGAATTCGTACAGAAAAGGAGGGTACCACGCGGTTAGAGTCGGCGATACGTTCGCCGGTGGTCGATTCATCGCTCAACGGAAGCTCGGATGGGGCCAGTTCTCCACCGTTTGGCTTGCTTATGATTCCCAAACATCTGTAAGTTTTCATTCTGTTATTGAAGTAAGTTTTCTGCAGCATCGCATAAAAGTATTTTGCTTTTGCATTCATTGAGTCATGTGTTTGAATATGTTAACCTAGTGATAGTGTACAGTAATTGCATACAAATTTTAAGCTCATGTTGAAATTGAAATAGAAAGGATCTGTTAGTTAAAGATGCCGCAGCATTCGTTATTCCAAAGGG
This sequence comes from Flaveria linearis, assembly GCA_024085815.1. Classification (NCBI taxonomy): domain Eukaryota; kingdom Viridiplantae; phylum Streptophyta; class Magnoliopsida; order Asterales; family Asteraceae; genus Flaveria; species Flaveria linearis. The sequence continues at coordinate 61,823,298 of CM044002.1, forward strand.
GAAATTATTTATCTGTTTGCGTCTATAAATATTATGGTTTCAGTCAGGGGCTGCTGCATTTGATTCAATAAAGTTGAAAAAATGGTACTAAAATCTGGGATTTGTAGACTAATTTATTGAATGGGAATATCCAGTTGAGGTTCATCTGGTCCTACTTAGGGTATTAAGTAAGCACTAAGTAGACACTGGTTTTTGTAGGTAGCTCTCGGGAGCAAGATTTCATCTTTCTTTGATGTTAACCGGCATCATGTTTAATTTGTGTTGGGTTAAGCGAGTTGCTCACAGGACACAGGTCGGCGGGTCAGACGGGTCATGGGTTCACGGGCTGTGGGTTTTGGATACGGGTCAGATTTGGCTCCAAACTTGCAGCAGAAGGATTCCATATTATTCATGTTTATTTACTTGTTTTAAATAGAGATTAATTCATGTGTGAAGTGGTCATTTGGTCCATATGCTGGCTGAGTAAATTGGAGAAAACATGGTAAGGTGGAAGACTTAGAGGTTGTTATGTTTACGTACATGTAGGACTAGTAGTTGCATTGTTTATTTTCTATTTAAGTTGAAGCCCAAATTATAGTTTTTGTAGCTCCTGTAATTACTTTTCAATTAATATAAAGAGTTGAACACTTTGTTCAAGTGTGTGCGCTTTAAGCCTTTGAGTGTGTGTCTTGATAGGCCTGATAACCAACAGTTGGTCCAACAATTTGTTTGTTGGATTATATTTTTATTGCAGTTTCACCAGTTAAAATATATCGAGTATATTACAAAATGCTAGTGTTTTTCAATTCATCTTGTTAGTATCATGTTATCTTGGGAAAAGCAAAGTTGATGGTGGTACAAGATGATGATTGCTATCTTGTTTTAAGTTGATTCAGCCCATACATAGTGCTCTGATCATCTTATTCTTTTTCTTATATAACATGGGTGTACAACAAGATTTCTTTGCGCCTAAGATCATTATTGCAAAAGAAATACGTGATCAGATTTAATGATCACCAAATCATCCTATATAGTATTTGTTACATAATAGGTATTGATATTGGCTGGTTCTGTGAGACCTAAGTTAGGCATAATGATCTATTTGGAGTTTGGAATCATGGTTAAACTTATTAAAGCCGTGAGATATCTGAATGTATTAAACATACTGATAAATCCAAATCAAGTTGATGAATTGTATTGGCTTGACAATTGCATTTTTGGTGTTCCACATGGAACAAGCCTTTCCAATGCATAGCTTAGTAAGAAATATATTTCTCATCAAAATACACAATGTGTACATGACTATATTCAGATCTTAGTTATTTCGTATGTAGTTACACTTATCTTTAGGTAAGTTGTAACATCCGGCCCCTTATACTAACCACTATTGTTCGCTTTGCCTACAAGGACCTCTCGAGTTAGTTTTGGTTGCCCGAGTGGACATTTCCCATTGAAACTACCGCCACTCAAGCACGCTTAATTGTAGAGTTATCCTCTCGTTCACAGCCAATGCACCCAAAATGAGTTGAGAGGTTTTTGAGGTAAGCCATTCCTTATAACCCACTAATCCGGTATCCCTTTTGTGAACGGAACAATGTGTTTATATCAATGAACGACATTTGCTTTTGGACCATACAATAGTAGATGTTTATTTCAATGTACTATTTCTGGATGTACATGATTGTCAGCTATAGGATGATATTCTTTGTTCATCTAATAACTTATATCATTCAATTTTTAGTTGTGATTCGTGTCCCTTTTTTGGGCAATAATCCTTCTTATACTTCTCTGGGTAAATTGCGATGCATAGAAACGAGGTTTATCTTCATTTCTAATTAGGTCACTGGACTTTAAAAGTTGTTGTAAAAGCTTCTGAACATTTTTGTTAACCATTCAATCGTGTCAGCGGTCCTGATCGAGATTACTCAATCTTGAAAAGTACATTGATTTCAGTAATGAATATGACAAATGCAATAATCAAATTGAAATGAAGTTAAAGCACATGACTATCTGTAGCAAGTTGTCCTTTTTTCTGATTGTTATTCTCACATGCTGATGCTCCTGCGTAGCATTTGTATTAAATGAAGTTCACATCAGTGAACATAAGTAGTTCAACACACACACATATTATTATTAACTTGTATATGGTAAATTTCTATACGCTTACTGCAATGACTGCTGTTTTAGCATATCCGTAATCATATCTAATGTTGTATTGTTATACAACTACTAATGATGTAGAAATATGTCGCCCTCAAGATCCAGAAAAGTGCGCCTGAATTTGCTCAATCTGCCATCCATGAAATCGAAGTTGTATCCACATTAACCAAAAACGACCCAGAGAACAAAAGGTGTGTAATTCGATTACTGGACCACTTCAAGCATGCAGGACCAAATGGACGACATTTTTGCATGGTCTTTGAGTTTCTCGGTGATAGCATTCTCCGGCTAATAAGATACAACCGGTATAAAGGCCTTCCATTAAACAGAGTAAGGGATATTTGTAGGTGCATACTAACCGCATTGGATTATATACACAGACAACTTGGCATAATACATACGGACCTAAAACCTGAAAATATACTTCTCGTTTCCACCATAAATTCTTCAAACGATCCAATTCGGTCAAAAACGGTCCCCATTCTTAGTAAACCTGAGGGAAGTATGAATAATGGTGGTAGAGGTGTAGTTAATGCTATTGAGAAAAAGCTAAAGCAGAGGGCTAGACGAGCAGTTGCTAGGATTTCCGCAAGACGGGCTTCATTGGGAGGTGTGCGACCCATTACAAAGGAAGATAGATGTCTTGATGGGATTGATTTTAGGTGTAAACTTGTGGATTTTGGGAGTGCATGCTGGGCTAATAGACCAAAAGCAGATGAAATTCAAACAAGGCAATATAGAGCTCCTGAAGTTATATTACAGTCAGGATACACATATTCAGCTGATATGTGGTCGTTTGCTTGCACAGCGTTTGAGCTTGCTACTGGCGAGATGATGTTTGCTCCTAAAACTGTACAAAGTTTCAGTGAAGATGAGGTATTCAGAATTCCATACTTCAGTACCTGCCTTTAAAATTATTTTGTATTTAGAGGTAGCAATATTGACCCATTTACTTATAAAGGGGTTAATACTAGATATGTTATATCTTCCGGGTCAGGTATGAAATCAACCTGTTACTCAACCTTCCATTTTGCCATCTCTAGTCGTGTCTGACTAAGACGGCAACTCTTTGCCCGTTTATCTGAAAGTGGGTTGATTTTTGTCCATTCCTGCCAAATGGGTCCATCTCAAACAGGTTGTATATGTTGAAGTTAATGTATTTATATGATTAGACTTTACTAGTTAGTTTAATTGAAAAAACAATTATTTTTTCAATTGTATAGTTTTGCTAATAGTTTATAACACATTAATTATTTACAAAATAATAAAATGAACAGACAAGTTTTGCGAGTCAACATGGCTCGTTTTTTAGTCAGTGACCTGTTTTGGCTAATCAAATATATTGTTGTGATTTGGTGATCCTGGATGATTACAGGAACACCTTGCTTTAATGATGGAAATACTCGGGAAGATGCCGCGAAAGGTAATAACTAATTATTAAGCATACACAAGAATCATTCATTAGTAATTTATGATGTGTTCGTTGATAACAACAGATCGCCATTGGAGGTCTTCGATCAAAAGACTACTTTGACAGATATGGTGACCTCAAAAGGATCCGTAGATTGAAACACTTCCCTCTCACTCGCTTACTTACTGAAAAATTTAAATTTTCTGTGAACGATGCTCGTGATTTTGCAGACTTCCTGGTTCCCATTCTTGATTTTGCACCAGAAAAACGACCCACCGCTGATCAATGTTTGCAACACCCTTGGCTCAACAAATCATCTGAATCTGGTGTCCAGAAGCTGAATTCTGAGATGTACAAACAGCAGATTTAGTGATAAATATCCATTACTACCATCTTGTTAGTCACGCAAAAATTCCCAAAATATAACTGTAGTATCAATAGCTTGTTTCTCTTCTCTTCTTTGGATGACATATGTAATATATATAGAGGGTGAGTTCAAACGAGAATCCCAAAGTATTTAGGAACCATTTTATTCATTGCATTCACCGGTTAATACATTATTTGTGAAATAATAGGTTATGGTGTATTCGTCAGTGAATACATACCACTATTTGTTGAACTGTAGTGTATTTACCGGTGAAATAAGCGGATTTTAAATGTTTAGCGGTTCTCATTTTACTTTCTCGTGACAAAGTGACCCTAAAGAAAATGGGTCATTTCACCCATACTGGGTCAAAGCGACAACGTGGTGAGGGGTCATCCTCCCAACATGCAGGTGAAGAAGAAATTGCAGAAAACTCATCAGATGCGGGCGAATCTCCTCCAACCATTTCTTCTCCAGGTATTCCTTATCCTCCTCCATTTAATGGTTATATACCCGAGTGTATGGATGCCCTTCATGAGCGTGTAAATCATCACGAGAGGGAAGTTCACAAGGACAAGAAAGAAATGAGGAGTTTTAGATTGGAGGTGAAGGATCTCTTCAACTCCATGAAGAAATCACTGAAAGGCGCATCACCAAGTGCAATTGACAAGGCGATGTGTTCGGTTGAAACCAATTAATTTTACTCTCTTGGTGTCTTAAAACAATCACTTGCTTTGCTAGATGTTGGATTAACATGGTACTCTCTTTGGTTTACTACTTGGAATGCTTCATATGTATGCTTGAATTTTATGTTACTATGATCTTTATTGTTTGTCAGTACTCAGTAACCCATTGTGTAGCAATATGTTTGTATATTTTGTCATGTTTGAACTTCTTCTAATCTTCTTTAGTGTTCGTTGAGGTAGAAGCAGTGTTGTAAAAATCGGCCTAGGCGGCCGATTAATCGCTGATTAATCGCTAGGCGGCCTAGGCCCTAGTAGATTAATGCTAATCGGAGCCATTAATCGGTAATCGGACTAGGCGCTGGTTAATCGGGTGTAATCGGTGTAATCGGACTAGGCGGTCAAAGCCAGTCAACGCTTCAATTTGGGTTTAAATACCTGATTTCAGTTTGGGTCAAGATCGTTCTTACCTTTTCAACCCTATTCGGCGGCCACCCTCCCGGCGACCACCCCTCGGCTCTCCCTTGACGCGTCGACCAAGATCTGAACAGGCAACAGCGACCACCCTCCTCTTCATCGGCGACCACCCTCGGCTTTCCCTCGACGCGTCGACCAAGATCTGAACAGCGACCACCCTCCTCTTCATCGGCCTCGACCACTTCATCGAGCAGCTCCACCGAGCAGCTCCACAGTCCACCCAATTCATCGAAGTCGGTAACTTTGGCCCTTTTATTTAATTTTGACTTGAGTGGCAGGGGGCTGAATAATATAATTTTGACATTTGATTTGTTTTGAATTGTGATTTGTGTTTATTACTTTATTTTAAATTGTGTTTATTTTCAGATTGTGAATATCATTTGGATTGTGTTTACTTGTGATCTTTGAAGCATTTGTTGGTTAATTACTTAATTTTATGTTTAATTATTAATGTTTGAAGTGTACTAATCTTAAGTATATATATAATTTCTAAAAATATATATAAAATTTCCAAATCGATTAATCCCGATTAATCCCTAGTCCTACCTCACCGCCCGACTAGCGCCTAGCGATTTTTACAAATTGGGTAGAAGCTATGAACATGTTAAGGAAAATAAACACTAACAACTTAGAAACTATTTTTTGTATGTTTGAACTTCTTCTAATCTTCTTTAACCTAGTCAATATATTTTATTTGAAGACTTTATTCATTCATAAGCGTCAAGTCTCCTTATTCCTATCTAGTGCCTCCTGATACCTCCAGCTCCTGCATCACGCACATCAACGACAATGTTAACGGTGAGTCATAACCAACAACACTAAAACAGATTGTAACGCTAAATGCAAGTAAATTGTTTATCAAATCAAATATCACTAACGCCTCCATCGAGGCTAGTGTTTGTTTACATATATGCCATTCAAGGTCTCACAATGATGGTAGGTAGGTTAAAGGCACCCCAGTCGACCGACTCCTGACTTGTCACAACACATGAGTATCAAGTATCCCCTAAGGACCCTATTCAAACCAATCCCGAAGGATCATACTAATGGTGTCAAATCATACTTGAGAGTGAGGTCCTTCCTAACTAGATACATCCAACTAAGTGCACATATGCTCCAAGGTTATTAGTGCATCCTCACACCTTAATAATTTGCATGTGACTAACGCACCTAAGCTATGATCTACTAGCCTGTTGGGGAAAAGTTATCTTACAATCACACATTAAAACATTTTAACCAAAAAATTTCACCAGCTCGGATATAGTCCCAAAAACATTTTGAAAAATGGACAGTTAGATTCACAACGATGAGCTTTCGGAGGGTGTTCACACACTGGTCGACAAGTACCATGAGTAGTGCAACCCTGAAACACATTGACATATCCATAAACTATTACTACCGCAAACATGGAATCCCTTGGGTTTACCTACCCGATTTGATTCACCTGACCTGCCTTAACTGACCTCAAGCTAGAGTCCCCGACTCTAATCGATATTTCCAATCACAAGCTAAGGATGATATGCATCGAGGAGCTAGGATCCACGCACATACTCTAACGATGACCAAGTGGACTTATCCTACCACAACACGAAATCCCTTTTGTGTATACCTTTTATGGCCATCCTATGGTTATTACATGATATGACATTTGACGAGTTTTTTTTCCAGAAAGGTGTAGTTATAAATTTTATTTACCAAAATGGGTTGTTTCAAAAATATTTATCAAACTAATATGAAACATACTTTTTTTTACAAATAGAAAAAAGAAAGAAAAATGAAGAAGGAAAAGAGTTCATCAATCTCTCCACTCCATCGCCAAGCTTCTTTAATCTTCGGCACAATCTCATTGCAACTCCGACCACCGATTCAATTTGCCATCAATTCCCCAACGATTCAATATGATGTGTGAATCTAATATCTATAAATCTATATCTATAAATACTAATAAAAGAAGGTTTTTGTTTGACACATGATACAATTGTAGACATTTTAAATCTTATTTTTTCGATTCTCTCTCATATTATATAACTACCTTAATTACTAATGAGATTATGTAATTTTTTATTATTGTTTTTTAATAAATTAAAAAGAGATGTTTATATAAATGCAATTTCTAAATTTTACTTTATATAAAATAAGATATTCTTCTGAAACATCAAACTTTTTTAAATACGAAAAAACTTAAGACCTATGTTTTTACAACACTGAAATTTTTATAAAACGAAAGTAATTAATTTTCAAATTTATAAAAGGAATTTTTTAAAGATGATATTTTCGTTAAATTGTTTTAACACAAAATGTTTTAAAAATAACTATTTTTAGAAAAAAAAACAAATAAAAATTAAAAACAAAAGTTTAAAAAATAATATCGTCCTTTATTACTTAAAATTCTTACTCGTAAGTAATTTTATCCATGTCTTATCTTAAAATATCGTTTTATAATTCATAAATTTTCATTCCTAACTATTCAATATATTGCCGGTAAAAAAAGCTTATTCAATTAATTATTTATTCAACCTGTGTAATACACGTTATACTAACCTAGTATTGTTCAATATACCAATGTTCAATGTTATCTTCCTCTCCTCTACCGATAATCACTGGATATTCTTATGGATACCTTCCCCCAAAAGAACGATTCTCATTATATTCTCTGGAATTTGAAAATTTGTATCTTGTTCGACGGTTCGAATATGTCGGTTAAAACGTACAAGAACATCTAAATCAATGTATTGGATGAAATCTAAAAAAATGAAATTTCAAATCAAATAAAGCATTAAAGTTTGAAATTTTGATGCCGGATGAAATCTTAAATTGACAAAAGACGGTGGTGACACCATGATGAATTCATGGATAAAAATGTTGTGTTCTTCATCATTGTTGATGGCACCTTTGTGGCTGTGTATACATCTTCATTATTGTTTGCTTCTTCATCATCTTGGTGAAAACTATGGGGTAATCATATCATTTGTTTATTTCCTCCATACAGGGTAACAATGTAATTTTATGTAAAAATACCCATTTTGATAAATATTTTTAAAACAACTAATTTTGGTAAAAAGTTTTATAAAAACATCTTTTTAGGCAAAAACTCAACATTCCATTACCCATTAGAGACCCAAACCGGACTTTATCCCGTGACAAATCCATTTACCAACTCACATATGTTTTTCCTAACATAACTACAATGTGTATGCTAGCAACTTAATAAATAGCTTAGTTCTTTCTAAAAGCCCTGATTTACTCCGATATCCATGATAATGTATAATTCTAAGGTCTAGGGTCTTACCACAGTATATCAGAAGTACGGATTCCAGATGACCACAGGTCCACTACCATGCAATCTAACACTAAAATGTGGTTTCACAACTTTTTCATTCATTCTTAATAATAATATATATTCAAGTGAAATCTAGCTTACCTGAGTAACCGAGAGATCCCCAGAGCAAAAACTCAGCCAATCAACATTGAGGAGTGCAAATACGAGCCCCACACACTCCAATGAACCTTCAAACCCTCACTGATCTTAAAGAGAGAGAGAGAGAGAGATTATGACGTTTAGAGAAAAGAGAGCACCGAGTTTAATGGTGAAAATGTGTGAAATACCTATTTAATTGAATTAGTTCACTTTAATCTTCTCAATTACCACTTCGTTCCTTTTTCTCTCATATAAACCATCTATAAGACCAAGGGGTCATAACCACGGTGTATAGAGGGCTACCAGATGCGTGGAGAAGCGTTGGCATCCACTCATATCCATCAAATACATATATATTCAAGGACCAATCCATACGCCTTTAAATAGAGAGAGCTAAATACATCTCCGAGCACATAGATATACAAATAAAATAGAGACGGTGTGGTCTAATAACATCGCCACAGATGGTGCCAAGCCATTGATGCTGTAAAGGAAAGTTCCTGGAACCCGATAGAAAGTATTGCTCTGGTATCAGAGTTCAGATTAACACAGATCACATAACCAGGTTAAAAGTAATATAAACATAAAATGAACCATATCTTAATTAATACAACAAGTATAATTAAAGTTAATAAGCAGTAAAATTCTTAATAAACATTTAATTAATCTACATAATCTTACAAATAGATAAATAATAATTACAAAGAATGAACGAATGAACATTAAACTAAGTCCTAGCGTAGGCAGAATAATAGGCTTAACAAAACGAACAAAGAGATCAGCAAGGCCGGCTCAACATATTTGGTAAAGCGAACCAAAATATTGGGGCCCTCGTCTACATATTATTCATAAATACCTTTGACTTGAATTGACGACATAAACAAATTTGTTTGTAGTTTGGTAGAAAACAACTTATAATAAAATACAACTTAATTTACCTGGAATAAAATCAATTGCAAAAAAAAAAAAGATTAAATGAAAAAAACAACCGATTAAAGTAAAGAGAAAACTTAGTTGTAAATGTAAATTAAAGTTAAAACAACCAACAATATATTAAATTGGCAAAAGAACAATACTAGATTGAAGCGACTGATCATAAATCAAAATTAGACAATAATAGTTAGTGTATTAGATGATTAATTACAAAAAAGAATTAAGAATTGATGAACCCAAAATAACCATCAATCATTGATGAACCAAGTTTTGTAAGTGTGCATCGATAAACCTTCAATCATTTTGTTATCCTTCTTATTTATCTTTAAATTGACAAATACTTATGTATTATCACATGTATTTTAGCTTAGAATATAGATAAAAGTAATTTTTTTTTAAAATTTTGGGGCCATTAAAATTTGAGGGCCTAAGAGCATTCACAACCCATGCCTTATATTTATGTGAGTGTGTTTGGTATATTATATGGAATGATTTTGAGTGGTTGTGAGTGAAGGAGAGAGAAAATGTTATTGTGGATTGGTATATTTGAAGAATCACTGTACAATCCTTATAAATTTTTTAATATTTTTGAAAGTGGTTGTGAGTGAAGGAGAGAGAAAAGGTAATGAAAAAGGTATAAAAATATATTATTTAATTGAAAGGAGAGAGAAGAAGTAGTGATTTTTAGTGTAATTATATGGATAAAGATAAGGAATGGGATGTGAATGCTCTAAGAGCATTCACATACCATTCCTTATCTTAATTTATCTATATAATTACACTAAAAATCACTACTTCTTCTCTCTTCTTTCAATTAAATAATATATTTTTATACCTTTTTCATTACCTTTTTTCTCTCCATTACTCACACCACTTTCAAAATATTAAAAAATTTATAAGAGTTGAACAGTGAAACCTTAAATTTACAGATAAACAGTAACATTTTCTCTCTCCTTCACTCACAAGCACTCAAAACTATCCCATATAATTTAAGGACTCATACTCACATACTTATAAGGCATGGGTTGTGAATGCTCTAAAGTGGTTGCTTTAGTTGTTTATACTGTAGAGACACCCCTGCACATCAGATGTTAGATGTACGCATATGCCGTTCAATACAATTACACATAACACACGGATCAAATAAAAGCAAAATAACGCATAATATTTTATAAAAATAATCAACATAGAGATTAACGTGTTGTCCACTACCATAAGTACAATGAATCAAATTATCCATATCTTAAGTAGCAACTGTAATAATTATGTCTGAGCTAACTCATTCCCAACCGGATCATGAAACCTACATATGTGCCACCTTTGTTTAGATTAATTTCTGGTTCCCATGCGTGACATTGTTACAACTCAAACGTTCTAATTATTCTAATTTTAATACATGTATACATGTATATATGTATCCGTATTCCTCGTTAGCTTGGACAATTCTTTTGTTAAAATTATTATTTCGACATCAAACCACAATGTGAATTTTGTGACTTCCAGCAAACCAAATTTTGTAGTGTATTTTATTAACATTTTTTGGAGATCTCAATTATGAAAACATGCATTTATAATAACTTAGAAATGTACGTAACTAGTTGATCATTTATATTTAATATTAAATTGAATTCTAGTACAATACGCTAATATTAGTTCCATGATTTTCATTTCCCAAACACTATTACTAGTTAGTTTTTTTTCACTCCACACTTCATCCAATCAAGTAGAAATAAGTTTCCATGTGAAATAATTTATACTTGGAATTAGGTTGGTTTAATAAGCTGAAAACAGTAGCCATATTAAAGACATAACATTTTCTTAGTTCTAAATTTATGACTTATAGTAAGACAAACACTTGAGGGCCGAACTTGAAGAAACAGTTGCTGTTTTGCGAGATCATGGGTTCTAACCTTGGGAACAGCCTCTTGCACAAAACTGCAGGTTAAGGTTGTGTCCATCAGATCGCTTCGCAATCCGACCATCCCCGGATCCTATGCAAAGCGGGAGCCAAGTCAAGCACCGGGTATGCCCCTTTAGTAAGACAAACACTTGAGCCATCCAAAAATTCACACACACACACGCACACGCACACACACGCGCACGCGCGCGCGCGCGCGCACACACACACACACACACACACACACACACATATATATATATATATATATATATATATATTTATATACATATCTGAGTATGAGAAAAATATAAATTATCCGATCCTTCCGTCCTATTCTACCAATCGCATATGGTATTGCGCATTTGTTAGCCACTGTCCATTGGAGTTTTGATAGCGTGTTTTTATAGACATACATATACTCATTACTAGGTTAGTAACTCGTGTAGTACATGAGTGATAAAAGACGATTTAAAATATAATAATAATAATAATAATAATAATAATAATAATATATAATAATAATAATAATAATAATAATAATAATAATAATAATATAATAATAATAATAATAATAATAATAATAATAATAATAATATAATAATGTTAGTCCAGGAGCACTTGAATCAATCAAATAACATAAAGATTTGGATCAAACACATAAAATATGATGAACAAATATGAACACCAAGAACAACTCAAAAACCCCTTGTTTGATCCAAAATGTGATTACAAAATAATCTGAAAGTTGGAAACCCTAATCACATAGCTCATTCAAGCTTCTTACCCTAATTGTCATACTTTACTATTTATAGTAAATGACAATTTACTAATTACACTTAGGACCCTAAACTATGACAATTAGAAATTACAAATAAAACCCAAAATGTCTAAAAAACAAGATTAAATATATTTTGTCGACACAAAATATATTTAATAACAATAAACATCCTAGACAAATATATCTTCAACGTCTTGTCTCTAATCTTCGTCCCGAACGCATCGTTTGACTTTTGTTGACTTTGACCGTGACGTTGACTTTTGTTGACTTTGACTATGTTGATAATATTAGACTATCCTTCAGACCCAACAATATTCCCCCTTAGTCTACTATTATCAACGTCTTTCATCGTGATCAGTACCAATAAGTCAACTGAACTTGATCTTCAATTTGGTAAGCTTCAGTCTCAATGTTGAGGTCCAACAATATTCCCCATAGACTGATGCCTCCCAAATTTTGTTGCTGAAGATCTTTATCTCACAAGTTCCCCCTTTTTGCATGCTCCCCCTTGTTGTGTGCATCCTCTCAGATATAACAAAGACCGCTTTCTTGAATCTCTGAGTGCTTCAGAAGATGTAGGAGGAGGGTTCCTAGCTTGGTATCTTCTGTAAATTTGAGGAACAAGTTCTCTGGTCTGGTTCATTGCTCATGTGATGATCGGCCATCTCTTGTAGCAAAATCTGCAAGACAATCACAAACACATTCTCGAAATTTCTAATTAGATCATTTCAACAAAACAAATAAACCCGTGTTTATCTGTTTATAAAAACAAGCGAACCCGTGTTCGTTTGTGTGTGCAATTTCCCGTGAAATGCATGAAAATACGAGTTGATTTCAATAGCATAATATGGAAGACCTAAAAGAATTTTGAAATGAAAAATTTAATATAGTCTTTTTTAATTTTATTTTATGTATATATATATATATTTGTATTTTATATTATTATTATTTTTTTAATTTTTTTTAATTACCAAGAACTGAATCGATCATGAGATCACATCCTCAAGATATACTTTAGCACAAAGATGAAATTAATCATCGACAAGCAATGAGATCATACTGATAACTGAATCTAATTACAGTCTTTGAATGATTTTGAAATTCTTAAACAGATCAATAATGATTGCTGATATGTTTGTCCACTTAAACCCATGCCTTATCTTTTTCAACAAGCATCAGATGATTTGTTAAGGTTCGATTAAGCACTTTAAAATGCTAGGACCCCATAATCATTTGGCAAAAACCCTCACCCAACCTCAGGATTTCTTGAATTTTGTTATGATCTTTATAGAACAAGCCTTGTGCATGAGTGTGTAAGTGATTATCAACAGAATATTGCATTCTGTGATGAATTCATCATTTAGATGATTTGACACAACTTAGATTAAAATGATGAGAGCTCCAGGTCTATACTCACGTATAACAAAGGAGATGACCATTTAATCATGTGCCGATGAGAGCTCCAGGTCAGTACTATCGTACAGCAAAGGAGATCATCACTCCAGGTCAGTACTTCCGTACAACAGAGGAGATTAGCACAAACACAAGACATATAAATACACCAAACATGGCAAAGAGATAGAGATATAGCTTATATGATTTGCATCATGGTGGGCGAAAGATCAATTCTCAATCCAATTTTTGTCGGGACTCGGTTTTCGTGCAGGCCAAAATGATTGCGTAAATCCAGACATCCTTAAGCATATATTTAATTTAAATCATCATGTTGTTGTCTACTTTATTCTTCAGGCTGAGCCTACCAAGCATATCATTAAAGAATCTGTTTGTTTTTCTATTATTTTCAATTAAAATTAAGATGTGAATCAGATAACAGCATCAGTTACTATCATTTATCATTTTAAAAATGCAAGTCATGCAAGGACAAGTATTTCAAGATGATATACAATCATTTCTCAGTCATCTCGAATCAAGTTCCCAGTTCTCTTTTCATTTCTTTTCATTTTATTTAATTTTGATGTACTCTCCCCCTAAATTTTTATTTTAGCAAACCTATTATTATTTTTTTTTTACTTTTGTTATATTTTTTAAGTTTTTTTTTATATATATTTTTAAACTGTACAAAAATATAAATTTATAAAAGAAGGTCTTCCAAACTACACTGATTATCAAGAGAAGAAATGAATTATCAAGAATATGCAGTGACTGTGAAGTAAGAACTGTGATTGTGCAGATAAAATCCAGATTGTGGATAAAATACCATGACCTTAACATGTTTGTTCCGTCTCAAATTTGAATTATGAACAATCCCTGTCAGTAAACCGGATTACTAACAGTCCTCCTAAATTGTTCCTGCACTCATAAACAGATTAGTTAGAAAGAGGAACCCAGGCCATCGTAGTCCTGGAAGTTCCTTTTTCATCAAGATAAGTAATAAGCTTCTGCACACAACCGTTTAAACAATCGGGGATTGCTGTATCCTTCTTTTTAATTTGCCAAATTTGTTTCACTTCAATTAACTTGGATTTGAATGAATTAAATTTGGAAATCATTTTCTATTTAAGACCAGAAGGAAAAGAATTTGGTTTTGAAGCTTTGGTCATTTTCATCTTTGTATCATGTGAAACCGGCTTCACATGAAAAGGTTTGGATGGAGGGTTTTTCATCCAACCATTCAAAGATGTGTGTTGTTTACCTCTTGATCCAGAAAAGCAACCCGTGTTGCCTTTACCGTCTGGAACTTTCCTTTGAACCTGAGGACACTTCTTTAGCACGTGACCTTCTTTTCCACATCTAAAACAAGCCTTGAAAGGCTTTTGGATCTTTGTAGTCCCGTGGACATCAGGAGAGGGTGGATCCTCCTTTGAGGTTGTTGCAGCTTGTTGACAATCTTGAAACTTCTTCCTTTGGATATCAGGAAAGTGAACCTTTTGAGGCTTTGTCAATATGGATTTCAAACTGGGTTGTGATTTGAAGTGTGATGCTTGAGGAGATGAAATCTGAGCATTCTCCCGAGAACACTTTTGTATGACTGGTGACTTGGCGCACTTTGAGGTGGATTTGTGACAAGCTTGATGGATAGCAGATGAAGATGGTGAGTGCTTCTGCTGAGTTTTGGAGGAACTGCTGATTTGTTTAGCAGTTGGGGATGAGATCCGGATAGGTCTTGATTCAGCTTTTGGAAGCTTTTGAGACTTGACAATTTCAGGAGATTTCTTGATCTTTGAGAAACCAACACGCTCCTCTGTATTTGATTCATCATTTGAGCTTATTTGGTCTCGTATGCACAAATTTGCTTCCGATGGATCTTGATTGACAGGAATAGGATGTGTTGTTGTTTTTGGAACTTGATGATTAGGTGATTCCTGAACAATCTCTTCCTTCACACTCTTGACAGGCTCCAAAGTAGGAATTTCACCTGCTTTAAACTTATCAAAGAAGTTAGAAGAAGTAGTAGATATAGATTTACAAACAACCGGGACTGAACAATCGTTAGCTTGACTGTGAGCATTCGGTTTATTGTATCCTATACCAGTTGTAGGATCATAATCATCTCGCACCTCATTAAGATTGACACCGCTCAAACCTGCATGCAGACTATTAGTAGGTTGTTCAAACAAATCATTTGATGGATGAGGTCTAGGGATTGGTGAATAACATAAAGTAGAAGGGGGTGGAACTGAATTAAATACAGTTTCACCATCAGATTTATATCCAATCCCATGTTTTATGCGCGCCCCTTGTTGTTTAGCAATAAGCTCATCCTTTTTCATCTGTGAAAGAGTCCATTTATCGAGCTTTGTTTGAATCTGAGTCGTTTCAAATTGAGCTAGAACTGCTCTTTCTCTTAAAATATTAATTTCCAAATTTCTTTCCAAAAGATTTCTTTTCAAAAGAACAATTTCAGCCAATGCTTCATTAAGTTTCTTTGAAAAAGCAATTTCATTCTGCTTGAGTTCTTTGTTTATGGTTTTTAATCCTTTTTCGTTATCTAGCAATAACCTATTTGCTTTATAGATACCAAACAAACGAATTTTACAAGCAGAAGAACACATATCCTGAACTGTCTCATATGGAAGTCCCATGACAATTCTTTCAGCTTCTAAGGCTTTCTCGCAGTTGCAGACCCTTGTGTTTCTTTTATTTTCCTCTTCCTTGCCCTTTAGCGTCTTTTCATCCTCAGTTTCCTTCTTTCCTTCATCATTTTTCTCAGCTTCATTAGCATCAGTTCTCTCATAAACATGTTCACTTCCATTACCAACTCTCAAAGCTTCACAATTCTCTTTTACAGTCTCTCTGATTTCATCAGTTGAATCAGAATGAATTTCCATCGACTTCAACCTTTCAATCATCTCGGTCTTGTAATCAAGAATGCTTGTCGCAGAAGAAAAACAGATACATTCATTCTGTTAGTTTGAGATGGAAACACGGCTTGATGAAATTCTCTTCTCTTGATATCCAGCTCAGCAGATTTTAGCTTGTTGATCACATCTATTAACTTGTAATCAAGAAAATTTCTTTCGTTCTTAAGCATTTTAACCTGAGAACTCCACTCGGGTGGAGGAGATTTAAGAAGCTGTTGAACTTGTTCATAGTTGGTGAGTTGGGGGTCATGCTTCTTCAGATTATTTGACACAGATATAAATCGATCAATGAAATCAGACAACTTTTCATTCTTCATACCTGCAAAACAGTCAAACCGGCTTTGAGCCGTTGTGAGATTATCTGATTTAAAGTCTTCTGAAGATGACATTTTTGAACAATTAAACGACCCAAAAATATTTTTTCCAAAAATTGTAAAATAATTCTCCCCCGGGAAAAATAAATTTTTTTTTTTAAATGTCACGCTAGAAAATCTTAGCAACTGGGGTCAAGCTTTTTTTTAAATGACATTTTTGAGCCGTTGTGAGATTGTTTTTTTTTTTTTATAAATCTTTTAAAAAAAAACGTTGAAAATTTCTTAATCGGTTTGAAATCAATTAATCCCAATTAGCCCAGTTTTATTTGACTCAAACAATTTTTAGTTCAATTTGGTTGATTTTAATGAGCCATAAATCAAATTTTTTTTTTTTAAATCAGCCCAAATTGTTAAAGCCAAACCCAACCCAAACCCATTTACTATTTGAAAACCCTAAAACTTATCAATAAAACAACTACTTCAGATCTGATCTCAAACACAACCTCAAACTCTTTCAAAGTCTCTGCTTCTCTCTCTCTCCTTATCCCTTCAATCTTTCTCTCTAAATCAACACACACAAACCCTATTCTCTCTCTTATCTTCTTCATAAACTTAAACACCAACAACCACTGCAAATCTGCAATGGAGACCACCGGAAAGTTGAAAAAGGGAGCTGCCGGAAGGAAGGCCGGAGGTCCGAAGAAGAAGCCGGTGACCCGATCCGTCAAGGCCGGACTTCAGTTCCCGGTCGGAAGAATCGGCCGGTGCCTTAAAGTTGGTCGGTATGCTAAGCGTGTGGAGGCGAGCGAGGACCGGTGGCCGTCTCGTAAAAGCATTGTTGCGTCAACCCACAGAAAACCCTCGATCTGCAGATCGTAGGTGTGGAGTTTAGGTTAGTTATATTTGGTCACCAGCGTGGTTGTGGTGGTGCTGCGGTGGTGTCGGTTGGTTCTTTTGTGGTGAAGGTTGTTAGGCGACGGTGGTATGGTGGTGGTGAGGATGATAGGACAGGGTGGTAGCCGATGATGAGGGTTGTCGGGGGATGGTAGCCGGCGATGGGGGCTAAGTGGGGGCGGTGACTGGTGGCGGGGGTGGGAGCCGACGGTGGGGCCTTGGGGTGTTGGCTGGCTGTGGGGGCTTGGGGGGGGATTGTGGCCGGCAGTGAGCGCTGGGGTAGTGGTGGAAGCTGGTGGTGGTTATGTTGAAATTGGCTCTGAAATGTAAGAGGGGTGTGTGTGTGTGTGGGTGTTTTTGTTAAATTCGCAGTTTGAAATTAGTCAATTTCGCAGGTTTTTTATAGATTCGCCGGAGTTTCTAATTTCGCCGGAGAATTTGTACTTTCGCCGGAATTTCACACTTTCGCCGGATAGTTTCGCCGGTGTTGTAGTTTCGCCGGACGAAACTGTAGTTTCGCCGGAGCAGTGTGAACTTTCGTTCAAGATGATGGTAAATTCGCAGGATGAAGATTTGAAGGTTTTTTGAAGGCTGCCAAGAACACCAAGAACACACACACTAGTGTGTGTGAGAGAAACAACTTTAAACTTCAAATTTTTTTTCGATTTCTTGTATAAAACGATTTGTAGATGTAAAATATGATAGTAGATGTTGTAAATCTATTCTGAAATGTTGTAGATCTGATCAAAACAGTGATATGGATGAACACAAAAACTCAGATCTACTTTCTCTCTCTAAACCCCCACTTTCTCTCTCTACGAAATTACAAAAAATCAGCAATAAAATCTTCAAATCAGCAATAGAGATTGATTCAAGTTGGCTCTGATACCAAATTGTTAGTCCAGGAGCACTTGAATCAATCAAATAACATGAAGATTTGGATCAAACACATAAAATATGATGAACAAATATGAACACCAAGAACAACTCAAAAACCCCTTGTTTGATCCAAAATGTGATTACAAAATAATCTGAAAGTTGGAAACCCTAATCACATAGCTCATTCAAGCTTCTTACCCTAATTGTCATACTTTACTATTTATAGTAAATGACAATTTACTAATTACACTTAGGACCCTAAACTATGACAATTAGAAATTACAAATAAAACCCAAAATGTCTAAAAAACAAGATTAAATATATTTTGTCGACACAAAATATTTAATAACAATAAACATCCTAGACAAATATATCTTCAACGTCTTGTCTCTAATCTTCGTCCCGAACGCATCGTTTGACTTTTGTTGACTTTGACCGTAACGTTGACTTTTGTTGACTTTGACTATGTTGATAATATTAGACTATCCTTCAGACCCAACAAATAATAATAATAATAATAATATAATAATAATAATAATAATATAATAATAATAATAATAATAATAAGAGTTAATCTCGGTTTTGGTCCCTGTGTTTTGCAAATTGACTCCACTTGAGTACCAACGTTTATTTTGTCTCCATTTGAGTACCAAATTTTAAAAAAGTTGTCTGTTTCAGTCCTTTTGACTAACGGTGTTAACATTTTCTGTTAGTTTTTTTAAAATACCAAAATACCCCTAAGTGTTATAAAAATATCACCATCTCCACCACACACCACATACCACCACCACCACCACACACCACCCCCACCACACGCCACCCACCACCGCCACACCCCCCCACCACACACCACCGCCACAACACACCACCGCCACCACACACCACCGCCACCACACACCACCGCCGACACACTCCACCGACACAGTCCACCAGGAAAACGACGGTTTTCAAACTATAAATCTAAAAAATAGAAGCCAATGCAAATATCAATTTTGTTCAACTGATAACAGTTGAAAACACCAACACACCTCTCTTATCTTGCACAATCTTGTGATAACTATAGCAAACTACTGGTTTGATGAGGGTATCATATACAACTTACAGCAACACAAAGAGCAAACGCATATTGAACACCACTAGCCCTAGTTTCCAGAGCAGTTGCTGCACCTATCCTCTCCACCAGATCTGGATCTCTGCAACACATCAAATCAGATTAAGCTAAATACGCAATTGTAAGAGACGAATTCAACGATTTTGTGCAAAATTAACACCAACCTGGTAGCACCAAGGCCAACATCATGAGGAAAAACAGTAGTACCGTAAACATTATTATTTCCATGAACAGCATCACTACCGTAGAAGATCGGAATACCGAGCCTCGATCCTACAGCACCGTTTTGAAGTCCGTCGATCATCTCCGCCCAATCCGCCGCCGTCGCGTTCTCTTTCGGCTTGCTTCCACCACCGCTTAACACACTTCCTGCAACAAATCCACACAGATTCAAATCAATCAACCAAAACAAACAAGTATATACTAATATATACTAATATACAATATACAATACACGATATGCAATAATCGAACACATGAACTTACGCATACCTATACAGAGATCTCTGATAACATCAGGAGTGGCCGCGGCGCGTTCGATCTGAGTCATCTGGCCTAGCTTCTCTTCGAGAGTCATACGAGATAGAAGATCCTTCACTCGAGCTTCGATCGGCTCATTTGCGTTTTTGTAAACGGTATCCACCGTGTCTCCCATTGTTACGTGATCGGAACGGCGGAGGTGTGATCGGAAAGTGACGCAATCACCGGCCGGCGAGGTGCAAACTCCGATTGAGTGGGAGGATTTGAGGTTTTTGTAGGTGAAGGTTGAGAAGTAGATAAAAGAAGAGTGTTTGACAGTTTGACTGTGCCGGCGGATTCCATCGGCAGTGGTGTGTGGTGCAAACTCCGATTGAGTGGGAGGATTTGAGGTTTTTGTAGGTGAAGGTGAGGTTTTGAAGAAGTGGAATTAGGGTTCGTTGTTGCAGTGGGCTTCCATGGCGGAAGCTCTGCGAGCTTATCAATGGCGGTTTTAGCTTTCTTAATCAGCCAATCGACAGCTTTTCCATGGTGGTGTGTGGTGGCGGTGGTGTGTGGTGGCGGTGGTGTGTGGTGGCGGTGGTGTGTGGTGGCGGTGGTGTGTGGTGTGTGGTGAAATGGTGATATTTTTATAACCCTTAGGGGTATTTTGGTCTTTTTAAAAAAATCTAACAGAAAATGTTAACACCGTTAGTCAAAAGGACTGAAACAGACAACTTTTTTAAAATTTGGTACTCAAATGGAGACAAAATAAACGTTGGTACTCAAGTGGAGTCAATTTGCAAAACATAGGGACCAAAACCGAGATTTACTCTAATAATAATAATAATAATAATAATAATAATAATAATAATAATAATATAATAATAATAATAATAATAATAATAATAATAATAATAATAATAATAATAATAATAATAATAATAATAATAATAATAATAATAATAATAATAATAATAATAATAATAATAATAATAATAATAATAATAATAATAATAATAATAATAATAATAAATAATAATAATAATAATAATAATAATAATAATATAATAATAATAATAATAATAATAATAATAATAATAATAATAATAATAATAATAATAATAATATAATAATCTCTATTAAATCAGTTTTAAAATTGAGAGAAAGTAATAATAATAATAATAAAAGTGAAAGTAGAAAACATAGTTTTATTTACAAAATTAAAAGAAAAGAAAAGGGAAACGTGGAGGGGATTCTTTGAGCAACAAACTCCACCTACTTGGATTTGCACATCATAATTATATGTCCTCTAACAAATTCACCAAGAAAAGGACCGTTACAACTGCATACATTGCCAAAAGAATGAGAGTAAGAAATAAAATGTAAAAACCCTTCTAAATCACGTTTCTATCCACCTTATATACCCCTTCTCAGCTCTCAATCATACCAGTCACCTTTTTCTTCTATGCCTTCTTGTTAAAGCTCTTCGACGGTGCCAATCAGTGGCGGAGCTTGAACATCACCGTAGGGGGGGCGGGGGCGAAACTAATTTTGTTTAGGGGGGGCGAACTCGAGATTTATATAAAAATTTACACTACCGGGCCAAAAATTTACACTAACGGGCTAAAATTTAACACTACCGACGAAAAAAATAGGGGGGCGGCGGCCCCCCCCGGCCCTCACTATCCTCCGCCATTGGTGCCAATCACCACCGTTGGTCCGATTGAAGCCATCAAGGAAATCGTGTCTTGTTCTAGCGCTCTGATTTGTGCATAAGGTACCTGTACTCGTAATCAGTTCTTCCACGCTTGAATCTTGCTTGTGAGATACGAACTTGGGTACTCTAATTCTTCCGGTGACAAAATCAGCCTCTTTGTTGTTAGTTCTGTCAGGTTAAGTGTTGTTCAATAGTAATGACTCCATTAACAGGCTACCTCTAAATCAGTCAAAGGTAGAGTGTGTTTGGTTCACTTAAAAGTCACGTCTTAATGATTTATGAAGCATCTTAATGGGTAAGTTTTAGAAACATGCTGAATGACTCGGAGACACACCTCTTATTCAGTCAGATCAGACCTCTTAATGACTCAACACAAGGTTACCCAACAACCCCTTACTCTAATACTCATTTTGATTGCAAAATTCGTTATAGACTCGCTCACTAATAGCTGTCAGATGGTTTTTGTCAATTCGCAGGTGTTGGGATTATGACATTTCCATATGCGTTGGCTGTAGGAGGATGGTTGAGCTTCATACTGCTTTCTACAATAGCTAGCTCAACGTTCTACACTGGTTACCAATCAAAAGTTATCTAGACATTAGAGAACGCACCTTTGGTAAAACGAGCAGATTATAGTATTAGTCATGATGAACATGTAGCTTTACTTAGTTTTGACAGGTTTCTTGATCATGGAAGGTGATAATTTGAGTAACTTGTTTCCACAAATGGACTTTGATATTTATGGGATTCATGTAAGTAGCAAGCAAAGCTTTGTAATATTGTTGCGGCTATCATACTTCCCACAACTTGGTCGAATGACATGATAATTCTTTCGTACGTATCAGCAAGTGGTGTCCTCGCATCCTTGGTCATCTTAGGCTCGAACTTGTGGGTCGGTATGTTTGATGGTGTTGGGTTTCACAACTTGCTCATCCAATTTTCCTACTTTGTATACTTCCATGAGAAACAAACCAATTCTCAAAGGTACTAGCAAACTTTTTATGTTGCAACTTAGGGATGCTCACAAGCCGTCCGAGCCGAGGCTCGGCTTGGTTTGTAAACGAGCTGAACCAAACTCATATAGTTTGTAAATGGGTCAAGCCAGCTTAGCTGGTTATCGAAGCCGAGCCGGCTCACAAGCTGAATTCAAGCTAGCTTTTTCAAGCAAAAATCAAACCACAAGTTATTTGAACGAATGTAGGCTTAGTTTTCTTAAATGGGCAATATAAATTATTGGGTATTTTGGCTAGATTAATATAAATTAAATTTTATATAATTAATGTTATTACAAAGTGATATAAACTAACCAAAACCATTCAACACTCATAAAATTACAAATATACATATGTATAATTATAAAAATACAATTCGCTTCAAAATCGAGACAACTCGAGTTTAAACGATCCAAACCGAGCAAGCTTGGTTTTGTAAACGTTTCAAGCGGATCTAGCTCACTTTGTAAACAAGCTACTTTCAAGCGAGCTTTCTCAACCTTTTTCTGAGCGAGCTTTGTGCTATTTGAACAGTCCTATGTTGTGTAAAGTACTAGATTCTTATACAGATATAACTTAACTTGCTATTACGTGTTCCAAACTACAGGTGTTACTACTATGTTTTGTTTTTTGCATGGCAGTTATTGGTTACCTCATGTTTGGTTCAAAGGTAGAGTCACAAATTACCTTAAGCCTTCCTACCAACAAAAGAAGTTCGAAAGTTGAAATAGTCACTATCCTCGTGACTCCGATTGTTAAATATGCACTATTAGTGACCCCAATTGTCGATTCAATTAAAGAACGATTTATATCTCTCAACACAAGAAAGTTTAGCCTCTTAACTAAAACAACATTGGTAATAACCACAGTAGTTATAGCCTTGGCTTTGGGGATTTGATGTCACTCGTGGGAGCATTTTCAATTGTCGCGGCATCGACCATATTGCCATCCTTGTGTTACTTGAAGATTTCAGGCACTTGCAAGATACTTGGACTTGAGTTGGTGCTCATTGGGTTCATTGTGTTCATCAAGATTTTCGTTGCAATAATGGGTACTTACACTGCGTTGGCAGATATAGTGAGGAAACTATAAGCTAGAAACTACTGTTTGTCAAACCGGATGGAGATCTTTGCAGCTAAAATTCATATTAGTACGACGCATGTAATGCATTTCATTCTTTACATAACTCACAGTTATTGTTGAAATGGATTCGGAGAGAAAAGTTAGCATCTTTACAAAATACCCACGACAGATCAATAACTTATTTTAAACGACTCTGTTTAGTACTTTTAGGTATAGTTATATCATGCAACTTGGGATGCTAGTAGATGAGAATTATGCTACTGTTATTTCACTAGTTACATTCGTAGCATTTTTAGTAACATAATCATGTATGAGATTAAGTAGATTAAATCAATTGTTGTCATATCAATGGTACCCATTGAGATGATTATGTAGTGTGTGTGTCTGATGTATGTTTTGCATGATATGTTTATAACCAATATTCCTCTATCTTTGTTGTGCTCTGCCCTTTGATATACTTGATTTTAGATTATAGAAGGTTGTTACATTTTTTATATACTTAATTTTGGATCATTAGGTTTGATAATCATTGATTTTATTTCCAATTTTCAACCTTTGATTACTCGTTCATCTTAAAACGTAGTAGATTTTACCATGTGAATGAAGTTACTATAGGATCGTCTTCGAGATTTCAAGTGACCTGTACGAGTATTAAAAAATAGTGCCTCTCTAGAACATGTAATTACTAAAGGAATGTTTGGATAAGCTTTTCAAAAGTACTTTTTGGCTTTTAAAGGGGTATTTTTGTTTTTTCACCCCTCCAAAAACCAAAAGGTCCTTTTAAAAAGCTGATCCAAACACCATCTAAGAGATTGAGTCGGGAGCCCTCTCAAACTTGTTTTCTTTTTTGACATGAGGCCCACTCTAGCACATGTAATTACAGATAAGTTTATATCATCTTATATATGTTAATCGACTTACGAAACCTAAAAGGGAATAAAATTGGACCCTCTCTAAAACATGGTCAAATATGTAGTCGTCCACCCAGTATACCTTCAAAGACGACCTTCAGTTACTAGTTTTTTAAAAGACTTTGAACTTAACTTTAAGTCAAACCTAACAAATTGAATTCCTTTCTAAAATATTTGTTTGCCTTTTGAAGTTTTACAAAAGATTTATTTGAAACATGATCCATAATCTATTCACTAAAACTAAACTTTTACTTCTTGTAAAAATTGTACTAAAAATGATTCACTTCAAAGGATCGTATAATATTCTTTACACTAAATACATGCTCTAAAAAATAATAAAAATTGTTGGTTGTCCCACATAAAGTTAGTTTTAATTAAGTTTAACCAAGTAGTAAATACTGTTAATTAATATGAAATCAGATTTGTATTTTACTTTATGATACGTTTGATCACCAGTTATTCCTATTTCGTTTATCTACACATAAGACCGAGCCCACGTGGCTCAGTCATGGCTTTCTTTGTGCATGACGCATTTTGAAGTCTTCCAACCCGGGTAGTGAAAAGCATGGATTAGAAGATCAAAAAGTTGGATATTAGAATTCGGTTTAATTAGACCATGTAACACATTACAATCTATGGATATATGTCACTGTTACGTTTAGAATAAACAATAATTAGTCTTTGATGTATGTAACATGTTCTTGCCGGGTTGGGTGTTACACATTTTCTAGAAACGATCAGTCAACATCAAGTTTTATGCATCAACCTGCAATATAAGGTTGCTCTGCTAATTCAATTACTCATCATCTCATTTGTAAATGTGGTCAACACTCATCAACTATCATTAGTAGACTCTGTCAACAGTCATGGACTTGGTGCCCTTGACCCGTATTTTACAATGCACACTGTAAAGGTTCTGATGCACAGTTCATTACAGCGATGTATAAAGCATCATTAAGACGTTTTTTAAGAAAAAAGTTGATAGAAATACAGAAAACACATTCTGTTTCAACTTAAATCAAAAGTAAGAGGAGAACAAGAAGCATGTTTTATTCGTTAATCATCTTTTGACAATGATGCATACTTCACTTTCTTTTAATGCATATATAAGCTGGTTTAGTAGTAGTAATAAGATGTATGTACCATAATTAACTAAGGCAGTAAGCCATCAATCAAGCCTGCTTCTTCTTCTTCTCCAAATAGTGATAATTCTTCTGGTATTTAAAGATCCCCCACACCACCTGCCAAAAGCCCATCTCGGGCCACAAAGCTTTTGGAGAATACAATAAACTGTTGGTTGATTGCCACAGCAAGAAGTTGCTTAGCCTGGTCTCACCTGAGCTCCTCACCAGTATTTCGGGATCAGGAGCCACCCCCATATACATATGCTTCTCCAAATCCACCACTTTTATCGCGTCATCAACACCATCCGCATTAACAATCCCATCATTATTATTATTATTTTGATTTGATGCAAGCAAACTGCTCTTCTCCTGACAAGCTTCATAGACTGCTCGTGGGATTTCATGAGACGAAGTATACGCCACACATACCAAAAGATAAGTCCTGGTGTTTTTAGCGGTGGCTTCCATCGCCCTCTCAGCAGCAACCCTAACAGGCTCATCCAGTCGATTCAGATCACCAATGAACAACACCCTAACCCCGTATCTGTTTACCATTTCCATTTCTTCAAAAACCCTTCAATCTTTTCATGCATTATATCCATACGTATTTGACTTCATCAGGGCGCCTATTGAAATTATCAAGACTGAATGCATACACAGTTACATATTTCACTCCCACCTCGTAGCAGTATTTTAGAACCGACATGAGTGCTAGGAATCCGGCTTTGTGGCCTGCGCCCTCTTCCAGGTTCCATTTCTTGGCAAACCTTCGGTTTCCATCCATGATGAATGCTATGTGTTGTGGGATTGGACCCAATGACATGAAAGTAAACAGGAGTCTTCTCATGGTGCGGTTCACTCCTCCTAAAAACTTGTCAACTACCCCGGATGGTCTTTCTTCTTCCATTCTTTCTGTCAGTTTTCACGAATATCAGTTCCAATCTAATAGTAATAGTACAAAAGTATAGCATCACACTTGAGTATTCATGTTCTACGCATATACGCATCACCTTTAAACTCTAAAACCTCTCAAGATTCATATAGAATCATCATAAAGATTTTAAAAATGATCCTTTTCTCAAAGTAAAGTGGTACTCTTAAAGATTTTTAAAACTATAGTGACTAAATAAGAAGCAAAATAAGAATTTTCACAAACGTTTTGCTTTTCTCTCTTGGCCATTTCATTGATCACCTGGCATATGATCATCGATCAATTTATTAGAATAAAGTTCTACAATCTTGATTGTGAGACCAAATCAAATTCACATAGCAATAGTAAGTTTAACCTCTTTCTGTTTTCGTATAACATCACACTTGATTATTCATTTATTCATGTTCTATGCACTATACAATCTGCAGTCTCTCAAGATTCATATAGAACCATCTTAAAGATCTTTAAAATCATCAATTTCTTAAAGCATTATAATTTAAAGACTTTTAAAGTATAAGCAACAAAATAAAAAAAATTCACAAACTTTCAGCTTATCTCTTGGACATTTCATCGATCACCTGGCATATGATCATCAATTAATTTATAAAAAATAAGTAAGTTCTATGATCTTGATTGTGAGACCCAATCAAATTCATATACTAATAGTACATAAGTATAACCTCTTTCTGTTTTCGTAGAGCATCACGTCACGCTTGATTATTATTCATGTTCTACGCATCATACGCATCACCTTTAAACTTTGCAGCCTCTCAAGATTCATACAGAATCATCTTAAAGATTTGTAAAAATGATCAATTTCCTAAACTAAAGCGGTAGTGTTAAAGATTTTTAAGTATAAGGAACAAATAAAAAATTTTCACAAACTTTCGGCTTCTCTCTCCTGGGCATTTCATCAAACTCCTGGCGTATGATCATAGATCAATACACAAAAATACAATTTTTGGATCTTGATTGTGAGACCCACCCAATCAAATTCATATACAGTAACGTTTGCTTTCTTTAATCAAAGTTAACTAATTAAACAATATGATAACCAAATCATGAGTTGTAACACGAGGACAAATTGCACAACTTACAGCGAAATGGATGGGATGTAAGCAAGAAATCAGTTGTAACAAAGGAGTCAGAATCGTAGAATTGTGATGAATGGCTTAAATTAATGGGATGTATGTTGAATTGAAACAGAGAGAAAAAGACGTTAGTGATGAAGTTTGAAAGGGGAGTTATCTTTTTGTTTGTGTTCAACAATATTCACATCTTGAAAGATAGAAATTTGGAGGCGGCAAATGTTTGTGCATTTGCATTCATGAATTTGAGCCTTCCATGAAATGTGTGTGCCACTAACTTCTTTCCCATTATTTTATTACTAAATTACAAGTGTGTAGTGTGTAGTGTGTAGTGGTACATTCTATTCATAAGATTTACGGTTTATACCGTAAGATAGATGTATAAAATATTAATAAGATGAGGTTGTGAACGGTTTTTAAAGAACTGAAGTATATATGCATACACACGTATTACTAATTAGGGAAAGCTTTATAAGATAATAAACAAGTTTTTCTAAGTGTTTCATTAAAATCATATAAACTATAAAGTTTTCTATATTTCTTTGAAGTAACTTATATTCTATTATGTATTTCGATACTATGTACGTAATATTTTCATAAATGTTTAAATTTTTAGAATTAAGAAAAATGAAACATAGATGAATAACTTTTTTTTTCAATTCACTTAAGGAAGGAGGTAATAGTGAAGATTTTTATTTAGTAAAAATACCAAGTTTCATATTGTTAAATTTAACATTGAATAAACAAACCACTAAATAGTAACTTCTTTTTTCTCACTTGATTAAAAAAATATTTTTTTTAAGAAAACATTATAGTGGTTAGAACACCTAGTGAAGTTAAAGAATTTAGAGGAGTTTTTTTAAGTTTAGTGAAACATTTCGAAAACTTTTTTATTATTTTATAAAGTTTACCCATAAGGAATTGTGCATCGTGTTATTGGTACTTAAGCTTCTATGATTATATCTTAATTATAGTAATTTTAAACATATTGCAATGATAGAATTCATAGTTATTATTTTTCTATCTTTCTCTCTATGTTTTTTCTCCTTTAGAAAAGTTTGCATGGTATTTTCTTGTAAAATCATTTTTCTGATGACATTCACATTTGCATCTAATATGAAGTTAGCTAACTAGCTAGGAAATAGATCAAAACACAAAACATTATATTGGTGTATGTGTTTGTGTGTCACACTGACCCTTGTATTAACAAGAAAGTTGTTTTACTACAATTACTATGTATATTGATGAGTCCAAATTAATACCTTCTGTGCTGACTTCTAAGATGTTTCAAGCACTCTACTTAAAGTCGAATATTAGCTAATCCTTGAAGCCCTTCTAATGAGCTTATTAATGGTATTTTATAGCCTTCAAGATGAAACGTAGAAGATATAGTACGACTAGGAATGGCAAAATGGCCGGGCCGGGCCGGGTCGGGTCGGGTGTAGGTCAGGACGGGTTCGGGTCAACACGGATTCGGCTCAGAATGGGTTCTGATTAGAAACGGATCGGGATGGGTTCGGGTCAGAATGGGTTCGGGTCAGGATGGGTCGGTTCAGGACGGGTCAAATCCAAAATTTACATAATTCTCAATTTTCCAACACAAAGCATAAAATTAGGATGGGCACTTATAAAAATGTTAGGATAGTTTGGGTTTGGATGGGTTCGGGACAAGATGGGCTAATTCTAAAATTTACCATAAGTCTCAAATAAGATTATTCATATGAATAAACAAAAGAAATCTATGTAAACCCAATTGCATGAATCCGTCCCACATGAGGCTCCTACGCATTAATTATATCCCTATCACCCTCCACCGCTACTCGTCCACCGCCGCTCCTTAACTATAGCTCCTCCACCGATGCCCATCCACCACCGCCCATCCACCGCCACTCCTCCTCCGCTACCCTTCCCATGCCGCTAATCTGCCGCTAATCCACCGCTCCTCCACTGTTGTTGCTCGCCTGTCGTTGCCCTTTCGCTGCCGCTCCTCCACCGCAAGCTCATTCTGAACTTGTTCTTCAAGACAAACGATTACCCATTCTTGCCGAGTCGAGAACTTGTTCTTACCCATTCCAACCCATTCTAAACTCACTATATTATTATATAGCTCATTCTGACCTGTTCTCTATGATGATGCTGCCTATTTCAACACAGACTAGAATTTTTTTTACCCAAAGTAACCCATTTTCACTAATACGGGTTAAGATTGTCAGGTTTAAGTACGAATAATGCATCTCCACAGTTGTTGTGACGGTCCTAGTCTCTATCTCGGTAGATCGTCATAGCAACATTACCCCATATATGGGACCGACAATATACAACTCTCTGACTCTCAAATCAGTATATGATTTTATCATAATCGATATGCATATACATTAGTATACGAGTAGAAGAGTATGTAAGAGTTATAAGCATTGTTTTCACGACCGGATCGGACCGGCCGATCCGACCGGGATCGGTCCGGTGGCCGGTCCGGTCAGCTATAGTTCGGTTTTGTCTGGTGGGAATCGGACCGGTTCGGACCGGATTTTGGTATTTTTTATTTTTCGGGTAAAACGGGGTGTTGAACCATAAATTAGTGTGTTAGATATACAAATATAGTTAACTTTTATATATAACTATAAAATACATATATAAATCATATATAAATTACTTATATTTGATTATATATATAACTATATATATAATATACTCTATATAATTTTATGACGTCATCCGGTTCTTCAATCCGGTCCGACCACCAAACTTGTAAGGTGTCCGGTTCGACGTCCGATCCGGTTCTGAAAACATTGGTTATAAGCATATGATGTATTAGGAAAGAACAAGATCCCTCATAATGAGAATGAAGTATCCGTTAGGGTATTAGGGAGATAGATGGGCAAGGGCGTTAATGAGTTACAATGTGTTTAGCCAAGCCAAGTTACTAGTTAGATGTATACCCTACATTGTTCAAAAGAGTTGCAATAAAATTTTAGAAGTTTGATGTCGTAAAGGTGTTACACTAAATCTTTAGAAAGTAATTAGATTATATTTACATTATAATTATTTAATTATATTATATTATGCAAGAATTAGCCATAAACATGTTCATCTTGTTCATCAAGAACTTCCCGAATGAAGTACCGATCCAAGGTTGGGGAGAGGTTTTAGTGTAAATGTGCGTAAATCACAAGGAAGAATGAAGGTTTATAACATGGGAATATGGTATGGTGATTTTAAGATAAAAAGGCATTTTAGCCAATCATGTGCAACACATGTGCTCTAATTAACATTTCAAAGAGGTAGGTGTTATCCCAAAGATTAAACACAGTAATAAGTTTCGGTGAGTTTATTATAGAAATGTTTTTGTTACAAAGTGAGAAGACACAATAAGGCTAAAAAAGTCACAAAAAATTTATTTCACATCTAAATCGAATTTCAAAAAAACTTTGGAGCCTTTGTTCATCTCGTTGTCCTCTTTCAGAAAAAATAAAAAAAATAATTTTTTTCCATTGTGTCATTATATGACACAATGACGTCATTGTGTCTTTTATATTGACACAATGACGCCATTGTGTCTTTCATAATGACACAAAGAAGTTATTGTGTCTTTTATAAATGACACAATAAAAAAACATTAATTTTTTTTATTTTTGTTTTTTATTTTTTTTCTTATTGAGGACGACTAGGGGAACAAAAGCTCCGAATTACTTTTTTGAAATTCGATTTTGATTGTGAGATATAATTTTTTTGTGTATTTTTTGACTCATTGTGTCTTTTTTGACTCATTGTGTCTCTCACACTTTGTAGCAAAAATACACTTTGTATTTGAACTTTTTTCAATAAGTTTTTAAATTTTTAAAATCACATTTCATAATTTGTGTAGAAATTCTGTAATTTAGTTATTATAAGACTTAATTACAAATACAAATTATGTCCTTTTGTTTAATTACCCTAGCAATAAACAGTTGATTTGTTTATGTTTATAGGGGAGGGTCCTGAAAAAAACATATTTATGTGAAAACCAAATAAATCACAAAAACCAATAACATAATTCATAAATTTTTTATTATTTTAATTATTAAAAGGTTATTAAAGTTTTTGTTACATATATGTTGAACAAAATACGAGAATGGAGAGTTTTACATATACGTAACACTATGTCGAATGAAAAATAGTTCCGTATACGTAACATATATGTGACATATATGTAAAACCATTCTATGGTTTTTCATTTAACCACACACTTCTTTATTATACACATACACAAATATAAAGGGTAATGATAAAAATCTGTAAATATATGACCGGTTTCATTGGTTTTCTCTAGTTTTCACGTACATAATATCTGCTTAAATTCTTTACAAATGTAATTAATTATAAAACTTATATACTACAAATGCATAATAAAAACAGTGAAACTTTATATTTAATTTTGGACCATTTTAGATTATTCAATGACATATTTTTTATAAAATAATTTCAATAATTATGTTGAGTATTTAAAAATCGATAATATAATAAATAACATCCAATCGATGATGTATGGCATATATGCTACAAGTTTCTTGCGGTCATTTAATGTAATGACAAACTACTTTTAGCCAATACGTTATCATTGATTATGCATTTTTGGTTTGCAGACATACTAAAGCAAAAACAAAATAAATAAATAAATAATTTTTTAAACGGTAATATATTCCTACTCCTAAATTACAACAAGTTACACCAAATAAATAATAAATAAGCTAACATTTTTCAATATGGCTAATTGATATAATATAAAAAAAAGTACAAAGCACACCCTTTTATATATGCTAATTAATGAATTGATTTTAAAGAAGATTAATGCGATTTTATGTTTATAAAAATAACTATATATATTTCAAATTTGTTAATATTTTTTTTCTTTACGAACATCAAAATATTAATAAAAAAACTAAACTTGAGGTCCTTTCGACACATATTATGTGTTAATGCATACATTACGTTACATTGTAAAATGCACTTTATTTTGATGGTATTAAAAATAAGAATTTATTGCAACTGCTAGATATAGTTGCTAATGTGCTTAGAAAAAGATATAATTGCTAATATTTCAACTTGCCACTCTTAATTATAACAAAGAGTTAACTTTTTTTCTCCCAAGTTTTATATCGTTTTTTCTCATTCAAAACTCGTGTTTTATCTTTTGTTGTTTCAAAAAATTGCCGAAACAATCATTCCGTTCAATCCCTAGATAACGTTCATTACCACAAGGGAAAAATTGTCATTTTCTTTAGTAAACTGTTATTTTCGTCCCTAGTTTTATATCACTTTTATCTATTTAGTACTCACGATCAATCACATTCACGTTCATCATTTCTTCTTTTTTAGGACAATGATTTCTTTTCTTCAACACCACTTATGATGATAATTTAGGTATGACTATTATCTATTTAATTTTCAAACTTTCAAAACAGTGGCACGTTATTGGTTTTTGTATAATTTATAGTTATGCTTTATAACAAGTTGTGTGTGGTTTGTTGGTTAGGTTTCCAGTTTTTGTATTGCCTAACTCGTTTTCGAGACTATTTTCATACGTCTTTTGCACCGTGTGTTTTGTTTTTGTTCTTATGTGGTTTTGCATTGCGTCTGCCTATGTGGCGTCTTTTTTTTTTTTTTTTTTCGGTTTGTGCCTTTGTCGTTTTCCCCTCAATTTCATTAAAAATTCATCAAAACCATTATCAAGGGCAGAAATCAGCAGCGCGAAATACTATGACAGTTCCCCAGGTATGATTATTAAGGTTATTTAAATTAGTCTGGAAGGAGGATGTGGCATAAGAAGATTGGTGGGGTACTATGATAAAATTTATTTTTTTTATAACTAGCAAGTTCACACCCGCCTGATGTCGTGGATAAAAATGCATATTACAAACTAAGAACTTTATTATACCGGAATATATCACAAAATAAAGAGTTTATTTACAACAATATTAACTTTAATAGATAGATAAAATGCTGATATATCCTAAATCAAAACATATTGTAACATTATAAGGGTATTTTAATCTAGAAA
This sequence comes from Flaveria linearis, assembly GCA_024085815.1. Taxonomy (NCBI): domain Eukaryota; kingdom Viridiplantae; phylum Streptophyta; class Magnoliopsida; order Asterales; family Asteraceae; genus Flaveria; species Flaveria linearis. Next base: position 61,857,263 of record CM044002.1, read on the forward strand.
GCTAACAAAGATTCTGATCTTGGCATGTGTTATTCTGGGCTCTAACGAATCATAACAACCAATCGAGATCGTGTGTGTGTGTGTATATATATAATATATATATATCTGTGTTGTGTGTGTGTTTGTGTGTGTGTGGTATCCAATGATATTAGAATATACGAATAGAAATAATCTGAAGGGAAGAATTGTAACATTTGCAGAGTTGGATGGATCAGCTGAAGAAGAAGAAAGGATAACAACAAACAAAACAAACAAACCCAGTATATCCCGCTCAGAGCAGGGTCTAGGAGGGTAGGTGTAGGCAAGTCTTTCCTCCACCCAGATAGGTGGAGAGACCGCTTCCAAAGAGACCCCCGACTCACTGTCAAAGCCATAACGCTAGCGATTAGTATATTCAAAGATACGATAAATGATATGATAAATATACAGCACACAACATACTACATACAGTAAAATATCACCCAAAGGAAAAAAATGAACAAGCATACATCATAGAAGCAGCAAGATTCTCCTAAAAAGGGCATAAGCGGGCTACATACAACAAGCCCCCGCACACGTAATCAAAAGTCCCTTCGTAGATGAGAACCCATTAAAAGTCTTTAATTTTAATTCTACGCCTCCACTCACTCCTATCCTCGATCATGTGCTCGGAGAGGTGCAAGTGTACCATATCTTTCCTAATTATCTCTTCCCAAGTCAACCTAGGTCTTCCTCTACACTTCCTACCCTCTAGTATGATGTTCTCGACTGCTCAACACAGTGCAGCCATTGGTCTTCTCTGACATGCCCAAACCATCTTAATCTTTCCCTCTCGTATTTTATCTGCATAGAAGCCACTACTAACTTCTGACGAAACACTTCGTTTCTTATCCGATCCATTTTGTGTTTCCACACATCCACCTCAGCATTCGCATTTCTGCAACCTCTATTGTTTCTCGTGCGATTTCTTTATGGCCAGCAGTCTGTTCCATATAGCATAGCTGGGCGTACCGCCACTGGAGGTAGCGAGCGTTATCTAGGAATTTGGACGGACCTGTCTCGGCTATTTTTATAAAACACGGGTACTAGAACAGTAAAAATAAACACACGAGTATTGAAATGATAAACGACATAAACCAGGACAAAAAATATTTTAACTCATAAACAAACTATCAACATGATCTACCAAGTAAGAAAATCAATGTTTTCGGGCTCAGATCGAACAGCTAGCAAACGGCGTTGGAAGCAATTGATGGTTGAACCGTGATTCGACGAACCGGTTGGAGTTGCTGCAACGTGCAAGGTTGTTTTTCTTACTTTGGGGAGGTTTCGTGTGAAGAGAAATGTATAGTAAAAGTGAAATGATTGACCGATGACTTTTTAAGTTTACTTTTATAATGAGGGGTAAAAAAGTGGCTAGATATAATCACTCTGATTTTTTGACGGTAATTCTGCACACACTGCTAGAATTTAGGTTACACCAATTCAAAAGGCCACGGTTAGGTCTCACCATGACCGTTAGGTCGGGTGTAGACACTATGTCACGGTGAGGCCTAACCGTGACCTTTAGATTCAGAAATACCTCGGGATTAGTTGTAATGTAATTATTGGGGAGATGGTTGTGGTCCGGTTGGACACTTAGGGGTTTGGAGGTGATATGTCACGGTTTGGCCAAACCGTGACATATTGTATATATTTTTAAAAATTTTGTAATCATACTTGTTGTTATTATTTTTATTTTATCACACGGTTAACCTAATCATAACATACGAGTTTATATTTTGTGTTTATTATTAATTTATCATATTATAAGTATTTTTTCTATGTGTGCACATGCGTCACGGTTTGGTCAAACCGTGACATATTGTATATATTTTTAAAAATTTTTGTAATCATATTAGTTTGTTATTATTTTATTTTATCACACGGTTAACCTAATCGTAACATACGAGATGTTTTGTGTTTATTATAATTTATCATATTTAAGTATTTTTTCTATGTGTGCACATGCGTCACGGTTGGTCAAACCGTGACATATTGCATATATTTTTAAATGGGTTGTATTCATACTAGTTTGTTTTATTTTATTTTTTTATCACACGGTTACCTGATCGTAACATACGAGTTTGTGTTTTGTTTTATTATTAATTTATCAATTATAAGTATTTTTATATGTGGCACATGCATCACGATTTGGCCAAACAGACACAATTTATCATATATTTTACGAGTTGTAAAAATCGATACAGTTACATAACAAGTTGATTCATACATATACAAATAACATATCAACATTACAAATATAAAAACAAACAAACAAACAAACCACCAACAAACACAACCAAACAAACACAATCAAATATAAAAGTCATCATAATACAACAAAACATTATAACTGAAACTAGATATATAATACAACGAGTTTGTACATACAAAAGAAACAAAATACAAAAACTAGAAAGTAATCAGCAAGAGCATGCGCGAGGTGGCAGTAGTGTCAGTGTGTGAGTACACACCTGAGAAAGAAAAGGTTGGTGGTGTTGACCCTGTCGGTCCTCGCCCCACGTCCAGCGACGGACGTGGCGATCAGTCGGTGAATATATCGATATAGAGGGTCTCGTATGTGCGAGGACCTCGAATCTTCACCGTATGGTCCGTCGCCGATCGCAGGCCACCGGACCTGATCGAGTCATCAGCCCCACGAATCAAAGCCATGGTGTAGATCGGCTGTCGGGTCTCCACCTCCGTATAGAGGTCGCTGACGACAGCAAACCGTCTAAGTGACATGCGATGGAGGGACCCAAACATCCTGAAAGCCACCTCCATGGGCTCACGACCATCTGCGAGTCGTCATCATCAGGTCCGGAAGCTCCTGCGCACGGGGACGAAATATGAACGTGCAGTAAAACTCCACTGTGAGCTTCGATGTGCAGGGTCGCCCTCCTGAACATCTGCTCCCATAGGCCGTCCTCGCCTATAATCTGGAAGAATCGATCACGCTCCCAACGAGCTCTAAGAACACAACTGATAATACGGTCCTCGAAGCTCAGGTCCTGAACCACTCGTATGGTTAGTCCTCTCGTCGAACCACAGATGCGGGCAGTCGTCAATCCCTGAAATAGTTCCACATCCTTTTTTCGTGACCGACCCACCACACTAACGCACCATGCTCGCGGCCTCTAATTTAGCTACTTCTTTAAGCACTCACGAGAATCAAAATACTGAAAAAGTTAGTAAAGCCAGACATAAAAAAATATAAAACAAATAATAAATAAAATAAACAGAAGAATGAAAACTCTTCGTACTTTATCAGTTTTATAAGAAACCGTAGCCTTTCTTATCCGATCCTCATCCCCATCGTGCTCCGCGGTCTCCCCATGTTTTTCTTTGAGGTGAACCGAACCGTCACTCTCATCTGTGTCATTCCCATTAAAAGTATCCGACACATGTGTAATTTCGTTCTGACTAGTACGGGGGATGTCTGTAATCCAGCTCTATTTGTGAGTGGTACGTGTTCGAGGCATGTCCGTAAGAATGGTAAGGGGGATGTCTGTACCCTTCACCGTAACCCGTCGGTCCAAATAACGAGTTATACGTCTTTTCAGCAAATGTGTTCGACGGGTTAGTTTCCTCCTCCCCCCACGGAGCGTGACTCCCGTATATGTAATATTCCTAAAAAGATAATGGCTAGATATTTCAATAAGAAGTCATAATAAAAACAATACTACTTCAACCTGGTTTGAATTTTCGATATGTGGCTACTCATTCAAATCTGGAAGCTTCGGCTTTTGATAATGATCTCCCGAACCCGAAAGTTTTTGAAATGACGAAGGCTATTTATGTTAAAAATCAGAAGAATATTTTGTTGAAAAAAAATGAGATAATATAGTTCAAAAAATTGAAAGACGGTAATGGTTATTGAATGAAATCATGGAGGGTATTTAATGCCAATAGGAAGCAGAGGAGAAAAGACCTGAAGGGGAATGATGCCAAACTATTGTGAAAATCTGGGCGACAAACCGTCACAGTTTGGCCTAACCGTGATGGTTCAAAGTAGTTGACGCGAGAATCCCGGGGCCGTTTGTCAACATCAAGCCTTTTGTCAACATCAACAGAGTACCTGGTACCCAAAGGTCACGGTTAGACACCTTTCTCTCACACGCTTTAAGCAAATTGAATTCTCTCATCTCTCTCTAGAACTTGGTTTCTAGAGCTGAAAACAAAGGTTTTTCCAGCCTTCAAGTAAGGATTCTTGCTGAAAATTCGATTTGGAAGAGGGTTTCAAGTGGGTGCAACACAACCTAGCAAGTGGGTGTTTGAAGGAGCTTGGGGTATTACTTCTTGAGGATTGCTATTTGGAGTCTTGCCTTCAAGAACATCATCCTTCTCATCTCAAAAGAAAGCTTTGAAATGTAGTTTTTCATCACCTTTCCATGGTTGTTTTGTAAGTTACTAGTTCATGCAAATAGATCCATCTTAAAGTGGTTTATCAACATAAAATGGTTTATGTAACTTCTAACAAGATGTTAAAATGATTATCCGCTGCGTTTTTGTTTAAAATGGTTAAACAACTTTGATAAACTTGTTAAAATCCCTTCAATGGCATCTAGAGCCGGTTGCATGGACACTAACTTCTTTAGATCGAAATTTTGAGTTTTATTTTGGGTTATTAGAAACCCTAGAACTCAAGATTTAGCTTGGTTTCTCTTGATTCAAGTTGGTTAATCTTATATGCATTGAGATGGCTTGAATCTTATGATTTTAAATTAGTTAAAATTGAAAAATCCAATTTTTTTTAAAAAAATGCTGCTGTCGTACAGCAGTGAATATAAAAAAAAATTTGTTGGATTTTTTAATTAAATGAAACCATGCTTGAGTTGGATGATTTACATATTTGTATGTTGTTTGGTTATGCATAACAAAGCCTAGACCTTGTGGATTGATTGATTGTCATGATTCATTTATTTGGTTATGTAATAATCTAATTTATGTTGAAAGTCTTGTTTTGTAATTTATTTATTCATTTGGTTGTAATAAATAGATTAGGAGTTTTTCCTTTATTAGAAAAATTGTATTAGGATACATATTTTGTAAGGATGCTCAAGATCAAGATTTGAAGAAAAGATGGACAAAGAGGATGCTTGAAGATGTGGATTCAAGTGGGAGTCCTTTTGTCATCCTTGTGTCATGTTCTTAACCCTTAGGACAAGACCTTTTGACACACTTGTTTTGGCTAACAAGTGTGCTCAATTTAGTACGCTTTGTTATGCATATGTGAATGGATTGTTTATGCTGGTTGATTGCTTATGTTGATGTTTGTTTTGAATATTTGGTGTGATTAACAAACCGTCAATTAAAACAAGCTATAACAAGAAATTGGTTCTCAAATCATTAAGCACAAATAGAATGGTTTTTAAAAAGGATTAATGATTTGCAAAATAAAACGGTTTTATTTAAAAGATTCAATAGGGTACCATATGGTTGAATGCATACAATCATATGGTACATAGAGCTTTCTATCCTAGAACTATGAAAACGTAAATCCCTTTTGAAAACAAGTTTAACACCATCCTTTTACACAACACTTAGGTTACTTGCAAACTCTTAGTGGGATAAAGGTCACCTAACCACTTTGAGGGAACTATAACTTGAGGTGAGAATACCATGTTTGTGGGATAAAGGTCACCTAACCACTTATGTAGTAAACTCACATGTGTGTGTAAGTAGGACGACTTGATTTGTGAATATATTGAATGGATCACCTAAAATATGTTTTACAAAGGTGTTGATGGGATAAACATGTTGTTTCAAACTAAGATGTTCAAACGATCCCATACCATTAGAAGTTGCAATAGGTTGCAATTGTCATTCATGACTACCTTGTTAATTTAAATAATGGGATAAAGGTCACCTAACTAATATTTAATATAACGTTGGATTCTAAAATTCTATTTATTAATCGTCTATGAGACATAAAAGGGTATTAATAAATTAAATATAAATATATCAACAAATACTAAAATGGAACTTTGTAAAATCTTGTAGATGGCCGACAACAACAACGCTAATAATGATGTACCAAACCAAACAACCAATCTCTGAGGGCGATCCTCTAAAGGGATCGTCTAACACCTAACAACTTCATGGATTGGTACCGCAACTTGAGAATCGTTCTCAAGCAAGAAAGCGGGCCTACATCCTGATGATCCCATCCCCGATAAACCCAACGAGGAGGATAAGAGGCCTATAACGATTGGGTTAGATATGTGGAAGACTCCATCCAAGTCTCTTGCCTAATGTTAGCAAGTATGACACCCGACCTCCAAAAGAGTATGAGCTCCATGGAGCTTATCAGTAACAAGCTAGTGGTGGAACGCTTCGAAACGGTTCGAGGCGCTTCAAGCATGTCGGATGGAGGAATCCCAATCGGTTTCATCTTATGTTCTTAAGATGAAAAGCCACATCGACCGCCTTCAAAGGCTAAATTGTCCTGTCTCAAAGGAGTTGCCACAGATTTGATCCTTAATGGCCTAGCTAAAAGGTTTGAGGCGTTCGTCATGAATTACAACATGAACGGATGGGACAAGAGCATAAGTGAACTTCATTCAATGCTCAAATCGGCCGAGGCGGGAATGGGTAAAAGGGTTTTACCCGTTCTCACCATCAATGAAGGTGGGAAAAAGAGAAGGTCTCAACCCCCTCCTAAGGCAATTGTTGCCAAAGGAAAGGGACCGTTGGGGGAAAGGGAAGATGGTTGTTAGGGCGGAACCTCCCAAGCCCAAGGAGAAGAAGCAAAAGGTTGCTGCAAACGACCCATGCTTCAAGTGTGGAGAGATAGGGCATTGGATGAGAAATTGTCCAGTCTATCTCAAAGAGTTGAGAGAAAAGAGGGATGCGGGGCAACCTCAGGTACAATTTACATGATTCATATTGATCTTAATATTATATCTTCTAACACATGGGTATTGGATACCGGATGTGTAACTCATATTTGCAATTTGTTGCAGGGGTTCAAAAGAAGTAGGGACTTCAATAAAGGGTATGTTAGCCTCTTCATGGGCAATGGAGCCAAAGTCAAAGTTGAAGCTCGTGGGGAGTACATCCTAAAACTTCCAAGTGGTTTGGAAGTAACTTTGAAGAATGTTTTGTATGCTCCTAGTTTGACTAGGAACATTATTTCTGTATCCCAATTAAGACATTATGATTATGTTATCTTTTGTTGAAATGATATTCATGTTTCTTTAAATGATATGTTCTATTTTAAAGCTATTCCCATTAATGGTATTTATGAATTGGTTCATGAAAATACTTTAAATAGTTCATTGTACCAAACTAACACCAAGAAACTCAAGTTGGATTTGAGTGATACCTATCTTTGGCATTGTCGCCTTGGTCACATAAACAAGAAATGTATACAAGCACTTCAAAAGAATGATCTTTTAAAAACAAATGAATGTGATTCATTTGATATATGTGAATCTTGTTTACAAGAAAAATGACTAAGGCACCCTTTAGTGGAACTAACGAAAGGGCAAAAGATTTATTAGGTATCATACATTCGGATGTATGTGGTCCTTTTAAGCCAATGACTAGGAATGGTGAAATATACTTCATTACCTTTACCGACGATTATAGTCGCTATGGGTACGTATACTTATTAAGGCACAAAGATGAAGCTTTTGAAACGTTCAAAATCTTCAAGAATGAAGTAGAAAATCAACTCAACAAGTCGATTAAAGTTCTCCGCACCGATAGAGGAGGTGAATACCTAAGTGATGCTTTTCAAGATCATCTTAAGAGTTTGGGATTGTCTCACAACTCACTCTACCTGGAACACCACAACATAATGGTGTGTCTGAGAGGAGGAATCAAACCTTATTGGATATGGTTCGATCTATGATGGCTAGAAGCACTTTGCCTCTATCATTTTGGGGTTTCGCTTTGCTCTCCGCGGCCCGTATTCTAAATATGGCCCCAACCAAAAAGGTGAAAATGACACCTTTTGAGATATGGCATGGAAGAGTTCCATCCCTATCATACTTAAGGGTCTGGGGCTGTAAGGCTTATGTTAAGACTCCCACCCTAAACAAATTGGAAGTTCGATCCACCAGGTGTATTTTTGTTAGATATCCTAGAGATTCTATGGGATATTATTTCTATGATCCACTGGAACAAAAAGTATTTGTTGCCAAAAAGGGTGAGTTCTTAGAAGCAAAGTTTCTTATGGAAGAAACTAGCAGTAGAACAGTGGATCTTGAGGAAGATCAAGAACCACAACCCGATGCACGTTTGGTTGATACTAGCACTCAACATGAGAATGTTGAGGATGATCAAGCGGTTGATCAATACACGCAAACGTTTGCAGAAGTGGTAGAACTAGTAATCCACCTGAAAGATATGGATTTTCATGGATGGATGCTATGTGGTAGATTCAGATGAACCAACCATATACCATGATGCAGTGTCCAATTCGGATTATGACATATGGTTTGAAGCCATGAACGTTGAGATGCAATCCATGTATGACAATCAAGTTTGGGAACTTGTTGTACCACCACTCAACTCCAAGGTAGTTGGAAGTAAGTGGGTTTTCAAGAAGAAAACTGACATGCATGGAAACTTGGATACTTATAAGGCTAGACTTGTAGCAAAGGGTTTCACTCAAACTCAAGGGGTTGATTATGATGAAACCTTCTCACCTGTTACGATGCTAAAGTCCATAAGGATATTGTTTGTCATAGTTGCTCATTATGATTATGAGATTTGGCAAATGGATGTCAAAACCGCTTTCCTAAATGGATATCTTGAGGAAGATGTCTATATGGTTCAGTCTGAAGGTTTTGTGGATCCAAAACATCCTAATAAAGTATGCAAGTTAAAGAAATCAATCTATGGATTGAAACAAGCATCAAGAAGCTGGAATCACCGTTTTGATGAGGAGATAAGGAAATTTGGCTTCATAAAAAACGCTGATGAGGCTTGTGTGTATAAGAAGGCTAGTGGGAGCATAATAACTTTCCTAGTATTATATGTCGATGACATTCTACTATTTGGGAATGACGTTCCAACAATGGAAGGTGTAAAAGCCTGGCTTGGAAGCTGCTTTTCCATTAAGGATCTTGGTGAAGCCGCCTATATTTTGGGAATAAAGATCTATAGGGATAGATCAAGGCGGCTGATTGGTTTAAATCAAAGTGCATACATTGATAAAATCTTGAAAAGGTTCAAGATGGAAAACTCTAAGAAAGGTACTGTACCTATTCAAAGAGGGACGATATTGAGTACGACTCAATGTCCAAGCTCAAAGGAGGAGCAGAATAGAATGAAGGCAATCCCATATGCATCTGCTATAGGATCCATCATGTATGCAATGATATGCACTAGACCGGACGTGTCATGCGCTTTAAGCATGACGAGTAGATACCAGCAAAATCCTGGTGATAGTCATTGGATGGCTGTCAAGAACATTTTAAAGTACCTAAGGAGGACTAAGGACATGTTCTTGATCTATGGATCTGGTGAAGAGGAACTCGTTGTAAAGGGTTACACGGATGTGAGTTTCTAAACTGATCGAGATGATTCACGATCTCAATCGGGGTACATCTTTATTCTGAATGGGGGAGCTGTTTCTTGGAAAAGCTCAAAGCAAGAAGTCGTAGCGTTGTCCACTACAGAGTCAGAATACATCGCCACTTCATTGGCAGCACAGGAAGCTGCATGGTTGAAGAAATTCATAACCGATCTAGGGGTAGTCCCTTCCATTCAGGATCCTCTGGAGATTCTTTATGATAACGAGGGTGTGATTGCTCAAATCAAGGAACCCCGTGCACATCAGAAAACAAGGCACATTGAGCGGAGATTTAACTACATAAGGGATGAAGTTGAAAAGGGAAAGATATGTATTAGCAAAGTTCACACTGATAAAAACATTGCGGATCCACTCACAAAGCTCCTTGAAAAGGCAAAGCATGAAGGTCATGCTTGTGCCATGGGACTTCGATATTCTAATGACTGGATTTGATTTTATATTTTGTATTTGGATATTGGAACTTATGTTATTTGACTTAATTATATGGTTATAACTTTCATTTGTTCTTCTATTTTAGCATGTTTAAATCCGTGAATAAGTAAGTTATTCTAAACGTCTATAGTCTATCATACTTGTGGGAACAACTATGAATGTAAGACTATAATGAACTTGGATTGGTTGATATTCATAAGGTATGAATATAGAGCAAGAGGTTGCTACCAAAGTTCATTGATATCTATAGGATATAGGTATAGGACTGACCCGCTCTCAATTATTTCTGCATGGAATCTTTATGATTAATCATAAGAGATATTGAGTAAAGGCGAATATCATTGCATCCTCAGACCTGAGATACATATTGGGTCTTGATATTCACCAACTATTGTACTTTGACTTAGTACTTTGCTGTTCTGAAAGATTGGCAGTACATAAGGCTAGGTTCAGGTATGATATAAGGTGATTGTGAGAGACGTATGTAGTCAAGATGGAATTTGTTCCTCTTATTCGTTGAGAGTTAGATGTCTAAGGCCTGTTAAAGTTAAATCATCGGAGAATGACAATTCTGTGTCTCTGGGATTCAACATGACGTCTGAAACAAAAGGATAGATGATTGATTCACCTAAAACATTTCAAGTAAGGTACTTGAAGAGGATGATGTTATTGAATGGCACTTAGTCATATACATTAGGGGTAGCAAACCGTTGCTAGGCGTTATTTGCTGCTTGCATCAATCTTCTATGAATCTTGTGCAAGTGGGAGATTGAAAGAATTGATCTGCCCAAGATACATATTAAATTGATGTGGCTAGTGTGATATGATCCATGTCGGGTCATACCCAATAACAAGCCAAACAAACACCAATAAATATTTGTTAGTTGATGTGATCATACGAATAAATATTAGCACCAATTTAGAAACCGGGTTTTCTAAATCATTGCTTTTGTAAATGAACAAGATTATATAGATAATTTATTCATGAGAAATTATTTGTTTTATTATTTAAGTTGGTTAAATATAAAATAAATGTAAGTGTGTTATTTTATAAAATGGAAACCGGTTTCAATTTTATAAAAAATAGATGGCAAAGAGTGACAATTTTGTAAAACAAATTAAAAATGGTAAACCCCTTTTGAGACCAAATACGGCAGCCCCATGTGGGCATGGGGAACATAAAGTTGGTCTTGGTCCATTGCATGTTTTACTCCACTAAACACTCTTCCACTATAGACAACTTTCTCTCACACACTTTAAGCAAATTGAATTCTCTCATCTCTCTCTAGAACTTGGTTTCTAGAGCTGAAAAACAAAGGTTTTTCCAGCCTTCAAGCAAGGATTCTTGGCTGAAAAATGCGATTTGGAAAAGGGTTTTCAAGTGGGTGCAACACAACCTAGCAAGTGGGTGCAACACAACCTAGCAAGTGGGTGCAACACAACCTAGCAAGTGGGTGCAACACAACCTAGCAAGTGGGTGTTTGAAGGAGCTTGGGGTATTACTTCTTGAGGATTGCTATTTGGAGTCTTGCCTTCAAGAACATCATCCTTCTCATCTCAAAAGAAAGCTTTGAAATGTAGTTTTTTATCACCTTTCCATGGTTGTTTTGTAAGTTACTAGTTCATGCAAATAGATCCATCTTAAAGGGTTTTATCAACATAAAATGGTTTATGTAAACTTTTAACAAGATGTTAAAAATGATTATCCGCTGCGTCTTTGTTTAAAATGGTTAAACAACTTTGATAAACTTGTTAAAATCCCTTCACCTCGTACCTCCCTAAAGGTCACGATTAGGTCGAACCGTGACGGTGGGGTGATCTTTAGGCCTAACCGTGACCTTTAGGTCTGGCCTCCCTCAAAAATCCCCGCGGTGTCCCCATTACAACCTTTTTTGACTGTTGTGCCATCTCAATTGATGGTTTTAAAAATATTATTTTTCTTTTTTGTATCGGAAAAAGTATGCATTTTATAGCTTTGTATGTATTTTATTTAATTTGTTATATAACTTTTCATACTTTCTAAACTCTAGCTTGTATATTGATAAGTTAAAATTAATTATATTTTTATCCGGTTGTTACATCCGATCCGACAGGTCCGACCGATCCAACCAGTGAATCAGTAAGTCGTCTGGTTCAACGTTCGATCCAGTTGTGAAAAGATTGAAGAAAATAAAAAATTGATGTAAAGAAAACAAATGGTTGACCCGTAGTCAAATCAAGCTAATCTAGCCAGCTTGTAGTTGTAAAACTCAAATTTTCAATTTTCAATTCAATCAGGATAAGCAATTAAAAGACCGAAAAGTCCATTAACAAATCTAAGCATCATCTGATTCGCAGAATGTTACTAATAAACGGAGTATGTTAAAGGAATTGAAACTCAAAGAAACTGAAATGAATTGAATTCATATCGTGTTTTTGTTAGCAGAATGTTCATTGATATATTTATATTTGATTCAAAAGGATTAAAGTGTGTAAAACGATCACAAATGATAAAATTACACTTTGTTGTATTTTTATAATTATATTATTAAATTTAATTATAAGCACTCATAAAATTTGTAAAATGCATTTTATACTTCTTATCCAATGCTACAGTAATTTAGAACACATATTATACTAAAACTAACGGGAACCAGCATTTTACGGCGAGATGGGATCTTTACGTTTCATGACTTTAAATTGTTATTTTGTTTTAAACATTCTTATGTAATTCCATGTCTTTTTCAAAGTTAATATGTTTGATATCATATTTTATATTAAAGTTATAAGAATTATCAAACTCAATTGTTTACTTCCATGAGAAAGAGAAGATATATACAACAAGAAAAGACAATTACATTCCTAAATACAAGCTACCAATTCAGCTTCAGTTGAACTTCAGTTGTGGTGGAGGCAACTGCCCGGAACTATGCTTCTGTCGAAGAAAGGGTGTCGGTTGTCTCTTTGAGTTCCAATAAATTGAATTTGCACCTAAGTAGACAATGTAGCCAGTTATACTTCGAAAAGTAGGTCGATCTCCGGCCCAGTCTGCATCCGTAAAAGCGTGCAACTGTAATGGAGATTTTCTTTTAAAAGAAATACATGATACATTGTTCCATGTAGTATCGTAATAGCCTTTTAAGGGCAGCCCAATGACTGTTTGTGGGCCGGTGAATTTATTGTAGAATTTTATTCACAGTGAATGCCACGTCAGGTCGTGTCAATGCTAAATATTGTAAACTTCCTAGCTATAATAGCACGTACGATAATCAGTTGGGTTGGGTATGGGTGTGCCATCCAATGAGGTAAGGGTGGCTGAGCAAGACATTGGAGTAGACTGGGCTTACAATCATTCATATTAGCTTTTGATAGAATATCTTGAATGTATTTGATTTAAGATAGGAAAAGACCTTGCTTGTTATGAATGACTTCAACTCCGAGGAAGTAGGATAAGTTGCAAAGGTCTTTAAGAGAGAATCGACTAGCAAAGGAGGATATGAAGGAATTTATGATATGTTGATTAGGGCCTGTGACAATTATGTCATCGACATACACAAGTAGAAAAATGGGTTCAGCTGAAGATGTGTTGGATATGGACGGTTTAAAGAAAATTGAGATGAGATAAGACTTTAGTTCATCATACCAAGCTCAGAAAGCTTGACAAAGACCATAATTTCTTTGTTTAGTTTCAAACATGATTAGGGAAAGAGGGGTCGGCAAACCCGGAAGGTTAGGTCTAACAAAAGCTATCACAAATAGATACAAAAGCCATATTAACAAAATTTCTACATGATAGTCTCATGCATATCGCAACACATTTCGTGTTGTGCAATTTTCAAACTAATTAGCTAACATAACTAGCATATCACTTTAGCACGACCTAATAAGTATTATCAAAGTAGCTAAATATTTCTTTTTCATTTTTATTTTTAGTTGCAACCGTTATAGCACCCGATGGTGTTGTCGTGTATTAGCAAAATAATTAGGGGAAAAATCGTTGACTTAGACATGGTTTGATGAATGTATGCTACATATTAATTTGGATACACCACCTGAAAAACAAAATGAAGTGATAAACAATTTAATAATTAAAAATCCTTGGTCGTTGTTTGCCACCGATCTAGGACATGAGTCTTAGGTAGTCCAACATCCTACCCATAAATTCGTTAAAGTTACTATAACCTTATCTACCTTCTTGTATGCTTATACATTAATAATCCTAATCTATGTTTGCCGGCCAAAACTCACAAAATATGAAAGAACTAGGTACATTTATGTCATTGAATAATATGTTATTAAATGAAATATCATACATATCAAAATTATTATTTAATATGTTATTAAATGAAATGTCATACATGTCAAAGTTATAATACACAAGAAATGCCCCTAGTATGTGTTTTGAAACTTAGCAAAATATAAGATAATATAGATAATGTAACTACAGTTAAAACTAAAGACTTTCAAGTTTCAACATACCATTAATATTAATATAAGCCACGCATAACATTAATGTTGTAAACATTATCTTACGAAATGTGTGTAGTTGAAGTTAACAAAATGGAAAAAGATAATTGTTTTTAGTTAGTAGAAGTGTGGAGTTGCAACCATCAAAAGAGCTTTTGAAAAGGTAACACAAAATTAGTATTTCAAAAACACATTCTCATAACAAAACGTAAAAAACTCATTCTTCTTTAAAAACCTCACCCAAACCTCCATTCTTCCTCCGCATCTTAAAATGTTATCACTCTTTCCTAATCACTTCCCAACTTTTAATTAGCGTCACAATATTAGGGGATAATAGTTACTTGTTACGAGTCTAATAAAAACAAGTCTAATAAGAGGTAATAACGCCATACCTACGGACTAGAAAGTTTTTGAGTTAGGTATTTACCTAGTTGTATATGAGTCTAATATGGTTGCTTGTGGGTCAAGGTTATTAGGGTTATAAATATGGATTATTGTAAACCAATTTTATCCATCTCAGTATAAAAGTGACAAGTTTAGATTCAATACTTGGGTACCAATCAATCTTTTAACCACAACACAGAAACCACACAACAATAAAAAATAAATAAAATTAACAGGAAAAGCTAAATGACACAAAACTTGATTAAGCCCCTTAAGCTTCATCCACAAAACAAACTCACAAATATGATGAGGATTACAACAATGGACCCTCATCTCAACACTCTTGAGTACAAGCAAAAGGAATGAATATCATTACAAAAATTCACACACTTGAAGTAACCACATGTATAATCCATTCACAAGATGCATATACAAAAGTAAAGTTCCAAAAATATATATATCAACCATACAATCATGCAAAACTGTAAAGAAAAACTGCCTATGCAGTGTGACAGACAGCTTTCGCGTCGGGTCAAGGGCTATGACGGTCGTAACCCTAAAATAAATAAAAAATGAAACCATGCTACAGAAAATAAAAAAAATAAAAAAGAAGAATTTATAAAGTGAAATAAGTGGTATGAAGAAAGTACGGTTGTTCATGTGGCTTTGACCTTCATAGCATATATCTGCTCTAACACCTCCACCACTTCTTTCATGGCGGGCCGCTTTCGTGGTTCTTGTTCTAGACAATGAAGGACGAGTTGAGCAAATAATATTACGCCTTTACTCGAATATTGGCCTTCTAACCTTGCATCCATTAATGATTTTAACTTCTTCTTGTTTGGTAACAACGGTTTTGCCCACTCTACCAAGTTACTCTGTGGACCGGTCCTTCTTGTGTCAAGGGCGCGTAGGCCAGTCATCATTTCCAGCAGCACAACCCCAAACCCGTAAACATCGCTCTTCACGTATAAATGGCCTGCACTTTTTGATGTAACATTACCATAAATGCACTGAAGACCATGTCTACATAGGTTTTGCTCATTTAATATTATTTATTTTCAACGAAATAGAAAGCAAAAAAAGGTTTTTAAGAGTCAACCCGAATCCGTTCTAAAACTTAATGCTTTTGACCAGCTACCCACCCAACTTGCAACATGTAGTAGATATGTTTGCTCAAATAAATAGAATTCGTTACGAGTGTGTGAATGGACATATAGCAAAAATTAAACCCACTTCCATTTGATATCTAGCAAAACATAAAATTTAACTTGTGATCAAAAACAACTTGTTGACTTTTGTCAACAAGATTTAAATTCAATAATATTTGACAAATAACCCTACGTATCTATTGATAATCATCATTCAAGTAGAAGTATTTTTCAAGAATTTTGCCGACCCTTGAAGGTTTATGCTAGAAATTTTGGGCAAAAATGTTAAATGTTCTGCAAGTCGGTGTTGTAAAAATCGGCCTAGGCGGCTGACTAATCGGGGATTAATCGTTAGTCAATCCATTGTCGATTTCAGCTAATCGGTACAAAAAAATCGGTAGTCGGTCCTAGGCGGCAATAATCGGCGCTAATCGGAGCAATTTTCCTAGGCGGTCAAAGTCGGTCAACACATATATTTGTGCTTTTTAACTTATAAATCTAACCCATTTACTCAATTCTAAACCTAGCCGGCATTGACAACACATCGACCAGCCCCTAAAAGTCGACCTCCACCTGCAATCATCTTCACATTAACTTATAAGGGTGAGGTTATTCTACAAAGTGTATTTTAGTTACAAAGTGTGAGAAGACACAGTAAGGCTAAAAAAGTCACAACAAATTATATCTCACAATCTAAATCGAATTTAAAAAAAAGTACTTCGGAGTCTCTGTTCCTCTCGTGGTCCTCTTTCAGAAAAAAATAAAAATAAAATAAAATAAAATCATTGTGTCATGACGTAATTATGTCTTTCATAATGACACAATGACGTCATTGTGTCTTTCATAATGACACAATGACGTCATTGTGTCTTTCATAAATGGCACAATAAAAAAATGTTATTTTTTTTATTTTTCGTTTTTTTTAATTAGTGAGGACGGCTAGGGGAATAAAAGCTCGGAGTTACTTTTTTGAAATTCAATTTATATTGTCAGATATAATTTTTTGTGACTTTTTTTACTCATTGTGTCTTCTCACACTTTGTAGAAAAAATACACTTTGTATTTGAACCTCTTTCAACTTATAAATCTGACCCATTAACTCAGTTTTAAACTATTTGATATTTGAAGTATTTGAACTACTATGTTTTAAACTATTTTATCTTTGAAGTACTTGATTGTTATTTTTATTTTTAATTATTTATGTTTGAAGTATACTAATCTTAACTATAGATATAATTTACAAAAAAATACATATAAAATCTCCAAACGGATTAACCCCGATTAATCCATAGTCGGTACCTTGCCGTTCGACTAGCGCTTAGCGATTTTTACAACATTGTTGCAAGTAAAAGTATGTTTCTTTTCTTTAAAATTTTTTCAAGAATGATAATTACTTTGGTTCAAAGTGTCTAATACAGTGATTCAATAATTCACTTATTAAAGAAAATATTTAATCTGCCATATCATCTTTCATGGTCGCCAAGCATATAAATGGCATGCTTATATCATCCTCCATTCCTCCTTATATTCAATTGACACACAGACACCAGATAAGAAAAGAGTTCAACAACAAAAACATCAGTAATTAAAATAGAGAGGTCACCTGTAGCAATGTACTCGGGAGCAGCATAACCATACGTCCCCATGATCCTTGTTGTTACATGTGACACTCCACCCGAAGGACCCAATTTTGCCAACCCAAAATCTGAAATTTTTGCGTTATAGTTCTACAAATAGTCAAAATAATAATAATCAATGATCAAGAAAATCACCAGAGTAAAAATAAGATAATATAGAAAACTCTCACTCCATCAAGCAATATATTTGAGGCCTTAATATCTCTGTAAATGACATTGTCATCTGAAGAATGTAAAAAAGCTAGCCCCCGAGCCGCGCCTATGGCTATTTTGAGCCGTAAATTCCAAGAAAGTGGCTGAATCGCAGAACCTCCTGCACAACCCGACTAATTTTCAATGATCAAGTAATTATATATTTTACACTTTTGACTCGTACGCTTTGTCTTGTTACTTACGCCTAAATAAATGGTTTTCCAAGCTTCCCTTCTGCATGAACTCATATACAAGTAGAAGGTCTCTATCTTCCCTGCAGTACCCAAGAAGCTTCACCAAGTTAGGATGAGAAAGCCTTCCCAAAAAGTTCACTTCAGACTGCAATTTTATTCCAACAAGCCACTCTTATCAAGCCGAAACAAGATGGAAACATACACTTGATGGAAACATTCTAATTAATCAAACATTTAACAAATTTCAACAAATACCATCACAATTTCACATTTTAACATTTTTTACTAAATCCATCCAACTATCAAGAATTGTGTTTATCCATGTTAGCATTTTCAAAACTACCATAGTTTTAGCATATAATAATTATAGTCAACAAAACCACAGTACCTAAGTATAAGCATCTCATCCTATAGAAACAACCAAGATAGGAGTATGTGAAAACGTAGGATTAAGGTTAAAGACATCTAAAGGAGGGCTTAGATGTGTCTTTTATGGGTCTAAAATAGGCCATTGCATGATAGTACCTGATTGCTTATTGTCACTAGCTTAGTGTCACTATTTGCTTCTTCTTGATCATGGTATATTGTTGTCCATGTTGTGCTTTTTGTTGACATTTGTATAGTTATTCATCCGTATATATTGTTGTTCATTGTATACCTTTGTTTACTACTATATATTGATGGCTTAGTATGTGTTGTCTAATCGAGTATTGCTAGTGTGTGTTTCTAGTGGTATATTGTGTACCGATTGTCATGTTGAGCATTGTGTTCGCTCCTTATTTGTTTTCAGTGGAGCCGAGGGTCTCGCCAGAAGCAGCCTCTCTAGTAAGGTTTGCCTACATCCCACCCTCCCCAAACCCCTTCGGTAGCTTTGCATGGGTAGAATACTAGAATGTACTGAGTATGTTAATGGTATCGTATAAGAACAACATATCACATAAAAATCAACACGTTGCAACAGAGAAAGATACCCACATACCTGCCATTCTTGAAACCCTTGAACACTTTCATAATTCAATTTCTTTATGGCCACCATGACTCCACTACCATTCTTGGAGGGCAACAATGTCTTCTCATCCACCCAACCCTTGTACACAGTCCCAAAACCTCCTACACCCAAAACCATATCCGACTTAAAACTTCGAGTGCAAGCCCTCAAATCTGAATACGTATAAACCTTCAAATCCGCCGCGGGCAACACCTCCCCGGTGGGAGAAATATCCCCAGAAAACCGGCTATGGCCGGTGCTACTACTGGTGCCTGAGGTTCCAACACCATTACTCGTACCAATTGAAGTCCCTAAACAATCATCACCCCATCAAAATGAATCAAATAATTTGGGTTTTAGCTCAAATTAGAAATTCCCAAATTGGGAAAACATCAACAACTCTAGCAAAACCCATGTCACACGTGAAGAAAGAACGATTACTCGTACCAATTAAAGTCCCTAAACAATCATCACTCCATCAAAACCGAATCAAATAACTTGGGTTTAGCTCGAATTAGAAATCCCCAAATTGGGAAAACATCTAACAAACAATTCTACCAACAAATGAAGAATTGGGCGGAAACCCATGCGCAAACGACAAAACAACCGAAGATAAAACGATGAAAAGAACCTGTAGTGGAAGATGGTTTAGTGATGGTGCTTGGATTGACGGAGACGATAGACTGATTATCTGCAGAAGAGGGCATACAATTTCCCATTATTGATGGTGCTATCTTCTGCCCATTGAACGATGATGATCAAGTCTTCGTTTTGCCTAATTTCTAGAGAGAGAAACACAAAATAATCTGGGGTTTGCTTTGGTTGAACTTTTGAAGAAATGTTAATTAACAGTCTGATAATATATGGTAATCTTCTAGGAAATCAGTTCGTTGTTTCTTGGTATGTGACTCTCACCACGTGGTTTTAACTTGTAAGAAATGTGTAAGAGCATTTACACTCACTTTTACATAGGGTACTAATAAATAAACACCCACTTTTTTAAATCGACACCTCTCTATACGTCGCGTATGGGTCCATACGCGGCCCATACCCGGCGTATAGGGTACGACCATTAATGCGACATTAATGACTGACAACCGACGTCACATCACTTCACCTATACGGGGCGTATAGGTCCATACGCCACGTATAGGTCGGTGTCGATTTAAAAAAGAATATAAGCTATACGCCGCGTATGGTCTCATACGCAGCGTATAGATCCTCGGCTTACTATATCTTTCAAATTTTCTATTTTTTACACACACTTCAAAAAAAACACTCTCGTATAGCACTATACTACACGTATTGATCTTCGATTTTTCAACATCCAGGTACGTATTATTGTTCATACATCATTATTATGTTAATCGTTCATTGATTTAAACGTTAAAGTAGTGTTTTATGCCCCAAAATGCGTGATTTAAAAACTGGATTAAAGAACTATACGCCGGTACAGCCCCGCGTATAGGGCTATACGCAGCGTATAGTTCTTTGGTTGGGGACGAAGACGCATTGGTGTGTACCCTATACGCGGCGTATAGATATATACGCGGCGTATAGGGTATTGCAATACGCGACTTGGGGGCCATACGTGGGTCCCCTATACGCCGCGTATAGTCCTATACGCGGCGTATAGGGTCGGTTCGACCTATACGTTGCCCTGTGACCCATACGCTGCTACCCTATACGCGGCGTATAGCCCTATACGCGGCGTATAGGGTAAATATATATATACAAATACATATATATGTATATACGCATATACATATACATATACATATACATATACATATACATATACATATACATATACATATACATATACATATACATATACATATACATATACCTATACATATACATATACATATACATATACATATACATATACATATATATGTATATACACATATACATATACATATATGTATATGTACATATATACATATAACATGTATATGTATATGTGTATACATATACGTATACGTATACGTATACGTATAAGTATACGTATACGTATACGTATACGTATACTTATACGTATACGTATACGTATACGTATACATATACATATACATATATATATGTATATGTGTATATATATATAGAGATACGTATACGTTGTTTTTGACCTATTTGTTCACCTGTGCAGATATGTCTTCCGATTCTGAGATTGAGGCTGACGTTGTATCCATGGAAAAATAACAAAAAAGCGCCTGTTGTTCAAACAGATATTCGCGGTCGTCCAACGTTAAAGGTTCAACAACAAAAGTACGACACTCAACAAAGTACGTGCGACATGCCGAGACATAGCTCGTTTATTGCGTCTCACATTTCCGGAAGAACAAGTTCAGCTGTAAAGCCCCAGAAGCCTGCCATGCAACGTAGTCGTTCAACATCATCTAAAGTATCACGGGGTACTAATGAGTTTTCTTCGATTGTCGGAGATAACCAATTAAACAATATAAACAGGTTAAAAAATTGGATTCCGTCAATCTTTCATCAGTATATTTCACGTATACGAGATGTCCGACCCGATGGGAATTGTGGTTTTCGATCAATAGCTTTAGGCTTAGGGTTTGACGAAAATAAGTGGATGTATGTGCGGACACAGCTTTTAGAAGAGTTGGACAGACATGAATTGGAGTACAGAGAAGTTTTCGATACTTTGTACCCCGGACAGTATAACGAATTACGTCACACCATCGATTGGCAAAGTGTGGAACCTGCACAAGAAGAACATTGGATGATAATGCCGTATACGGGATTAGTGGTTGCTCAAAAGTTTGGGGTTATTCTTCATTTACTAAGCAATAATGGTTGTCAAACATTTTTCCCATTATGGGCTGATCCGAAAACTGTCATGTGTAACGTCCCATTTTAGGTAATTTTATAATTTGTGTTTTTAAATAAAATGAGTGTTAAATTAGAACTAACTGAGTTAAGTTAGTAATGTTAGTGTGAATGAATAGAAGTAACTAGAGGGACTACTTTTGCCAAATTGAGAAACTTAAATTTACATATTAGTAAGGAGGTGTAGAACCTCCTGGACACTCACACACACACATTCACGAAGAGAGGAGAACGGGAAGGAGGAAGGAGATCAAGAACCCTAGTCAAATTGAGTTGCGGTTGTGTTGAATTCAAGCTTCTAATTGTGGAATTGAGTTATAAATCATCTAATTTCTGCATCTAACTCATAAGGTGAGTCTTAATTGGATGTTTTCTTGCTATGTAGTTTAGTTCATGATTGGGGTGTTGAGGAGAAATTCATTTATGATCAAATTAATATGTTTTGAGCTCAGAATAGTATGTATTAGATGTTCTATGTATTATGAATGCCAACCTTGAAACTTGATGGTTTATAGCAAATTAGTTATATGAAACATGTTGATTTATAAATCATGCCCATAAGGTGTTTGATGAAATGCCTCCAAGAAGTTTGAAATATGAAAGGAGAGGCAAAGTGGAAATAGAATGACCGGTGGGTCAATATAAAGTTAATTATGCTTAAAACTAGTCATAAATGGGTCATATGGATTGGTTTATACCATATGTATGTATGTGCTAAATTAATCCTAAACATATGTTTAGGTGAAGGGAGTATTAGCAAAGCGGTGAGCAAAGACAAAGATTGAGTTGAAGCTTGCTTAAGGTAAGGACATTAGCCTTATAACCATATATAGTCTTATCTTTATGATTTTATTATGTGTATTCTTGAGTAAATGTGAGTTGTGAATAATGACCATAAGTAATGGTTATAGCAATAGTAAGTATACATGCTCGAGTGCATGAATTGGGTTGAAGTTACATGCGCGTGTGCATGAAATAAATATACCGGTATAGTTCACAGGTGTGTGAATCAAACCTGGAGGGGTTATAACTATATTTAGTTACGGTGGTAACATTTTAATCACTAGTGAGTGATAAACTATATTTTGGCTACTGTGTGTAAGCCTAATTCACCAGTGGGTGATGAACGTGTGGTTTGGCGACTGTGTGTACGTCAAACATAAAGATGTATAGCGAAGTGTATAGGTGTGTGATCCGAATCTAATATGCTAGTCCAAGTTAGTGAATGACTAGCTCGAAAGTGGAATTATGACCCATTTCTATTTAAATATGAACGTGTGATTATAGAATGGGTGATAATGTGATAGATGCAAAGAGTCGAAGCTAAGAGAGTTAAAGCTCCTAAATTGAGCAAATAGAGATGTTGAAATGGACCCGGAATCATTGAAAAGTCGAAACAAACGAAACGGGTCAAAATGTTGAGAAGAACAAAATAACTGGGTCTACCGTAAATTACGGTAGGCACCGTAATTTACGGTAGCCTGGAAAACTAATACGGCAGAAATTAACTGCCTTACGGTGGGTTTGAGATTCAGGGGCACCGTAATTTACGGTACCCACCGTAACTTACGGTGGGTTTAACTTGTTACTTGTGTTTTCGATTGATATTTTAAGCCCCAAATCACCTCCTAATAACCTGTAAAGTAAGTATAAGAGTCCTTACTTAGTTCTAATGGACTAATGTGATAAAAGTGGTTGTTTTGTAGGAATTTTCCAAGAAGGCAAAGGTGATCGATGAAGATGCTTGTGGATCGAACAATGGGTTGTTAACTAGTTTCTTTTAAACAAATTTAACGTTATGTAAATTACATAAATGTAATTTGAGGTGTGTAAACGTTAGTAGTGTGTTGACGTAGTCATGGCTATGTGTAATAGAGTTTTAAAAGTAGAGATTTTAACTGGGACCTAAATTAAAAATCTTTTACACCTCAAACATGTTATATAAATTATGATAATAAGGTGGTGTGTTACAAGTTGGTATCAAAGCCGTGGTTTGAGGGATTCAAGTGAGTAGAGAAAGCTTGAACTCAAATCTTGTGCTCGTGATAATAGAAGAGAACTTGTTCGATCCCAAGATTCGATCACTGAGCCATCGATCAAGGTTAGTGTACCTGTGTTAATATGCGATATGTGTGAAAGTTTTTATGAATATAAATATGTGATTTACATGATTATAAGCATAGTGATGCAGTAAATATAAAATTGAACTTGAGTTATATTTCAGTCATTAAGGATGGCTGAGGAACATATCCGCGAGGAATGTGAATCAAGTAATTCAGAGATGAGAAAAATTATTAATGAAGAAGTGGCTAAAGCCATAGGGGCCAATTTACCAATGTACATGGAAGATATGCAAAGAACGCTACAAGAGTTTATACAGCATGAACTTACAGTGTTGCAGGTTGGAGAGAAAACTGAGAAAGCACCTAAACGGGTAACGTATAAAGATTTTGTAGCATGTAAACCAGCTGAGTTTAATGGTGAGGTGGACCCATTACTAGCAATTCGGTGGATCTCGGATATAGAGGGGACGTTTGAAACTTCACATTGTGATCCTAATGATAGGGTGATATTTGCGGGTGGCCAGTTAAAACAGCGAGGTAAAGACTGGTGGGATTTAGTGCGAGAAGAAATTGGTTTGGAAGGTATACGAGTGATGACTTGGGAGGAGTTTAAAGAGAGGTTTTTAAAGCGGTTTAGCTCGCAAGCGGCGATCAACCGAATTTATGATGAATTCTTACAACTGCGACAGAAGGATGAGGACATAGATACCATCACGGCGATTTTCTATGAAAAGGCTAAGTTCTGTCGCGACTTTTTAAGAACAGAAAGGATGTGGATTAATCAGTACTATGGGATGTTAAATGCTAAATACCGGGAGTTTCTTACACCTTCTCGATGTGAGACCCTAGTGGAACTTATAGATTGTGCTCGGGAGAGAGAAGCTGAGTTGAAACGACAGATGGAGCGTGGTGAAAAAAGGCCTGTACATAAAGATGAAGGACCTTCCAAGAAGCCTAAATTTTCTACCCAATTTAAGAAGCCGAATCAGGTTAAAGAGATTAAACCGTGTGTTAACTGTGGCAAGAGGCATCCGGGGAATGCCGTTTACCTCCAAGAACATGTTTTAGATGTGGGAGGCCCGGACACTTGTCTACCCAATGCACCAGTCAGTTGGAGCTGTGTTTCAATTGTTATAAACCTGGGCACAAGAGGAGTGAATGTCCAGATTTGAAAACTGGTGGAAGTTCGAGCGCTCAGAGCAGTGTAAAGAAACCTGAAATACCGAAAGCAAGGGGAAGGGCTTTTCAAATTACAGCTGAAGAAGCTAAAAAGACCGCCGATGTGGTGTCGGGTACTTTCCTGTTAAATTCTTTACCTGCGTATGTGTTATTTGATTCCGGTGCTAATAGATCGTTTGTGTCGATTAAATTTGCGTCTCATCCTTTGTTTGAGATAAGTACATTGCCTGTACCAGTAGAGGTCGAAGTGGCTAATTCTAAAACATTTTTAGTGTTTGAAGTTTACCGAGGGTGTAGGTTAACTATTAAGAAGGAAGAGTATCCTATTGATCTAATACCTATGACCTTAGGTGAGTTTGATGTGGTTGTGGGAATGGATTGGCTTTCTACATACCAGGCTGATATTGTATGTCATCATAAAAAGATAAAGTTAAAATCTCCGAGGGGCCATAAGGTAGTTATTCATGGAGAAAAGTGTAAAGGAGTAGTGTTGTGTTCATTAATTAAGACCCTAAAGCATATGAGGCGTGAAGGGCAATGTTTCCTGGCATATGTAGTTGATACTAACCAAAGTGTACCGAAATTAGAAGATGTTCCAGTGGTTAGAGAATTTCCTGAGGTGTTTCCAGATGACTTACCAGGCCTTCCACCTGTAAGAGATGTGGAGTTTCGAATTGATTTAGTACCCGAAGCTAAACCTATTGCCAAAGCCCCATATCGATTAGCATCATCTGAATTACAAGAGTTGATGAAACAATTACAAGAACTCCTTGAAAAGGGTTTTATTCGCCCAAGCATCTCCCCGTGGGGTGCACCAGTTCTTTTTGTTAAAAAGAAAGATGGAAGTTTTAGAATGTGTATTGATTATCGAGAATTAAATAAGGTGACTATCAAGAACCGATATCCTTTACCTAGGATTGATGATTTATTTGACCAACTACAAGGCGCGTCTTGGTTTTCAAAGATTGATTTAAGGTCAGCGTATCATCAACTAAGGATAAAGGAGGACGATGTACCTAAGACAGCGTTTCGTACTCGCTACGGTCACTATGAGTTTCTTGTGATGTCTTTTGGGTTAACAAATGCACCGGCGGCGTTTATGGATTTAATGAATCGGGTATGTCGACCTATGTTAGACCGTTCGGTTATTGTTTTCATTGATGATATATTAGTGTATTCTAAAAGTGAAGAAGAGCATGCGCGCCATTTACGAGAGGTTTTGGAAACTCTTCAACAAGAAAAATTATATGCTAAATTTTCAAAATGTGATTTTTGGTTACGAGAAGTGCAATTCTTGGGGCATGTTGTAAATGCAAATGGAATTCAAGTAGACTCCTCAAAGATTCAAGCAATAATGAAATGGAATCCTCCAAAAACTCCAACTGAGGTTAGAAGTTTCTTGGGCCTAGCAGGGTATTACCGGAGGTTTATTCAAGACTTTGCCAAAATAGCTTCTCCGTTGACTAAACTTACTAGAAAAGGGATTATTTTTAAATGGGATGTCGAACAAGAAAAAGCGTTTCAAGAGTTGAAATTAAGATTGACGCAGGCACCAATACTAGCATTACCCGAGGGGAATGAGGATTTTGTTGTGTATTCTGATGCGTCTTATTTTGGGTTGGGGTGTGTTCTGATGCAAAGGGGTAGAGTGATCGCTTATGCCTCGAGACAACTGAAAACACATGAGATGAACTACCCAACACATGATTTGGAGCTGGCCGCAGTGGTATTTGCCTTGAAAATTTAGAGGCATTATCTCTATGGGGTGAAATGCACTATTTTTACCGATCATAAAAGTTTAAAATATTTCTTCACTCAGAAAGAGCTTAATATGAGACAGAGGCGTTGGTTGGAATTATTAAAGGATTACGACTGTGAAATCCTATATCATCCTGGGAAGGCTAACGTGGTAGCGGATGCATTAAGTAGAAAAGATGAGTATGAGCCTATTAGAGTAAAAGCGATGAGAATAACGATTAACTCAAGCATAATCGAGCGAATTAAAGAAGCGCAAATGGAGGCACTCAAAGAGGAGAATTGGAAACGAAACCGTATTCAGGGTCAAGTGCAAATCCTAAAGGAAGACAGTTATGGATTAAAAACAATGAGGGGACGAGTGTGGATTCCTCCAATTTGTCCAGTAAAAGAATTGATACTGGATGAGGCACATAAATCTAAGTATTCGATTCACCCAGGAGCTACTAAGATGTATTGTGATTTAAAAGTGAATTATTGGTGGCCAGGAATGAAACGTGATATCATTAAATATGTGGAAAAGTGTTTAACATGTTTACAAGTAAAAGCAGAACATCAAAAACCACATGGTGAATTACAACCTTTAGAAATTCCAGTTTGGAAGTGGGATCGTATAGCCATGGACTTAATAACAAAGCTTCCAAAAACCCGAAAAGGCTATGATACCATCTGGGTAGTAGTGGATAGATTGACAAAGAGTG
Source organism: Flaveria linearis (assembly GCA_024085815.1). Classification (NCBI taxonomy): domain Eukaryota; kingdom Viridiplantae; phylum Streptophyta; class Magnoliopsida; order Asterales; family Asteraceae; genus Flaveria; species Flaveria linearis. The sequence goes on from CM044002.1 coordinate 61,884,806, forward strand.
CTCATTTCATTCCAATTCGGGAGACTTACTCCTCGGAAACAATTTCAGAAATATATATCAAAGAAATTGTGTCTAAGCATGGCATACCTGTATCCATAATATCAGATCGAGATGTTCGATTTACTTCGAGGTTCTGGAGAAAATTTCACGAAGAAATGGGTACCAAACTGTTGATTAGCACCGCATATCACCCACAAACAGATGGTCAAAGTGAGAGGGTTATCCAAATCCTGGAAGATATGTTGCGCGCGTGCATTATTGATTTCGGAGGTAGTTGGGATACATATCTACCCTTGGCAGAATTTTCTTATAATAATAGCTATCATTCGGGTATGAAAATGGCGCCGTATGAAATGTTATATGGGAGGAAATGTAGAACTCCCGTATGTTGGGGAGAAATTGGTCCACGAGAGCTAGCTAGTACCGAAGTGGTGAGAAAAACTAATGAACACATTGATCAAGTACGAGCCCATCTAAAGGCGGCTCAAGATCGCCAAAAGTCGTATGCGGATAGAAGAAGAAAACCGATTGAATTCCAAGTAGGAGATTATGTGTTATTAAAGGTTTCTCCATGGAAAGGTGTAATTCGATTCCGAAAGCGAGGAAAGTTAGGACCGCGATTCATTGGACCATTTAAAATTATAGCTCGGGTGGGCAAGGTTGCTTATCGTCTTGAGCTACCAGAAGAACTAAGTGGGGTCCATAATACCTTTCATGTCTCTCATTTGAGAAAATGTCTAGCAGATGAATCAGCGTATATCCCGTATAAGGACTTAGTGATTGATAATAAGCTGAATTATGTGGAAGAACCTGTGGTAATACTTGACAGAAAAATCAAAAAGCTGAGAAACAAAGAAATAAAGCAAGTGCTAATTCAGTGGAAGAACCGAAAAGGGTCGGATGTCACTTGGGAGCTAGAAGACGAGATGAGAGAATGCTACCCTTACTTATTTGATGCATCAGTAAGTTTCGGGGACGAAACTTCCCAAGTGGGGGAGAACTTGTAACGTCCCATTTTAGGTAATTTTATAATTTGTGTTTTTAAATAAAATGAGTGTTAAATTAGAACTAACTGAGTTAAGTTAGTAATGTTAGTGTGAATGAATAGAAGTAACTAGAGGGACTACTTTTGCCAAATTGAGAAACTTAAATTTACATATTAGTAAGGAGGTGTAGAACCTCCTGGACACTCACACACACACATTCACGAAGAGAGGAGAACGGGAAGGAGGAAGGAGATCAAGAACCCTAGTCAAATTGAGTTGCGGTTGTGTTGAATTCAAGCTTCTAATTGTGGAATTGAGTTATAAATCATCTAATTTCTGCATCTAACTCATAAGGTGAGTCTTAATTGGATGTTTTCTTGCTATGTAGTTTAGTTCATGATTGGGGTGTTGAGGAGAAATTCATTTATGATCAAATTAATATGTTTTGAGCTCAGAATAGTATGTATTAGATGTTCTATGTATTATGAATGCCAACCTTGAAACTTGATGGTTTATAGCAAATTAGTTATATGAAACATGTTGAGTTATAAATCATGCCCATAAGGTGTTTGATGAAATGCCTCCAAGAAGTTTGAAATATGAAAGGAGAGGCAAAGTGGAAATAGAATGACCGGTGGGTCAATATAAAGTTAATTATGCTTAAAACTAGTCATAAATGGGTCATATGGATTGGTTTATACCATATGTATGTATGTGCTAAATTAATCCTAAACATATGTTTAGGTGAAGGGAGTATTAGCAAAGCGGTGAGCAAAGACAAAGATTGAGTTGAAGCTTGCTTAAGGTAAGGACATTAGCCTTATAACCATATATAGTCTTATCTTTATGATTTTATTATGTGTATTCCTGAGTAAATGTGAGTTGTGAATAATGACCATAAGTAATGGTTATAGCAATAGTAAGTATACATGCTCGAGTGCATGAATTGGGTTGAAGTTACATGCGCGTGTGCATGAAATAAATATACCGGTATAGTTCACAGGTGTGTGAATCAAACCTGGAGGGGTTATAACTATATTTAGTTACGGTGGTAACATTTAATCACTAGTGAGTGATAAACTATATTTTGGCTACTGTGTGTAAGCCTAATTCACCAGTGGGTGATGAACGTGTGGTTTGGCGACTGTGTGTACGTCAAACATAAAGATGTATAGCGAAGTGTATAGGTGTGTGATCCGAATCTAATATGCTAGTCCAAGTTAGTGAATGACTAGCTCGAAAGTGGAATTATGACCCATTTCTATTTAAATATGAACGTGTGATTATAGAATGGGTGATAATGTGATAGATGCAAAGAGTCGAAGCTAAGAGAGTTAAAGCTCCTAAATTGAGCAAATAGAGATGTTGAAATGGACCCGGAATCATTGAAAAGTCGAAACAAACGAAACGGGTCAAAATGTTGAGAAGAACAAAATAACTGGGTCTACCGTAAATTACGGTAGGCACCGTAATTTACGGTAGCCTGGAAAACTAATACGGCAGAAATTAACTGCCTTACGGTGGGTTTGAGATTCAGGGGCACCGTAATTTACGGTACCCACCGTAACTTACGGTGGGTTTAACTTGTTACTTGTGTTTTCGATTGATATTTTAAGCCCCAAATCACCTCCTAATAACCTGTAAAGTAAGTATAAGAGTCCTTACTTAGTTCTAATGGACTAATGTGATAAAAGTGGTTGTTTTGTAGGAATTTTCCAAGAAGGCAAAGGTGATCGATGAAGATGCTTGTGGATCGAACAATGGGTTGTTAACTAGTTTCTTTTAAACAAATTTAACGTTATGTAAATTACATAAATGTAATTTGAGGTGTGTAAACGTTAGTAGTGTGTTGACGTAGTCATGGCTATGTGTAATAGAGTTTTAAAAGTAGAGATTTTAACTGGGACCTAAATTAAAAATCTTTTACACCTCAAACATGTTATATAAATTATGATAATAAGCTATACACCTCAAACATGTTATATAATAGGATTCGTATCTCGGAATACAATGCAATAATAGAGAATAACCGAGAACCCCCGGCTTATATAAATTTATTTTAATTTATAATTTGTAATATGCGAATTATATATTTTAATTTTAATTTTATTATTGTATTCATATTGTATATATTAAAATAAAAACTCAAAAAATTAAAAAAAATAAATATATAAGCTATACGCCGCGTATGGTTCCATACGCGGCGTATAGCTCTTCCACGTATGGGTCATAAGTCACGTATGAGTATAAAATGTCAAACCCTATACGCCACGTATGGTCCCATACGCTGAGTATAGGGTATAAAACGTCAAATCAACAACATACCCTATACGCCGCGTATGGACCCATACGCGCCGTATAGGGTATAAAACGTTAAATCAACAATGTACCCTATACGCCGCGTATGGACCCATACGCGGCGTATAGGGTACAGGGGTGTTGATTTAAAATTAAGGGGTGTCTAAATAAAGGGACCCTTTACATATTCATTTTAATATTTACATTAAAAATATTATTTTTTCATTTTTTCTTTCAATTAATTAATAAGTTTATATATCTTTATTATTATATTTTATTTCACATACTCGCATGATTATTTTTAAAAATATTAAAATATTTATGAGTGTTGTACCATGTATTCTTAAATACGAGGAATCAAGATACAATATTCAAAAATTTTCTTTTTCCTTCCGTCACAACTATCCCTCATAACATAGAATGCACACTCACATTAATATGGGGCACCTACTGTAAATGCTCAAAAAAGTTGAATTACATGATATCTATCTTCTTTATTACTTTTAATAAACTCGTGTATTATTTACATGATAAGTATCTTATTTAGTAGTTTTAATAAACTCGTGTATTACATGGTTTTAATAAAAAAAATTAAATAAAATGCAAATTTATTAATTACAATCGATATTTTAGTATAAGATATAATCGATTTTTTCTTATAATAAATAGAATGAAAATTTTATTTCAAAACAAACATTTTAAAAATATATTTTTATATTTTTTATTTTAAGTCCCAGTTTTAATTATTTTTGTTTATAAAAGTTTTACTTTCTAAAAACACTATTTTTAAAATATTCTATAACTTTAAAAAAGTTTGATGTTTTAGAAAATTATCTTATTTTATAAAAAAATCTATTTATTTAGGAATAACATTATATTTCTTAATTTATTAAAAAATATGTTAATCTAAAAAAGTTAAATAATATTATTAGTAATTAATATGGTTATTTAATAGAAGAGAGAAGTAGGAAAAATTTGATAAGGGGTAGTTACCTTTTTTATTAGATTATTGAGGTGTATAACTAAATAACGTAATTATAGTCTTTGAGGAGTTATCGTGTGATGGAAAAGTAAACGTATTGGTTTTTTAATCATGAGACATCTTTTAGCAATGTAAACGATGATACGAGCTAACAGAATTATATGAACTTATCATCATTGAAGGGAAAACTTGTCTGTGTATTCTTATGTATAATAGGTGATTGCATGTGTAACTCTTATAATTTTTATAAAACAAATATTCTAAGTGCATGTCATAAAATTATTGGTTATGTTCTCTTATAAACGATTCATTATATTATTACTCGAGGGAAATGGAAAACAAGGACCAGTGAATCATATTAGAGAAATAAATAAATAGGAGGAAAAGAATGATACGAAAGCATCCATTTCCCTTTGGATATTTTTCTACTAACGGAATAAATTTATATAATATTAATTATCAACTTAATTATGCATTATAGATTGTATCATGTGCATTCTCTCTTATCCCTTGGCGTCAAAGGGCGAGTTCCTTTCTTGTCTTGCCGTGGGTTGTATACATCTATTTTTCAATCTTTAATATTTTTTTATTTTAATCCAATACTATTATATCTTTTAAAAAATTAGCGTCAGTGTTTTTTTTTTTACTTTCAACTTTGGTCCCATAAATTTTATATTTTAAAAATTTTCGTCCTTTGGTCAAAATTTACGAGTTAACACGTTGAAACGTGCATATGTGGTTGAACGTTACGTTTCAACGTTTTTACAGTCATTTTCTTCTCATTTAACTATTTCGTCGCACATACTGGTCCTAAATCAACTTACCTATTATGCTAGATATTTTATGTTTCGCCCATGTGGTTCAACATTTTTACGTCTACTTTTTGTCAGTTTTATTTTTATTTTTTTGTTCTTTTTAATACAAACTTTGTTAGTATTAGTGGTCACTGATAGTGATGTGTAATTGATGCTGCTTGACAAGGTTTTATGCCGCCGGCTGCAACGCGGGAGGCTTAATACTAATTATTCTTATTAACTACTCTAAACATTATTAAACTTATACACTTAGAATTTCAAACCTTCGTCATTTCATGAGAGGAATACACATCTATCATTAGGATCATGGTTTTGAAAACCGGACCGGACCGGCCGGTCCGACCGGTTCGACCGGGAACCGAAACTCCAATCCGGTCCGGTTCGGTACTTAAAACCGGTTTAACAGTAAACCAGTGGTCAGACCGGTTGAACCGGTCGAACCGGCGGTTCGACCGGGAACCGGACCGGTTGAACCGGCTTTTTTATAAAAATTTTATTTTTTTGTAATTTTTACATATATTTATAAAAAATAATCCGGTTCTTATATACGATCCGACCGGTTGAACCGGTTCGACCAGTGAACCGATAAGACGTCCGGTTCACTGTTCGGTTCGGTTTTAAAAACATTGATTAGGATATCTAACGAAGACCACTAATCTTTAAATATTCAATAATGTTGGTGTCTTATTATAATATGATGAGAGAGAGTGTGTAAGAGTATTTAACAATTTTTGTTTATATTTAATTAATTATTGTTATATATTTTATGTTTTAGCGACCGTTTTCAACATCATCCTAGGAATTTTTAGTTTGGTTACTTGGTAAATGTTAACCAATAAATATTAGTGTGTGAACTCGCGTGTTAAGATGCGTGTTGAAATTTATAGGGACCTGTACATTAGATCTCATTTAAATTAATTAGTGAATACTTCTCACATTTATGTGTACTATCTATACCGAGTAAACTAATAGATGGTGTTGGTACACATGTCCCCAGTTCTAGTCTAGTGAGCGCAAATGTAATAGACTTCTATCTTGTAACATATATGTAATGTTAAAACAATCTAATGAGAATCTCTTCTTTATATGGTTGTTGATTATTTAATGTTATATCTATATTATTAGTTGTTACACGCATAATATGACAATGTTATATAGGTTTACAGTTATGAGACACAGTTCTGAATCATTACAGGTTCATGAATGTGTTTGTCTAAACATCTCTTTCAGTCGCCCGACTGGACCATGCGAATGGTCCAATCGCACGGTTGAATAAGGAGATTGAGTCAATCGCACGGTTGAGTCATCAGGATGACTCAAGCGTACGAATGAATCAGTCGTATTACTCAATCGCACGACTGAGTCAGTCGCAAGACTCAGTCGCACGAATGAGATCTGTAACCTATAAATACCACTTAGTTCGTGGAAAAACGAGACACTTCGAATACTAGAAACCCTAATCGCCCCAGAACGTGCTGTTCGACCATTCCAACTTCATAGAGCGTTTCAGATCATTCCGAGTCAATTCATAACGTTTTCTAATCGTTAGGATTGATCTTGAATTCGTTCTCACTGATTGGATCGCCAATCAAATAGGATTCCGCACTATTTGATTCGGTACAACGAAGAATCAGTTAGTACTCCGTACGTACACGGTCTTAACAAGTGGTATCAGAGCTCTGGCTCTTGATTCTTCGTTGATTCAATAGTTTTTGTGAAAAAAGTCTACGTTTTTACGCAAAAAGATTCATTCTTTTGGCTAAAAATCGAGTCTTTACGTTTGCATGTTCTGAAAATTAAGTGTTTTTCGAGTTTCAGCCATCTAGGGTGAAAAGAATTGCGTTCTAGGTCAAAAGTGTTCAAAAATCGCGTTTTCAGCCGACCCAGTCGCACGATTATCTCAATCGTACGACTGAACTCTTTCGTGCCGGTCTTTCGCACGTTTGAGTCATTCGCCAGTCCATTCGCACGGTTGAGTCAATCGCAGTGTCAATCGCCCGATTGAGTCAATCGCCCACTCCAGTCGCACATCTGAGTCATTCAGTCTCTCAGTCGTCTGTTTCAATCGTACGTTTGAGTCCAATCGCATATAGCCCATTCGCACAGAAGTTTAATTCTCAAGTTAAGTTAATTCAAAGATGGACTCAGAAAATTATGCCATGTCAGCTGGAAAGGATTCACGAATTCAGAATTTGTTGTTACTGGAGAATGAGATAGGGAACCATAACAAGCCACCTAAACTATTGACAATAGAGGATTTTCCACAATGGAGACAACGTTTTGAAATCTATATTAATGGTGTAGATACTAACTTATGGAACTCTATTGAGGTGGGTTATAAAATACCAGTAGGGGCTGATGGTGTTCCTTTGACTTTGAGTGGACTCTCCGATACACAAAAGGTTGCCTACAATGCAGAGAAGAAGGCTTATGCTATCTTGACTCAGTCCATTCCCAAGCCTATTTTTCATCAATACTCAGAGCACAAACAAAGTAAAAAACTGATGGAAGTCCTTGAAAAGAGGTATGAAGGAAATTCTAACTTAAAGGCACTGAAAGGCAAAGCTTTGAAGAAGGAGTTTGATAACTTCTCGGCAATTGGGAATGAAAGCTTAGATGAGATCATCGATCGTTTCTACCATCTGATGAGTGAACTTAACACTCATGGTGTTAAGACGTCAATGGAAGACAAGGTTTTAAGCTTGGCAGATGGTCTACCTGCAAAGTGGGATTCATTCATTTCTACTCTGCGATACAACTCAGTTTTAGACACCCTGGATATCAATGACTTTATTCTAAAACTGAAAGAGGAGGAAGTGCGACAAAAATACAAGGCTAAGAAGGGTTCTTATGCTCAAGACCCCTCACTCTACAATGTCTCTTCCACGTCCACCCCTGCTGCAAAGTCTTCAGGTGCTCCCCTGCAAACAGCCTTTGTGTCCAATGCATCTCAAACTTCTGACCAAGGCTCATCATCTGCAAATGAGTCTCTTGGTGCATCTTGTGTTAGTCAAAGTCCTATTGTTACTCAGTCTGCTAAGTTGACAACAGAAAATCTGGGAAAGGTAACAGTGGAGGTTGCTAAAGAGCACATGGATCTATTGGCTGCTGTTGTGCACTCGTATGATGGTTTGGTGGCGGGGAAGATTGGAAATTGCCACCTTGCCGATGAAGATTATGAACAAGTAGATGAAAATGAGCTGGAAAGAATGGACATCATGTGGGCTCTTGCAAGTGCTGTCCGAAGAGCAAAGAAATTTGTGAAGAAAACAGGGCAGAATCTCGTGGCTACTAAAGATACAACCTTTGGTTTTGACAAGTCTAAAGTCACGTGCTTCAATTGTGGAGAAAAGGGCCATTTTAAAAGGGAGTGTTCAAAGCCTAAGAAGACTGGGAATGGGAATCCTTTTTCTTCGTTCAACAGGCAAGATAGAGACAAGAAACCAGCATCCACGGGAAGTGATTCTAAAGCTATGGTAGCACAAGGAGATGAAGGACAAGACTGGTCCTTTAGATTCGTGTCTGATGAAGCTAACATAGCATCCGTGGAAGACTTGAACGAAGACTCGGCGAGTGAAGGCGAAAGCTCAGCTGAAGTTGATACTGCTGATTTGGAAGAGACGTTTGATGCTGTTGATGAAATCGTCAAGAATGAGTTGACTTCAGAATCTGAAGCTCAATCTACGTCTCAGAATGCTTTCATGGCTGGAACATCGACATCCACACAGGTAAAATCTAAAGATGAACTATTTAATGAACATGTTTGTGTCGAATGTGAGAAATTTAGAGAAAGCATTGATCTAAAGTTTGCTAGGTTATTAGATCACAATGATAACTTAGTAAATGACTTAAAACTGTGCTCAGAAGCTAATCGTGTCTTAAAACAAAATGAGAGCAGTTATAAAGAGAAGTTAGATGCGTTGCAGAAACAACTAAAGGAAACTGAAGTTGTTGTATTTAACCAAGAAAATGACATTAAATTCTACTTAAAGACCACTGAAGAAACTAAAAAGGAAAAAGCAGTCTTACAGGTAGAAAATGAGTCATTGCAACAAAAACTACATAGTCTCGCGAGTTCTTCGCACATTTTGAAAAACTTGGTTAAAGAACGCAACAATGGGGAGGGATTGGGTTACAAGGTAGTTCCACCACCACATGAAATCCTTTTGAACACAAAACAACGTCCAATTAATAATAATCAAATTAAGGATCATGTGGTGACAACTCCTTTGGTGAGTGATCCGGACACTGCAGTTCAGTCTGCTTCTTCGGATGATAATCAGAAACTCTCAGCATCAAGAACGGTCAATGTTGAGAAACAGGTGGAAACAAATGTACAAACAACTCTTGGTTTGGAATCAAAGTCAAATATTACACAAACCAAGATTTCTAAATCCACTCAAGCTAAACCAGTTAAAAGGGATAATGCTCAACCTCAACGACAAATTAATCAAAATGTTAAACAAGTTAAATTGTTAAAGAGGGTACATATTCAAAGATTGAGACCAAAAGACCCATTCCTGAGGTTTACTCACCGCCCCACAAGAGATCTCCTAGTCCTGATGAATGGAGATCCTGCTATACTTGTGGTCAGCGAGGTCATATTTCAACCAATTGTCCACGCTATCAGACACCAAGAATTAAAGTTGAGTTAACCGACAAAGTCAAAGTAGATTCAAAACAGCGATCTAAGACCCCGGTGAGATCGAAAACACCCATTAGGCATAAAACACCTTCTAAGTCGTTTTCGTCCCCCCCACGTGAAAGACAACACAGACAAGTCCCCGACAGGTCTGTGACACCGGCAAGAAAACTGTTTCTGAATCTAAACCATATACTCAAACTGTTAATCAGTCTAAAGTTTATCATAAACAATCCTTTCACAGGGATGGTTTATGGAAAGCAAAGACATCTGGTGAATCTGACAGCCAGGACAATCTGCAAGTTGACATTCCACCTACTGATAAAGGACAGTGGGTCGAATTCATGATGGTTGATTCCTCTGGGAAACCCAAGCCAGTCAAGGCTTGGGTCCCCCTCCTTAACTGATTGTTTTCAATTATGTGCAGGTTGTCCGCTATAGTGCTTCATCAAATACATGGATTGTGGATAGCGGAGCTTCCAGGCACATGACAGGAAACAAGTCTCTTCTTTTTAATGTCAAACAAATTAAAGGGGGACATGTTTCTTTTGCTGGGAACAAAGGAGGATACATTACTGCTCAAGGCGAAGTAGGTAATGAGAAGGTAAAGTTTGATAAAGTAAATTTTGTTCAACAACTGGAAAACAATTTACTTTCAGTGTCTCAGATATGTGACAAGGGCTTCAAAGTTATGTTTGACAACCGAAAATGTTACATACTGAAAAAGGAGATGGAGATTCCAGAGAAGCAGGTTTTGATGTCTGCATCCAGGTACAATGATCTATATGTCTTGGATATGTCTAATGCTTCTACCTCTGAATCTACAACACAATGTTTCCTCTCAAAAGCTACAGAGAAGGACTCCATCTCATGGCATAGAAGGATGGGACACATAAATCAAAGGAAGATGAATCATCTGATTCACAACAACCTTGTTGAGGGAGTTACAGTCAAGAACTTCCAACTTCCTGATTTTTGTGTCTCTTGCAAGAAGGGAAAGCAGACCAGGAAATCTCACAAGACCAAGCACGTCAACACAATTGAGATTCCCTTGGAGCTGCTACACATGGATCTATTTGGTCCTGTAAGCACGAAGAGTATAGCAGGAGACTGGTACTGCTTTGTAGTCACTGATGACTACTCAAGATTCACCTGGGTGATGTTTCTGAAAGCTAAATCAGAAACGTTTGAATCATTCAAGGTGCTCGTCACGACTTTGGAGTCACTCTACAAACTGAAGGTAAGGAGAATTCGTTCTGACAATGGCACAGAGTTCAAGAATCAGTGGATGGATGCTTTCTGCAAGGAGAAGGGTATTGTTCACCAGTTCACCTCAGCATACACGCCACAGATGAATGGAGTTGCAGAACGAAAGAATCGGAGCTTAATTGAGACTGCGCGAACCATGTTAGCTGATTCAAAGCTCCCAGTTCAGTTCTGGAATGAGGCAGTTGCAAATGCCTGCTACACACTTAATCGTGTGTTAGTAGTCAAAAGGCATGGTAAGACTTGCTACGAGCTACTTCAGAAAAGAAAGCCAAATTTGGAGTATCTGGAACCATTTGGAGCTCCATGTACATTACTGAAGAAGACTCAGGATGGCAAGTTCAGCGAAAAAGCAGATCAGGGAATATTCTTAGGATACAGCATCCCAGACAAGCGAGTTTACAATAATTCGACGGGTCAGGTAGAGGTGTGGTGCAATGTGGATGTTCAGAGATTCACCACACCTCCTGCTGGAAAAGGACCATCATCATTCTTTGATTATGATGGCTTTTTCAAATCCTTCAATCTTCCACAGCTTGATTCAGAGGATGATGCTGCTACCCAGATGATGTATGATGTTCTTAACTCACCAAATCTGGATTCAAGCAACATCACACCTACTGCTGGTGCCTCAAGCTCTTCGACTCCTGCTCATGATGAGAGTGATGATTCATCAGATGATGAAGAAGCTCCTGCTTCTAACACTGAGCAAACAGCTAATCAACACAGTGAATCATCAGCTGCTATACCAGCTGCAGGAAATCCGGATACTGAACCAGTAGTCACCAATATGGATACTGAGGTTGTGGTTCCTACCACACCAGTGACTAGGATCAGTGTGAATCATCCCCCCTCGTCTATCATAGGGGACATTCAATCCGGTGTGCAAACAAGAAATCAGCTGCACTCTGCTGATTATGCTGCAGTCATGGAAAAGGGTTATGTCAATGACGGGGCTTCTCATGTTTTGTCTCACAAATCGAGCCTAAATACATCTGCGACGCCCTGAAAGATGAGGCCTGGGTCAATGCTATGCAAGAAGAGCTACTCCAGTTCAAGAAACTTGGAGTCTGGACACTAGTTGACAGGCCGAAAGGAGTTAAGGTGATTGGTACCAAATGGGTACTAAAATGCAAGAAGGATGACCAAGGTGTTATGATCAGAAACAAGGCACGCTTGGTTGTTCAAGGCTTCAGACAAGTCGAAGGCATCGACTACAATGAAGTCTTTGCTCCCGTAGCTAGAATGGAAGCTATTCGTATCTTTCTAGCCTACGCCTCTTACATGAAAATCAAAGTTTATCAACTGGATGTTAAGAGTGCATTCTTGCATGGGGAAATCCGTGAAGAAGTTTATGTCAGTCAACCCGAAGGATTCGAAGATCCTTATCATCGGGACAGAGTCTACAAGTTAGACAAGGCTCTGTATGGGCTACATCAGGCTCCTCGAGCTTGGTATGAAAAGCTCTCCACCCACCTGCTGAAGCATGGTTTTCGCAGGGGTGTGATTGACTGTACATTGTTCATCAAAGAAAAGGATGGTGACTTGCTTCTGGTGCAGATCTATGTGGATGATATCATCTTTGGATCTAGAAATGAAGCGTTATGCAAAGATTTCGAATCTGTGATGAAGGCAGAATTTGAAATGAGTGCAATGGGAGAGATGAAGTTCTTCCTGGGATTACAGGTGGATCAAACACCAACTGGCATTTTCTTACATCAGACCAAGTATGTCGGCGACATTCTCAGTCGGTTTGACATGGAAAATACGTCTGCTGCCGGTACCCCTCTCGCCACAAATCATGATGTGGCTCCTGATGAGAATGGGGATTTGGTGGATGCCACTATGTATCGTGGGATGATTGGATCTCTCATGTATCTCACTGCCTCGCGTCCAGATATCATGTATGCAACATGTCTATGTTCTAGATATCAAGCGAAGCCAAAAGTGAATCATCTGATTGGGGTAAAAAGGATTTTCCGTTATCTGAAGGGTACTCCAACACTGGGTTTGTGGTATCCTCATGACGATGACTTTGAGCTTACTGCGTACAGCGATTCAGACTACGGTGGCTGCAAGATGAACTTCAAGTCGACTCAGCAGGGTGTCAGTTCTTTGGAAGACGTTTAGTCACGTGGCAATGCAAGAAGCAGACCTCGGTTGCTCTATCAACCTGTGAAGCTGAATATGTTGCTGCTGCAAGTTGCTGCTCTCAGATCATCTGGATTCAACAGCAAATGCGCGACTACGGTTTGAAATTTTCTAACACCCCTATTTATGTTGATAATTCTGCTGCCATAGCTGTCACTAAAAATCCTGTTCAACACCCAAAAACAAAACACATCGGGATTAAATATCATTTCATACGCGATTGCTATGAAAAACAATTAATCGATGTGATTAAAATTAACACGGATTTTCAGCGCGCTGACCTCTACACCAAACCGTTTGATAAACCAAGATTTTTATATCTCCTAGAGGTCAACGGCGTTAAAAAGAAAAGTGATGTGATTGCTGAAGAAGCAGATACATAGTCCGACCAGTGTTTAGTTGTTTATTTTCTTTTTCCTTCAATTTTATTTTTATTTTATTTCTTAATTCCCTTGTCGTATAAAATCCAAAAACACAAAAACATTTTTGTTTTAGCATTTTAGGGGGAGATTTAGTTCAGTATGCATTTATTTAAAAAAAAAAAAAAAAAAAATTGGGGGAGGTAAGTTAAGCTGAAAAGGCACAGACAAATAAACTGGAAATGCGACTCGATAAAACTGGAAAATGATAGCACACTGGCACCGAGTTACTTGGAACATCAAATGGGTTTTCAGTTTCAAAAATAACAATCATAAATCAGAGAAGTCTAAGCCTGACAAAATGGGAATATGATAGAAGTTTTGACTGGTATTGTAATCATTTGGAGAAAGTAGATCTAGGGTTGTGTAAGTACACAATACGATGTGTCAGTAGATTCAACACAATAGACCATTAGACATCATCAGTGAACTGGCTTAAACTAAATTTACTCAACCAGTTGTGTGTTCTCATGGTATCCCTGGTCTGCACAATCAATCAATGTCCAATAAGGGGTGAGGAGCAAGCAAATGCCACAAATGTGAGCAAAGACCTGAAAAACAGAGCAAAAGATGACAAATGTCGTTTAAATAATGCATATGCAAATATGCTGCTCTAAGAAGATAAATAGGTATTGCACCTCTCTGCTGTGCGATGGCACTGACCTGAGGCTAAGCATAACTTATTCGTTCTAAGAATTCATTGTTGTTTGCGCCTCTCTGCTGTGCGATGGCACTGACCTGAGGCTTGGCATCTCTTTGACAATTTTTAGAACCAAATCTTCTAAGTCCAAGACCGCTCAAAAATCTCCTGAGGACGATTGATTACCATATACCTGTGGAATACACAAATACGGTTTGACCTAATTCATCAAATTAATCGCTGATGTGTGTCAAACGTCTGTGTATGGATTTAAGTGGACAAACATACTGACAATCGTCGTGGCTGCATCGCCTGATGTTCAAAATCAATAAGAATTACATATTAGTTCAAACATGATTCCCAGTTAGACCTTAGAAGTCTTCCATAAGTGAAAAACTGTACAATCATATCATGCAAAGTGTAATAAGCACTGAATGTTCCAAGTGATGGTGTATATGCCTGTCTGATTCCACGAGAGTCCATTCCGGATAAACTGTTAATGCTAACAAGCTATACAAGCCTGCCCCAACAAAAATCACAAAAATAGGTCTTTCTATTCATAGGTTAAGATTTGTTTAGTCTTAGTATAATGTGTCATGTCGGACTGTGTATACTGTTATCTGCTAAATGTCACTGAAGGTGCTTAATGTCTATCTAAACTTATTGTTTCTGAAAGGGTAAAAGGATCAAAGGGTAAAAGGATCACGTCTGAGGTGATCGGTGGATCAAATGGATCACGTCTGAGGCGATCGGATGGTTAAATGGATCATGTCTGAGATGATCAATTACACATAATGTTTATTAGTTGTTAAGGAAAACTATGTGTCAGCAAACGAAATGACTAATATGGCACAAGTATAGCCCAATCGCACTACTTAATCATGAGTATGCTTAGTCATGCGAATGGGCTATACGATTGAACTCAATCGTAAGATTGGACCATAAGTATGAGCCCAATCGGCCGATTGAAAGGGTCGATTAGGTCAAACGTGCGAATGGAGATCAGTTGATCGAATGAAGCAGGTCGATTGAGTGAATCGTACGACCCAGTTCCAATCGATCGAATGAAACATGCGATTGGACTCGATCGTACGTGTTGATTTTGAATCGGCCGAATGACAGGTACGATTGAGTCAGTCGGCCGATTGAGCTGAGTCTGTCTATAAATAGACCCCTCAGTCGATCGCAGACATCATTCGCCCTAAAATACTCCTATTCGCACCGTTACTCTGCAAAATTTTCGTTTGATCTTTAAACCTTTTGATATACACTTTCTGACGATTTGCACTTGTTACACAGGTAATACGCAACACAAGGATGCATCAGAATGTAAAAATTGATGGTTAATCAGTTCACATTTGCCCTAAATGTTGATTCGTAACAAATCGGCCAAATAAACTGCTTTAATCACATGAAATGTTAAAATCAATGATCGAAGTAGTCTAAGTACATGATTGCGAGTCTAACAAGCCTGAACTTAACCTCTAATTTCGTAAAAATTATAAAACCAAGTTTGAAATGGAACAGGGGTCTGTGATACGACTGGTCTCCCCGATGAACTTCAATCGACCGATTGAAAGAGGAGACTCGTTCATTCGGCCGAATGGAGGATGCGAATGGGTTGAGTCTGCCATACGATTGGTTGCCCCGAATGAACGTCAATCGCACGATTGAAGGAAGTGATTCATTCAATCGGCCGACTAGGTCATTCGAATGAGTTCATTCGGTCGGACAACTCAATCGCAGAATTACATCATTTGACTAAACCCAGTCGCACACTTCATTCGCTCGAGTGAACTGCACTGATTTCTGACTTAGTCAAACTCTGTTGTTCAAGTTTCTAACATACGTTTGTTATTGTTACAGGAAGATGGCTAACCGTTGGCAAATTAATCCAAAGCACAATATCTGTGCTAATCTGGATTCCACCTCAAGAAATGGTGGTGATTTTGTTGGTATTATTGACTTCCTGAGAAGATCTCGGTTCTTCAAAGCCATATCTACTCCATGTACACCATATCAGTCTATCCATCAAGCATTTGGGCAGGAGCTTCGGTAGACCGATCTGTGGAACCCTACCGCATCCTAAGTACCATCTTTGGTAGGGCAATTGAGATCACAGCTGGAGATATTAGAAGAGTTTTGGACTTTGGAGATGATGATTCACATCCAGTCAGGATTCACCCTCTTACAGTTCGTGGATGCTTTCTGCGAATTGGGTACTGTGGAGACATTAGCTCAGGTGTGCTGAACAAGAGCAACCTGAGCCCACAGTACAAGTATTTAGCTCATGTGATTCTAAAGTGCATTGCTGCAAGAAGGGGTGGGTTCGATGACTTATCGGACCAAATTCAGAATGCTTATGTGGCATTGGTCCTTAACCACCCTTTCAGCTTCTCCAACATGATCTTTAATTATCTGATTGAGAACTTGGAGGCTAAGGGAAAAGAAGGTTTCTGTATGTATCCACGCTTTCTTCAGCTCATTTTTAATGAGAAACTGCCTGATTTGCCCAAAGAGAGGAGTGATGCAGTGGTGTTAGAGATTATGGATGACACTACTCTGGGAAGAATGAAAGTGTATAGGGGCAAGCAGGTGAAGCCCGTGTTCAAGAGGTTGATAGGGCATCTGGCCCGGGAAGACTACATGGCACCAAGGAGGCGAAAATGGCGTCATGACGATAGCGATTCTGATACTGAGGTGATTATTGTATCATTGGTTGACTCAGATGATGATGATGATCTTGATGGAGAAAATGTACCAATTTTCTCTGAGGGACCATCTACTTCTACAGCTCAGCCGTTATCACCACACACAGACACGGCAACTGCAGGGTTTGTTCCTGACTTTTGCCCACCCGATGATGAGGAAGAAAGTGATGAAGAAGGTTTGACCAGGATAGTTGGCAGCAAAGTGGTTGCCACCGAGAAAGGACTGAGAGATGTTGGTGGGCAGTCTGGTACATCAGGGGACACACGCATTGAGTCTGATCCCTCGTATGCCCCTGATGATTCTAGTAACAGAGGGGGAGCACCTTTGTCAACGGGCAAAAGGAAGAAAACCATGGCGCGTCCGCATGGTAAGAAAGGAAAGCGACTAAGGTTCACCACAGCTACCACCTCTACATCATCCCAAACATCTCCATCCACCACTACTATCCCTTCACCTCACACTGTCACATCCACCACCCCCACTGTACCGACTACCACCTCATTCACTCCCTCTCCCATACACACCACTTCCACCACTGTACAGCCTACCACATCATTCATCCCCTCCCCTATATTCACCACAGCCACCTCCACGACCACCACTCAACAAACAGGTCCCTCATCGTTCCCATCCAGCTCATTCATCCCACCAGTTTCTGTTGTAGAGCAGCTTGCTGCCCTAAACAGCATGGTGGTTAAGCTGATGGCGTCTGATGCGGAGAAAACGGCTCAGTTACAGCAGCTGAGAGAGTTAAGTTCCTCTCAAACTGCTGAGATTCATCAGCTACGCGAGCAGATTTCTTCCCAAGCCCAGGTGATCACCTCACAGACAGATCAGATCACTGGGTTACTTCAACATGAGGCAGAGACAGATGCTAAGTTGGGAAAGCTAGAGGCGGCTCATAAGACTCTTGTGCTAAAACTGAAAGGTACTCAAAGTGAGCCCCTCAAGATTGGAGAAGGTGATGGTGATGATAATGATGATGATAGTGAGGATGAGGAAGACGATGATGAAGATGATGTGGATGATGACGATGATGATGGTGGTGAAGAAAGTAATGATGATGATGAGAAGAAAGAAGATGATGAAGGTGAAGGGGGAGAAACTGCCGGAGATCAAAGCGATAATGTTGCAGGCGAAAGGCGTACTAAACGCCGACATGATCAAGGCCCCTCTTCGTCTACTCCAACTGAAGATCCACCGGAGATACAAGGCAAAGTTCAAGACTAGACGTTTATTTATTTTGCTGAAACTTTGTACTTGAAATTATGTATTCTAGTCTGTTATATATAAAATTTTGTGGATATAAATCATCTTTGGTTATGTGATCAATGTATACTTACTTGCAATATATTTGATTTTGTAACAGGATCAACCACACAAGTCGATGAGCATGATGTTATGCCCCTTCGTCAGATTGAGACCAAGTTGACTATGATTCTTGATCTTCAAGGGATAGTGCAACGGTCTGGGTTACTCAGCTGAAGAAGGGGAAATCATTCACGACTTGACAGATGAACAGATTGCAGAACTGTTCAGTCTGAATCCGGATGAGTTGGTAAAAGATGCTCCCGCAGTCGATGTAGTCAGCGATGAAGAACTTCAAGATGTCGACGAGGTGGAGATTGAGGACGTAACGGCTGATCATTATCCCCAATACACTAACGCTGAAGGCGAAGTGCTTCCAGATATGGGGGAAACCTTTGACAGCAATATATTTGATAAAGTGGAAGAGATGACAGCAGCTAAGGCAGCTGCAGAAGAGATTCCTCAGGCAGATGAAGCTGATCGTGCAACCAAGAAGGAGGAATGGATTGCCTGCCTTGAGGAAATAAAGAAACAGCGTGGGCCTCCAAAGTCAAATGCCTACACCAAGCTTTACAAGATTAAAAAGCATCAGAAGGTGTCAGGAAAGATTATCAGCTGGGCATACTTTGATGATCTAAAAGTATATGCAGTAAAGAGAGAGAAGGGAATCGAATATTTCAGATTTCCTCATGATTTGAAAACTCTCCCAGGGTTTGAGCTTAATCGTCTAGCCAACTTGAACCTCCTATATGCTGTTCCAGGAAAGATATCAGGATGGTTTGAGCAGGCACTAAAGAAAGAGTACCATACTAGGTGGGTCAACTTTAAACCTCAACAGCCAAGAAGGCTATTTCATAGGACTGAGGTTGACCCCACCTCAGGAAGACCAAAAGTGGTCTTGAGATGGCACCCTCCGCGCACGATGTCGCGTATTCCATTGAGGGAGATGCCTCAGGATTTTGCACCCCATTTCAAATGGTGGTATTATGACTGGCGAACTGGTGAAGCCGTCATAGTTTTGGAGAAAGAAGGAACGGTCGAGACGATAAGAGTGTTTGATCCGATGTGGTTAACCAACTTGTCTGAGTCTGATGTCTATATCTTATTCAAGTGGCCACTGTTCTTTGATACACAGGATATTGTGCAAGCACTGCAATTCCAACATGTTATACGTATCTGCTTCGCATTGAATATTCATTCTGGGATCTCAAGAGAGGAAAGGGTGAAACGATATGAAGAGTTCAAGAAAGAAGTAAAAGTCTAGATAGAACTAGGTCCAAGGGGGAGTTTGTTGGTACACATGTCCCCAGTTCTAGTCTAGTGAGCGCAAATGTAATAGACTTCTATCTTGTAACATATATGTAATGTTAAAACAATCTAATGAGAATCTCTTCTTTATATGGTTGTTGATTATTTAATGTTATATCTATATTATTAGTTGTTACACGCATAATATGACAATGTTATATAGGTTTACAGTTATGAGACACAGTTCTGAATCATTACAGGTTCATGAATGTGTTTGTCTAAACATCTCTTTCAGTCGCCCGACTGGACCATGCGAATGGTCCAATCGCACGGTTGAATAAGGAGATTGAGTCAATCGCACGGTTGAGTCATCAGGATGACTCAAGCGTACGAATGAATCAGTCGTATTACTCAATCGCACTACTGAGTCAGTCGCAAGACTCAGTCGCACGAATGAGATCTGTAACCTATAAATACCACTTAGTTCGTGG
The DNA here is from genome assembly GCA_024085815.1 of Flaveria linearis. NCBI lineage: Eukaryota > Viridiplantae > Streptophyta > Magnoliopsida > Asterales > Asteraceae > Flaveria > Flaveria linearis. The sequence continues at coordinate 61,904,764 of CM044002.1, forward strand.
AAAAACGAGACACTTGAATACTAGAAACCCTAATCGCCCCAGAACGTGCTGTTCGACCATTCCAACTTCATAGAGCGTTTCAGATCATTCCGAGTCAATTCATAACGTTTTCTAATCGTTAGGATTGATCTTGAATTCGTTCTCACTGATTGGATCGCCAATCAAATAGGATTCCGCACTATTTGATTCGGTACAACGAAGAATCAGTTAGTACTCCGTACGTACACGGTCCTAACAGATGGTTACGTTACGTGTTATATTTGTAACTTCATATTTCTTTTATTTCTGTTTAACTATAAATTTTGTAATTGTTTACTTATTTAAGTACATTTAAAATAAATATATGTATACTGTTTTAACAAAGAAAGTTTAAATAAATTTATAATTATTTACTTGTTTAAATACATTTAAAACAAAAAATATGTTTATTGTTTTAATAATTTTTCTACTAATTCACGTTATGTCTTATTTTTATATGCATGGTTAATATTATTCTTCTAATTTATAAATTTGTCATATTCTTAAGTCCAGATTAAAGCTTAACTCTGTTGGAGACTATATTTATTATTCGTAACTTGATTACAAGTGTTACTGCATTTTTTTGTGTTTTAGTTCATGGAGTGGAATATGCATTTGGATCTCATGAACATTTGAGTACTGGATCAATCGGAAATATGGTTTCGTGGTGGATCAATTGCCTGGCCAAAATAGGTACTTCAATTCATCGTTAAACTTCGATTAATGTTTGAAACTCTCATTTTCCAGTGAGACTTACATGTTTGTTGTGCAATTGTATAACTCTAGCGAGTTTAGGCTTGATTAGAGTTGGAATTGAAAATAATAAAGTGTGTAATGATGGAAAAATTAAGAAAATGAGGAGTCAATCTTGAAGGTTATGTTCATCTTCGAGTTCTTCGTTTGAAAACTTTGAAGTTTATACAACAATTATTATTAAATACACATTTGATGTTAGTGGTTTATACATACACTAAAAATGACAAATGAAATGGCAAGTTAATATACAATCTTTTGTGAATATATTATTAAATACACATTTGATGTTAGTGGTTTATACATATTCACTAAAAATGACAAATGAAATGGCAAGTTAATATACAGTATGTTTATCTTTTGTGACTATATTCATGTGTTTCGCTAATTGCTTCTAGGAATTTTATGTTAATGTTTCAAGCTAGAACATGGGACCAATGAAATCAAGTTAATTAATTTTTTACATGGTCATTATAGTTCTATTGGTTTCTGTGAAGTTGCTTATATGTGGATTACTTTTATTTGTTATCTGATGTTCATAAGTGTAATTTTTACATTGTTGCAAATTTGCAATGTTTAATAACCTAATCGGTTTTGTTACAGGTCGGTATCGAGCAATGGTTTTTTGAAATCAGAATTTTAGTAAGTAAAATGGTTGGTGCACCCACGAAGAGAGCGTCTAACTATCTAAGATTATGATATTCAATAATAAGTTAAGCGGATTCCGATTCATGTGGTCATTCTCTGTTGCATTGATGTTTTTACCCGCCGCGAAGCGCGGTCGGGAAACCACTAGTGAATATTAAAAATTATAAATGATACGAATCTAATCTTTATTGAAATGATTAACAGTTTTTATTTTGAAGTATATATTGATTAATCTTTGAAGTCTCTCCTCATAAATTCTTTTGCAGGCGGTCGTATTATTATTTTTGTGAAAATTTTATAACGGCGTTATGAAAGACAATTGATATTCACCCTCTAAGCGCACAGAGACGTAGTGACATCCATACACATGTGTAATAGTAATAAATTGGTGGAACGTAGTAATAAATTGGTGGTACATGAGTTCAGCGGACCTGTCCCTAGCGGAAAATAAGTCGCACTTTCAGTGGAAGATAAGCATTGAATAATCACATTAAATCTGTTGGCGATTAATATTCCTGTGCAAGGCATTATCATCCAGTGTTGATTGGAGCCGGACCGGTTTGTAGCCATTATAAAGTACATTTTGTCTCATCATATGAGAAAAAGAAAAGATTTCTGTATAAATTAGAATTGTTATGTAACTCGTTTAAAAACTCATACCTCATGTCCAGGCAATATTCTTCACTGGAACCCAATGAAAAGAAAACTGCACGAAACTCATAGTTACCATCACTGTTTACGTTTTCTATATGTGTTATATATGGATGGAAAATTTTTGAGATATGTGTTAGTAAAGGAAGGTGATATAGAGACTATTGAGTTGTGTTATCTATGTATGAACTATGTCTCCGGGGGCTCAACCCCATAAAATGATAACTAACAAAATCATCTGTCATGTAGTTATGACCTCGAGTAGGTTCAGCAGGTGAAGAGTCTGGTTTGTTTTGTTCCACAAGTATTATTTTTTTTTGCACCGTAGGTTCGTTAAGATTTATGCTAATAGGATCTCTTATGCATTTTATCCTTTCTAACTAATTCATTTTCACCGTGAGTTTTTTTGAATTTTATTGACTCGTCTCAGCTGCCCAATTAATATATCTAGAGCTTCAAGAGAAATATTAAATATCAATAAAACAAATAAATTATTTTTGTGTTGATGTTTTATTTTAATCCAACTTTTCTCGAAGCTTGTCTTTATTTGTGTTTCCTGTAAACGTACTATGTTATTTAAAATTCCTATAAATTTATCTAAATTTGACTTGTTGGAATTTAAATGTTTTTTAACAAAACATGTTGGGTCTCTACTATGTTTGTTGTTCGTTCTCCAAAATTTAGATTTTGATCAATCCATGCACACACTAACATCTTTTATAATTTTGCAACCAGTTGACATCCAAATAATTAAAAACAACTACAAAGTTAAATCAAATATGTTAGTTTTAATATATAAAATAAAGCAATAAATTGAATAGATCAGAAAAATACTTCGATGATTGTTCATCAACTTTGTCTGTAATCGCGTTCGATTTTCATCGTAAGTTTCAACCGTTGGAGATTGAAGCAATAGTCTCCAGTAATACATAAATTTATCCCACTCAATCTGAAACTTGAAAGATGGTCTGCAATGCTTTCTGATGTTCTCCTGTATATGATATCTATAAAGCAATCAGGTTACTTTTGAAAAAATTACTTGGCATGTATCCATTAGAGCCAACTCTCTATCTGGGACTATGACACGTGGTATCATATAGCCATCAAGTGCTTTTCTCAGACAATTTAAAGCCCACTTGAAGTTCTCTTTTTTCTCATTTCGTATGGACACGAAAGCAATACAAAATGTCTTGTTTGTTAAAGTTAAGCCAACAATTTAAAGAAAAAGAAGGCGATACATGTTCCTCTTGTACGTGCAATCTAAAATAATCACATGCGGGAACGCATGCCATATTTTTAATAAAGTGGGATTAACAAAAAACAAATCATTTAATTGATTTGAGTGGTCATCTGTAGTAAAATCATAGATGTATCCACTCATCTACAAAGCATAGAGAAGTGCTTGCATTAGGGTGATCCAACTTTATCAAACTTTCGTTTCCTTGTCCGTGCATCATACACGATTTCAATTGTGGATATATTTTTATCATTATTTTCTTTTAAAGCCATAAGAATATCACGTGGTTGTATACTTTTTCTTGTAAGATCTTCTACCAGTGTGTACTCCTCTTTAGACAATTTTTTACATAAGTATGACCCTCTAAAAATTTAGAAGGTTCATGGTTATGTTTATCACAAACATGTATTTGACTTATATACACCACCACGATCACATATATAAGAAATGACTTGTTGACGAAACCGTATAAAGTCTTCTTCGTTCGTTATGTGACAATAACGTATCCAAGGGTGCGTGCAATGTTTTGCATCCAATCCATTAACTCCTCTCTTGTTTGGTACACCCAATTGTTATAAAATTAAGACATTATAGAGTTGAATTAGGTAGGAATTGTGGATGAATAAATGTGAATAATTATCAATTGTGAATTGTGAATTGTGAATTGTGATTTTATATACATATTCACAGTCACTTTATATCAAATCAACCATTATTTACTTATCTTCAATTTGTCACAAACAATTATTTTCTACAATTATTTCCATTATTTCCATATTTTCTTGTCTACAATTATTTGGCTTGTTTATTTTTTATTAATTTTTAATATATTTTTGTTTCATATATAAAGAAAAAGTAAATCACAATTTTACATAACTAAAAAAATTACATTATTATACAAATAAAAATGAAATTATATTATAACATACATTTCTATTGATACGGATCTTTAGGAGGGTCTTGATATGGAGGTACCCACATTTGATTATTATGTTTAAACCTCCACCTAACTTGTGTATAATCTACAATCATGTCCATCCGTATAACATGTTCACAACCAACAAATCTGGATATAAGAACCGGCTCGTTCAACCTTGCCACGTTCTTAAGGGTGAGAATGTGTAAAGACTCAGCGAGTCGAGTAACATATGTACCACCACAAACATGTCCGCTTTTCTTTATACACGCGCAAGTAGTAAAATAATCATCAATCACATATGTCTGGTTACAAGGCATCCTTTTAATCAAACAAAATAAAAAAACAAATCCTTTTAGTTACCCCACCACAGGTCATCTTACGTCCAGCTATAGTATGACCAATAACGTGATGAAAATATCTATACAATGGATCGTTCATTCTTGTAGCTTTCGTTTTATTAGGCACATATTGACCATCATCAATTTCTTGCTAAAATATTTCATCATTATAATCTTCAAGAAATTGCGTAAGACCATTTAAAAAATCAGATTGATGGGTCTCTTGAACTGTATATGTAACATCCCAGGGAAATCGCAACGTGATATTGTTCGCTTTGGCCGAAGCCTCACGGGTTTAAAACGCGTCACATTGGGGAAGGTATCCAGCCCCTTATAAAGAAGCTTTCGTTCGCCTCCCCAACCGATGTGGGATGAGTAATAGCCCTCCCCTATGGGAGTATTTACAGGCATGTGTCCATATGGACACATGCCTGTAAATACTCCCATAGGGGAGGGCTATTACTCATCCCACATCGGTTGGGGAGGCGAACGAAAGCTTCTTTATAAGGGGCTGGATACCTTCCCCAATGTGACGCGTTTTAAACCCGTGAGGCTTCGGCCAAAGCGGACAATATCACGTTGCGATTTCCCTGGGATGTTACAGTTGGTATCAAAGCCAGGGCCGGGCCGATGTGCCAGCGAGGACTAGAATATGCTTGGGGCTGGAATCACATATAAACCCTATTTTTGAAATAGTGAAAGTTTGACCCATTTGGGTAAAATCTTAAGTAATGTGTTTATGGTATGAATTAGGACTAGAATATGCTTGTATGAGGTCCTAGTAGGAATCCCTGAGGCTTGGGAGGGTCGAATTGGGCTGAAAATGGGTTTATGGTGACTATGGGGATGGGAGTTCGCGACTGCTGTTCATGAAGAACCCCAGTCGCTGCCCAGTTAGGGTCATGCGACTGAAGGGTCATTCGGCCGAATGAGTGTTAGTTGATGTCCAATCGCCCGACTGAGGCTCAGACGCCCGATTGAGCCTCAATCGCACGATAGGTGATGCGACTGAGGGTTTCGGTCGCATAAGTTCAATCGCAGAGTAGTTCAGTCGTACGGTTAAGAGTTAGTCGCATATAGCCCAGTCGCATAGTGTCTAGTCGTACGGAAGGAATTTCAATCGCACGTTTGAGTACCCATTCGCATGATAGCCCAATCGCATGGCCCAGTCGCATGGAGGACATGCGACTGGTATAAGTTCAGTCGCCCGAACAGGGCTGATGTGAGTGAATGTAGAAGTGTATGTATGATGTATGTATGTAGTATGATGTTGCCATGATAGATGGTGAATACTGATGATATGTAAGTATCTATGTTCCTTATGTATATGTGTCTTATCTTTTAATAACTTTACGTGAATGAATGAACGAATATAACGAATGTATTAAGAACGTAAAGTGAAAGATAATGAAAGAAGGAACATGATGAATGAATGCATGCATTAACGAACGAAAGTAAGAAAGGCTTGCAAGCAAATGAAGGAGGTGCACACCCCTGGCAGGTGTTAGCTCAACGGTGTGCGGGTTAGCTACCCCGAAGGATGCACATCGGGTCAATCATTGAGATTGATAATGAGGTGAGCAACTCCGTGTTGCAACAGACTCGGTTAGCAGGCAATCATAAGATTGTCACTGAGGTGAGCAGCCGCGCGCTGCAATAGACTCGGCTAACGTATGTTAGTAGTAAAGTGAAAGATAAGTGGTGCATGTACCTACTCCAGGTGACTGGATCAGCATTTGTGCACAACGTTCGTGGCTAACCACCACAGGTCCAGCACCAGTAGTATGTATGATGAAAGGGGGTATTGTACATGTCACCGAATGTAATGAATGTTCGAACGAAAGTAATGAAAGTATGAATGAATGTAATGAATGTTCGAACGTAAGTAATGAATGTATGAATGAAAGTAAAGTACGTACGAAAGTATGTAAAGTATGTATGTATGAAAGTAAACGAGAATGATGAAGTGTACACGAATGAAAGTAAGTAATGAATGATGAGATAATAATAATATTATCTACGTGTACGTATGATGTGTGAACACATGTATGGAAGAACAGTTAATGAGAATGAAAGTATGTTTATTATAAAACTAGAACTCACTCAGCAACGCTGATTTTTATGTGTTTTCCAGTTCGCAGGTAGTGTTGCTGAGGATGGCACGAGGCGGCTACTCAGCCCTTTTGGGATGGCATTCACTTTTTGATTATGCTGCCACATCATGTGTTGTGGGCCCGTAATGCGCGCAACACATCATGTTGCATGCAAGTGCAAGATTTCTTGATAATCCTGATAAACAGGATTATTTAAGAAATCTTCTTTATGAAGAAAAATATATGTTTGAATTTAATATCTTCTGCTAGAGGTCGCTGTACAACCCTATGATTGCTGAGGATTCGAATACCCCGGTTTATGCATCAGCAGCAATCATAGTATAGATAGGCAATGTAAAGAAAGCTTGTATTTTGTAATCAAGACAATGATGTAAAAGCTTTTATGATGAAATGAGAATGTATATTTTATAAATTCCGCTGCGTTATTTCATTATGTTTACATCAAATGTATGTTTTACGTGTGATGATGACCAACCATAAGGTGCCCGGGATCGGGGCCTTACATTTACTTAAGAGGTTTTCACATCTAAAGTGTGGTGTCAGGTTCAAGACTAATGGGGGACGGATTGATTTACGAGCTTTACTTTTAGAATGTGTTTGTCACACCCCAACCTGGATGGCGGAAACGTCGAGGTGTGAGGGATACGATTGTTCACAGCCACATAACGCTATGTTCAAGTATAAATATTAATAGTATAATTTCCAACAGGAATTACAAACATAAGTTTCAAACACACAATACGTTTAAACAGAAATCAAGACATAACATAGCATTTCGTTTATTTAACTAGGTCCACGTCCTAGTTTTATTGCAAACTTCACAAGCCACTTTAAACTCGGGGGTTACCTGAAACATGATAAAATAACAGGTCAACTAAAAATAGTTGGTGAGTTTCCAAGGTTTTTCATACATAATATGAAAAGATTATAAGTAGCAATTCATGTCATAGGTTATAAGCAAGTAAGGTTATAGTACACATATTTTACAATCAAACCTCGACTTGATTACAAGTATATAAGATTGGCTAAGTGTATTTGGTTCCCTAGTGCACAAGCATACGGCTCCTAGGAGTCGGCAGTTCCTCGACTTTAGCACCAAATAGGCTTGTCAGGCCCAAAGATCTAAGACGTCGCCAGGCTAGCAATAGTTAATGATTGTAACAAACTATGTATCACATATAATCACTTACTATACACAAATAACCATGACAAAATATAAGGATGAATTGCAAGTGTTTTACAAGTCTCAAACGTTTATAAGTGTACGATGTATACGTATCATGTTTCACCCCAAAACGGTGTGAAATAAAGTAAAAAGGGGCAAGGAAAACTCACATGACGTATAGGTGTATAAGGTAATAATAAGGATTAAACGACGTTCCAACGAATCCTTTTACAGTGCACCTAAAAGTATTTATTACAATATTAATAATAAGCTTAACAATTAAACGTGAACGGGTTTTAGATGGAATTTGGGGTTTTGACAAGTAATGAAATTACTTGTATTTTGATTTATTCGATAATAATTTGTTAATCTAAAAAATAATTGTTAAAGTATATCTTATAAGAATTTACGTTTGTAAATAATCGTGAAATTATAAGTTGTATAATTTCTATAATTTACAGGACTATTTCATAATTAAACATGATATAGTGTCTATTTTTTATAAAAATAATTGTTTATAATATTTATAAATAATATTTTATAAATATTATTAAGGTTTTTTTTAACTAAAATAAATCTTATAAACTTTCCTTATTTAAAATGTTACATAGATAATTTCATCGCCATGTCAATAAGATCATATAGGTATGTTTAATTACCTGATTGGAGACCAAATGGGCGAGAACAGATGAAGAACAGGTTCGACCGTGTCTCACAATCGATTAATATGTAAACGTTGATGAAACTCGAATTAATTTGGTAGGCAGCTTCGGATTATGATGTAAACCAAAAGCCCTTTATCAATTTAAGTTAAAATTGATCAGAAGTGGGTTTAACATCGAGTTGCAGGTCCGCGAACGAAGAAGATGGAATGGTTGTTTTAAATTTGATTTTTTTGATGAAATTCGAGCTGTAATCGGTTTATAAACGATTATACTAAGCTCAGTGCGCAATTACTTTGATTTTAAAATTGATAATGCGCGGCCTAAAAACCGGATGGTGGGTGATGTGCTAGTTGATTCAATTTGTTGAAATTGAGGTGGGCCATGTTTGAAATCAATTATTGAACTTTGTCAGAATTGATTTGGGTTTTCAAAAAAAAAGTTACCGAAATGGTCCCTGTGGTTTAGTTATGTTCATTTAAGGTTTAAAAGTTTAGAATTTAAGTTTTAAAAATAACATTTAACCCCCCTGAAATTTTAATTCAAAGTTATTATCCATAATTTCATTATTATTATTACTATTATTATTATTATTATCATTATTATTATTATTATTATTATTATTGTTATTATTATTATTAATTATTATTATTATTATTAAGTATTATTATTATCATTATTATTATTATTATATATAAAAATATATAAAAATCGTGGTAAAATACGAAATGTTACAGTCTCCCCTACTTAAAAGAATTTCGTCCCGAAATTTGTTTACGATGAGGCTGAAAAGGTAAAACACTTTGAAGGACTTTCAGGTTTTGATAAGGTATCAAAAGAAGAAAGTTCATCATCGATTAAGCTGACCGCTTTAGTGTTTACTTTATGTGCAATGGCAGAGCCATTAGAGGTAAAAAGAGAGTCTAAAGTGTGTGTGACTTTAAATTAGTCTTATAAGCTTTTGAGCTTATAAGTTTTTAAGTTGATTAAGAACGTATATTAATTATCGTATAAATACAGGGTGTTACTGTCTCCCCTACTTTAAAGAATTTCGTTAATAAATTAAAAATGAACTACACAAACAAATACGGGTATTTCTCCTTCATAAGATCCTCCCGTTCCCACGTGAACTCAGCTCCACACTTGTTCTCCCAACGAACCTTGACAATTGGAGTAGTTGTGGTCCTAGTCTTCTTCATGATGCGATCCATAATCTCGACAGGTTTCTCAATGAAGTGCAGTGACTCGTCGATCTGAATGTCTTCCAGTGGAACATGCAGACTCTCGTCAGCCAAACACTTTCTCAAATTTGAGACATGGAACACAGGGTGAACTCCACTAAGGTCGGAAGGTAGTTCCAGTTTATAAGCCACTTTCCCAATCCTTTTTAGGATTTTGAATGGCCCTACAAATCTTGGAGCTAGTTTGCCCTTCTTTCCAAAGCGAATAACGCCTTTCCATGGTGAAACCTTAAGAAGAACCATATCACCAACTTGAAACTCCAACGGCTTGCGATGCTTATCGGCATAACTCTTTTGTCGACTTCTTGCCACTTCAAGGTTCTTTCGGATTGTAGCGACTTTATCGGTCGTTTCTTGTATAAGTTCAGGACCAGTGATAAGGTTTTCACCAATGTCGGTCCAGCAGATCGGTGAACGACATTTACGACCATAAAGTGCTTCGAATGGTGCCATCTTGATACTCGAGTGGTAACTATTATTATACGAAAATTCCGCGAGCGGTAGATGCGTATCCCAATTACCACCAAAGTCAAGGACACACAGGCGTACCAAATCCTCCAAGGTTTGGATCGTCCGCTCGGTTTGACCATCAGTTTGAGGATGGTAAGTCGTGCTTAGGTCCAATTGAGTACCCAAGAGTTCTTGCATAGACGACCAAAAATGCGAAGTGAAGCGAGCGTCTCGGTCGGATATGATGTGTAGAGGTACCCCATGACGACTTACAATTTCATCAACATATATACGAGCTAATCTTGATGTCTTGTAAGTGTCTCGTATGGGTATAAAATGTGCCGATTTGGTCAATCGGTCAACGATCACCCATATGCTATCATGTCCTCGAGAGGTTCGGGGTAGTTTAGTTATGAAGTCCATGGATATGTGTTCCCACTTCCACATAGGAATCTCGGGTTGCTCAAGTAATCCACTTGGACGTTGATGTTCGGCTTTAACCTTCGTACACGTGAGGCACTTAGCTACATAAGTCGCTATATCTTTCTTCATTCCAGGCCACCAATATTGACCACGCAGATCCATGTACATCTTATCGGAGCCGGATGAATAGAATAACGAGTTTGATGAGCTTCGTTCATGACAAGAGTACGGAGATTATCGCGATTGGAACCCAAATTCGATTCGCAAAATACATCAACCCATTAGGTTTCGTTTCCAATTGAGTTATAAGGTTAAGCTCCAGTTCCTCCTTCATTCTTCCTTCTTGTTGAACTACTTGTTGAGCTTCCAAGATGCTAGACTCGATGTCACTATTTATTCTCAAGTTTTGTAACAATACAGTAGTCTTGGTGACATCTAGTCGAATTTCGGTATCGAATTCTCTCAGAGTATCAAACCATTGCCGTCGATCGCGAATTTCTTGGAACAAGGTCATCTTATTATGGATTTTACGGCTTAGTGCATCGGCTACGACATTTGCCTTCCCAGGGTGGTAACGAATGTCACAGTCATAATCATTAATTAATTCAACCCAACGACGTTGTCTCATATGAGATCCTTTTGATTAAAAACGTGTTGAAGGCTTTTATGATCGGTGTAGACTATACATTGCGTACCATAAAGGTAATGTCTCCAAATCTTCAAGGCAAAAACAACAGCACCCAACTCGAGATCGTGTGTTGTGTAATTCACCTCGTGAACCTTCAGTTGTCTCGATGCATAAGCTATGATCTTTCCTCGTTGCATAAGTACACAACCAAGTCCTTGTTTTGATGCATCACAATATACGGTGAAATCATCGTTTCCATCGGGTAGGGTCAAGATAGGAGCATTGCACAGTTTGTGCTTTAACGTTTCAAAAGCTTCTTCTTGCTCGGGCCCCCACTCGAATGGTTTATTCTTTTGTGTCAAGGAAGTGAGCGGCTTTGCGATCTTTGAAAAATTGGCGATAAATCGTCGGTAATAACCGGCAAGACCAAGGAAAGAACGAATCTCTGTCGGAGTTGTGGGAATACTCCAATTCTTCACAGCTTCCACCTTTGCAGGGTCAACGTGAATTCCTTGGCTATTCACCACGTGTCCTAGAAATTGAACTTCCTCAAGCCAGAAGTCACACTTCGAGAACTTCGCGTACAATTGCACTTTCTTTAACAACTCAAGAACTTGTCGCAAATGCAGTTCATGCTCAGTGTTGGTCTTAGAGTAGATAAGTATGTCATCAATGAAGACGATCACAAACTTATCTAGATAAGGCTTGCATACTCGGTTCATGAGATCCATTAAAACAGCAGGAGCATTAGTTAAGCCAAAAGGCATCACCGTAAACTCATAGTGTCCATAACGAGTACGAAACGCGGTCTTTGGGATATCATCTTCATGGACTCGTAATTGATGATACCCAGAATGTAGATCAATCTTCGAAAATATAGCAGCTCCTTGAAGTTGATCAAACAAGTCATCGATACGAGGAAGAGGATAGCGGTTCTTGATGGTAAGCTTGTTAAGCTCACGATAGTCGATGCACATACGAAACGATCCATCTTTCTTCTTCACGAAAAGGACAGGTGCACCCCAAGGAGAAGAGCTAGGACGAATGAAACCCTTCTCGGTTAGTTCTTGGAGTTGACTAGAGAGTTCTTGCATTTCAGATGGTGCAAGCCGATATGGTGACTTGGCCACGGGGTTTGCTCCCGGTATCAAGTCAATTTTGAACTCAACTTCACGCGCGGGAGGTAAACCACTAAGGTCATCGGGAAATACTTCAGAAAAGTCTCGTACGATAGGGACATCCTTAAGTTCTTTCTCTTTGGCTTTCGTGTTGACCACGTGTGCCAAGAAAGCCATATATTTCTTGCTTAAATACTTTCGGGCTTGAGTGCAAGACATGAGTTTAAGCCCTTTGGAAGATTTTTCGCCGAATACTTTCAAAGTATCCCCGGATGGTAAAGGTATGCGGAGGCACTTCTCGAAACAAACGATCTCGACATGATGTTTGGATAACCAATCCATACCAATGATGACGTCAAAGCTACCAAGTTTCATAGGTATAAGATCGATAAGAAAATCATGCGTGTCAAGGCTTAGGATGCAATCTCGGATAACGACATCAACGGTGATCGGCTCTCCATCGGCAACTTCAACGATGAGAGGTCTTTCTAGTTTCGTAGGTGATTTAGCAAGTATAGGTTCAAATTCTAACGAAACAAAACTCTTTTCGGCTCCAGAATCAAATAGAATATAGGCATAAGTCTTATTAATAAGAAACATACCTGTTCAATTTTTAAGATATTTAACGATATAGGTAAGGTACATAAGGAATTGAATCACAAAAGTTAAAGGTAAGTTAACATACCATTCACTACATCGTTGTTTGCTTGTGCTTGGTTAGTGTTGATGTTGAAAGCACGTCCTCGGGCTTGTGGAATATTACCCATAAGACGAGGGAATTGTGGGCGAATATGACCATGTTCCCCACAGTTGTAGCAAACACGGTTTGTGACCACGGTGGCATTGTTAGGTGCACGGTGGCAAGTTGCCACAAAATGACCATATTTACCGCATAAGGTGCAGATACGGCATGGTTGATTTCCCGGATGATGATACCTAAAAGTGTTGCACATTGGCTGAGGACCAGCATAAGCCTTAGCTCCAGGCACTTGTGCCACAGGTGTAACCGCAGGTACAAGTTGTCTTTGGGATTGTTTGGGTGCGGTCACAGCATAGTTGCGTGCCGGTGTAAACTTGCGTTTCTTGTTGTTGTTGTTGTTGTTGTTGTTATTGGACGGTTCAGCTTTGGTTTCCTTAACGGCCTCAGTAGCCATCTTCTCCACCTTCTTGGCACCCTTCACAGTCATGGTGCCCGCTCGTATATGGTTCTCAGTGAGTTGAGCGGTGATAGTAATGGCTTCTTCTAAAGTTGTGGGCCGGCTACCCACCACAACATCTTGAATTTTGGGTGGTACACCCTTAATAAACTTCTCGATGTTGCGGGGAACGGTATCGACCATGTGAGGCAGCAACAAACTCAACTCATGATGCCTAGTTGAATAGGCCAAATGATCACCATCGTTTTGCTTCAAATTCCAGAATTCCTCTTCTAACTTTTGTAATTCGCTTCTCGAGCAGAACTTCGCGATAGCGATGTTCTTGAAATTTTCCCAGGTAAGTGCCAAAATAGTTTCAGCTCCTCTATTTCTCTTCTCGCTATTCCACCAGGTGAGAGCCCCTTGTTGGAGCATGCTAGTAGCATAATGAACTTTGAGTGCGTCGGGACACTCACAGTTGACGAAGGTGTTCTCCATCCCCTCGAACCATTCTAATAGACCGGTGGCACCTTCCTTGCCACTATAACTGGGAGGCTTGCATGAACTAAAGTGCTTGAAGGTGCAAGTTTGGTTGTTACGGCCTTGGGTTGCACTGTTTTCCCCTTGGCCGTTGTTGTGGTTTGTGACGTTGGCAATCATGGTGCTGCTGAGTTCAGCCATCATATTTGGGATGACCGCAGCCATTTGCCGGGTGATCATGGCGGCAAGCTTACGATCAGATCTTCTTCGGTGTCCGAGTTGGCGAGACATGCTGAAAAATACGAGTTGGATTAGGAACGGGTAAAAGGACAATAAGGATAGGCAGTTAAACTAAGAATCATGAATTATACGGAATGTTTCCAGTTGGTAACGCATCACCATTTGGAAACGTTGACACGTCAAGGTAAATTGACTCATTTGCCTTAGAGATTTGTGTATTTTGACCATAGTTTATCACTCATCCCAGAAATTCCCAGGTAGCGTAACGGTTCCCTCAATGAGATTTATACGAATACGCTTGCCTTAGCCCGAAGGCTTTTTGCCAGGAAATCCAGAATACAGGTGTCTATGTGTCACACAATATTTCTTAGGTTCATGAAATCAAAACCTTGATGAGATTTATATAGATTAGACATAACGTCTAAAGATTTAAGTCATAAGCATAAGTATACGATTCCACGTGTCGTCGAGAATAAGATTAAGAGGTTTCATGTTCGGGGAGAGTCTAAGAGTCAAATGTAAGTTTTGGGAGACATGTAGAAATGTTTAGGCAATCCTATGCTAAGGCATCAAATTGCACATAAGGGAACATAGCAATATGTAGCATGCAAACCATATACTTTAAAAGATAGAAATATAATTCTATAAGGTTCATGCATATGCTATAGTCTAGGTCACCATTTTTAATAACCTAATTCCCTATAGTTACGGGCTCTGATACCAATCTGTCACACCCCAACCTCGACGGCGGAAACGTCGAGGTGTGAGGGATACGATTGTTCACAGCCACATAACGCTATGTTCAAGTATAAATATTAATAGTATAATTTTCCAACAGGAATTACAAACATAAGTTTCAAACACACAATACGTTTAAACAGAAATCAAGACATAACATAGCATTTCGTTTATTTAACTAGGTCCACGTCCTAGTTTTATTGCAAACTTCACAAGCCACTTTAAACTCGGGGGTTACCTGAAACATGATAAAATAACAGGTCAACTAAAAATAGTTGGTGAGTTTCCAAGGTTTTTCGTACATAATATGAAAAGATTATAAGTAGCAATTCATGTCATAGGTTATAAGCAAGTAAGGTTATAGTACACATATTTTTACAATCAAACCTCGACTTGATTACAAGTATATAAGATTGGCTAAGTGTATTTGGTTCCCTAGTGCACAAGCATACGGCTCCTAGGAGTCGGCAGTTCCTCGACTTTAGCACCAAATAGGCTTGTCAGGCCCAAAGATCTAAGACGTCGCCAGGCTAGCAATAGTTAATGATTGTAACAAACTATGTATCACATATAATCACTTACTATACACAAATAACCATGACAAAATATAAGGATGAATTGCAAGTGTTTTACAAGTCTCAAACGTTTATAAGTGTACGATGTATACGTATCATGTTTCACCCCAAAACGGTGTGAAATAAAGTAAAAAGGGGCAAGGAAAACTCACATGACGTATAGGTGTATAAGGTAATAATAAGGATAAACGACGTTCCAACGAATCCTTTTACAGTGCACCTAAAAGTATTTATTACAATATAATAATAAGCTTAACAATTAAACGTGAACGGGTTTAGATGGAATTGGGGTTTTGACAAGTAATGAAATTACTTGTATTTTGATTTATTCGATAATAATTTGTTAATCTAAAATAATTGTTAAAGTATATCTTATAAGAAATTACGTTTATAAATAATCGTGAAATTATAGGTTGTATAATTTCTATAATTTACAGGACTATTTCATAATTAAACATGATATAGTGTCGTTTTTTTTAACTAAAATAAATCTTATAAACTTTCCTTATTTAAAATGTTACATAGATAATTTCATCGCCATGTCAATAAGATCATATAGGTATGTTTAATTACCTGATTGGAGACCAAATGGGCGAGAACAGATGAAGAACAGGTTCGACCGTGTCTCACAATCGATTATATGTAAACGTTGATGAAACTCGAATTAATTTGGTAGGCAGCTTCGGATTATGATGTAAACCAAAAGCCCTTTATCAATTTAAGTTAAAATTGATCAGAAGTGGGTTTAACATCGAGTTGCAGGTCCGCGAAAGAAGAAGATGGAATGGTTGTTTTAAATTTGATTTTTTTGATGAAATTCGAGCTGTAATCGGTTTATAAACGATTATACTAAGCTCAGTGCGCAATTACTTTGATTTTAAAATTGATAATGCGCGGCCTAAAAACCGGATGGTGGGTGATGTGCTAGTTGATTCAATTTGTTGAAATTGAGGTGGGCCATGTTTGAAATCAATTATTGAACTTTGTCAGAATTGATTTGGGTTTTCAAAAAAAAAGTTACCGAAATGGTCCCTGTGGTTTAGTTATGTTCATTTAAGGTTTAAAAGTTTAGAATTTAAGTTTTAAAAATAACATTTAACCCCCCTGAAATTTTAATTCAAAGTTATTATCCATAATTTCATTATTATTATTACTATTATTATTATTAGTATTATCATTATTATATTATTATTATTATTATTATTGTTATTATTATTATTATTATTATTATTATTATTATTATTAAGTATTATTATTATCATTATTATTATTATTATTATATATAAAAATATATAAAAATCGTGGTAAAAATACGAAATGTTACAGTGTTAGCCTAGAGCCCAAAAGTTTTATACTCAAGTAATGAATATGATCAAGTGGGTCAGTGATTCGTCAGTTGTAACATCGCGTATTTGCGTTAAATAAAATTAATTTTGTTTAATGCGTTGATTGTTAATTCCAATAATTACAATAATAATAATAATAATAATAATAATAATAATAATAATGATTTAAAAAAATATATAATATATGTATAAAAATTGAATTTATAAGTCCAGGGGGAAATTGTGTAATTTATGAAACTTAATTTTAAAGTTTCAAGCATGAAATAATAATAATCTAAAGTCGAGGGACCATTTTTGTAAATATTTAAAAACTCTTTCTCTCTCCCCGATTACCCGGCCACCGGCCGGCGAGCCTCCGGCCGTTCTCCGGCAACACCACAATACCCCAAACACGCGGATTCAACCAAATTAAACACCCCGACTGTAACATCGCGTATTTGCGTAAAAAAAATTAATTTTGTAAAATCTTACAAATAACTGATATTAATAATAATAATAATAATAATAATAAAATTAATAATAATAACGTCAATAATACTAATAATAATAATAATGAACATATAATTTGTATTAAATCTTATAACTAATAACCTTTTACATAGAATGATAACAATCCAAACTTTAAGGGGTTAAGTGGTAATTTATTTAAAACTAACCTAAAACTTTGATTTCTAGTTGTTAACTATTACAAAACACAGGGACTATTTGTGTAACTTCAAAAGTCACCCAACCCACCTCCCTTTCTTCCCCGTTCGAACCCCACCCACAACCATTTCCCCACTCACGGCCGACACACCTAATTCAGCCACTAAAACGCGTAAAATAAGCAAAGTAATCTCGCACTAACTAACTTTTAGCTGTGTATAACCCATCCTCGAAGTTAATTGCAACCAAAACAATCAACAAACACCCCTTCGAACTACCCCGAACCCGTCGGACCTGCAACTTATCTAAAAGCCGACCTCCGATCGATTTTAACAAAAATTGATAATGGGCTTTTAATCTAGATCAACATACGAAGCTTCCTATCAATTTAATTTGGTTTTCATCAAGGATTGGTCATCCATCGAGCACCATCTGTGCCGCGACATGTTCTTCGACCGGTTCAGTTTCATTTCATCATCATAAGGGTAATTACACACACACACACACTCGATTTTCCATGGGTAATCAAAGACCCATGATTGGGTTGATTATCGAAATCGTTTTCTGGTTCAATTTGGGAGGATTCGAACCTAGGGCTTGAATGGGTTGGGGGAAACGGCTTAAACAGCTTATAACCAAATGGAACCCAAGCCAAACGCGGCTTAGGCCCTTTGGTTCACCGGTTTCCATGTCTTATACCATCCGAGAGGTCCCGGGTTCGACCCCGGGCCACCTCACCAGTTTTTTTAAGGCCCTTTTCAAGCTTTAAAAATTATGGAAAAATTTGTAAAAATTATAAAAATGTTTTTACAAACATTAAAAATTTTTAGAACAACTTAATTAATTTCTGAAATTTATTTTTAACACTTTATCTATTTTTATTAAATGTTTTAAATAAATAAAACTTACAAATGATACAAAATTATTTATATAAAAGTAAACTTTTAATAATAATTTAATTTATTAAATTATTATTTGACACGGTATTACTTTTAATTTATTTAAATAATATCTATTATTGTATAAATCATGATTAAGTATAAAAGTTTTATATTTAAATCATTCCAAAAACATTTTCATTTCTTTTAATAGTTTAAATAATTAAATATATTAATTAATCATCATATAATTAATTAATAAAATTAATTATTTATTTTTCCACACTTTAATAATAAACCAAACAATTACGAGTATTGATACAAATACATTTATTAAATTCAAAACGTAATCACATTCAATAAATTTATTTTATTTCAAGACATTCAAACTAAATAAAATTAATTTATTTAAACTACCATTCAAAACCAAATGGAAATCCTAATACATTCCCAAATTCCCAAATCATTATTATTCTAATTCGAGACACCGTTCCTTAGGTTAATCGTAAGGAAATCGTTGGTGTTTAATCTATCACAACCAGATTCTAATCTCATCAATCAAGTGAGTATTCATATCCCCTTTTTATATCATTTCCTATTTGGGGGAAATCATGTGATACAATATATTCAATCATGATATTCAATTGTTGTTTCATTCTAAATTCAATTCAAGACAGGTTATGTTATTACTTGCAATTACGTGAACATACTATGCTAAACTGGATGACAATAAAACCCTAACTCAATCAATCAATCCTGGTATCAATGGTAGATCTACTGGTTTGGGATAATCCACCCCACATGGCTTACGAGTGGTGATTATACAAACCCACCCCATATGAATAGTCGAGTGGTGATTGTGCCAGAGGCAGGAGTCAATCTATGGTTTATGTGTGGAGTCTATTATATGCAAGTGTCAAGTCAAGGGGTTGTTATTGTGTCGGTTTATCTATATGCTTTACTATTGCAATATAAGTCTTAATGTTACCTTGTGAATTGAATTATTTTCAATCAATCAATCAATCTATATGTATATTCAAAACTGTGATTACTCACCAGCTAATTCGTTAGCTGACTTTATTTTCTCACATGATTTCAGGTTAAGCAAGCTAGTGGACTTCTACTTGATCATATAAGACCTGGACTTAGTCAAAACAAAATACAATTACTATTTGTGACTTTAATTGTTGTATTTGTGTATGTTATACTTATATTATCTTGTAATCTGATTTTAATATTATTTTCACTATTAGACAATCATGAGTTATGAACAATCAATCATTCCCTCGTCCGCTCCGATGATTCCGCCGTCGATCGGGGTGTGACAGATTGGTATCAGAGCCATGGTTATAGGGAATTAGTTTATTAGAAATGGAATGACCTAGACTATAACTAAGTACCCTTACACATGAGTCCTCTCATGTATTTTACATGCTTAGATAGGATTTTATGTGCATTACATGTTTATACTTGATTATGTGATTATCTGCCTTATGTGATTCTCCTTACACTTTGAATCTATCAATATACACACGAATCTTAACTCATATTCTAAGGCATTGTGTGCCTAATTCAAGTGATTTCAAACTCCAAAACTCGATTGTTATTCATGGTTTTTCAAATCTCGTCAAAGTCCGTGTCACATGACCGAGAACATGCAATGCTGGAAGAGTGGGATACCTGTATCTTAAGGTGTTCTGTCTAGGCAAGGTATTCATACAACTTGATTACCTTACCTGGGAACCCTCGAGATGAGTATTCGCTTATAGGTACGCATGTCCTCGTTAAGGTTGTGGTGGACACAAATACTTTGATTAGTCAACGTACTCGCTTTGATTTACGAATCAAACGATTACACTCGGAACATATCATCGTTATTATGCCAAATTCCCGATTGTCGTTTTCATGTGGTATAACTCCTATTATCCAATTTCATAAAAAATGTCTTAATGATATTCCAGAATGTCTTCTCGTCAAATCCGTTCACGGTCTCGAAACTCTGGCCGTAAGATTTCTGCTATTGTAGCACGTGAAGTTACTGCGGTCATCCCAACTCTACTTACCCATTTAAACCAAGGCAACAATGTTGTTCAAAACCCAACTACACCAAACCCTCGACGAACTTGTACTTACAAACATTTCAGTTCTTGCAACCCCACTAAGTTCAGTGGAACTGAAGGTGCTACTGGATTACTACAGTGGTTCGAAAGCATCGAGAACACTTTCCTAAACAGCGAATGCCCTGAAAATCTAAAAGTCCGGTATGCCACAAGTGTTCTTCAGAAACGCGCACTTACTTGGTGGAACGGAGAGAAACGAACCCGGGGAACTGAAACTGCACTAGCCTTAACATGGACTGAAGTTAAGGAGCTCATGACTAAAGAGTTCTGCCCAAGAAACGAAGTCCGGAAACTGGAAGCTGAGTTCTGGGAGTTAACCCAAGACAGTGGCGAGAACCTCGCATACACTAACCGATTCCACGAACTGAGCCTTTTGGTACCGCATCTTGCTACCCCTACCTCCCGAGCCATCGAGAAATACATTGGTGGACTACCCATGCAGATACAGGATACGGTGCTAGGAAGGAATCCTTCAAAACTAGAAGATGCTATCAGGCTGGCTGCACAGTTAACCGATAATCATGTAAAAGCTGGTTCCTTAACCAAGAAAGGATCGAAGAAGAATACCGATAAACTTCCTAATGAAACCGTCAAATCCGACCAAGCCGAGCTTTCCAAGAACAAGAAGAGGAAGGCCAATTCTCAAAACTTTGCTGTGATTACCCCTGCTGTGCCAATTAATCAAGTCCCTCCAACTCGTCAACTAGCAGTAAACAACCAATCGCTGATGAGAAAGCCATACGCTGGACCCCATCCACTGTGTGACATCTGCAATTACCATCATCCCGCTAACACTCAGTGTCGTCAATGCACAAAATGTGGTCGTTTGGGTCATACATTCAACGTGTGCAGGAGTGCTGCTAAAGCTTCTACCAATGCACCAGTTCACCAACATCTTCCTGCAAATACCCAGGGTCGTGCATGCTATCAATGTGGTGATCCGAACCATTTTCGCAATCGATGCCCTCAACTTGTCAGCCTAGTTCCTACGACTCAAGGACGTGCTTTCAACATTAATGCTCGACAAGCTCAAGCCACCAATGATGTGGTGTTGAATAATTCTTGTCCTTGATTTCGTCTTCCTGATTTAATTCAAGATTTGTAATCGTGATTTCCTTTTGTTACAATGATGTAATTTCTAAATTTCTAATTGAGATATTTTTCCTTTCGTTGTTAAGTCGAACTTTGAACCGTTTGCACCGTGGGAGATGCAAGAGTTTGCAAGTCAACCTATGACTAAGGACACTCATATCTCCTAAGTGATTCTAACTCATCAAAACAGGGGTGATTCCCTTACTTTGGTGATGATTCTTTATTCGTTTTAATAAATGGTTTTCCAATGATGTGTTTTATGAAATTTCATCCTCTGGATTAGGGTGATTTCCTTATCACGAGGACTGACTTCAATTATTCACTTTGGAACTTGCATTTCACAAATGACATGATCTCACCAAAATAGGATTGAAACCCGTACTTTGGTGACAAATGTCAATTTTCGATTGTTTTCTTGAAGCTCAATCATCAAGATACGCGTGAAATTCATACCTTGATGATAATTTATTTTTTTTATGGATTGTATTTTCTCAAATGAAACGACCTTATCAAAGTAGGAGTGAATTCTGGATTTTGATGAAGAAGTTCATCTTCTTGTATTTTGTTTTTTTTTTTGTAAACTTCATCGTTAAGATAGGAGTGATTTCCCTTACCTTAATGGTGAGTTATCTCATCTTATTTCTGAAGATCTTAGATCAAACTTTTGATTGGTAAGTTAGTAGTCATACCTTGAGAATACACCATCAAGTTAGGGGTGAAAACCATACCTTGATGACTATTCTCATTTCTTGATCTTCAACTTACCAAGGTTGTAATCAAGTGACGAGAAACATGTAGTAACTTGAAGGGTGAAATAATGTTAGTGTTTCGACCTTTCAAGCCAAAGCATGATCTCTGAACTTGAAAAGAGATCCGATCGCTTTAAGCTAATTTTGACTCCAAGTTTGGAGCATTTAAATTCTTAAATCAATTTCTTTTCCTTTATTCTCATGTTTTGACTCGATCTAGCTACATCAAACCATTTATTACTTATCTATCGACTTTCATTGTGAGTTATTATCAAAACCTGATTACGTGATGGTAGTCTTCCTAAACAATCTAGTGTCAAGTAAAGATATTATCTCTGATCGTGATGGTCGCTTCATCTCTCGTTTTCTGGAAAAGTTTCCAATCATCTCTCGAAACTCAACCGAATCTTAACACAACTTATCAACCGCAAACCAACGGTCAGACTGAAGGAACGATACAGACGCTCGAGGATATGCTTCGGGCTTGTGTCATTGATTTCAGTGGATCGTGGGATTCTTATCTTCCATTGATTGAATTCTCTTACAATAACAGTTACCAGACCAACAGATGGCACCATTTGAGGCCTTGTATGGTCTGAAGTTGGTGAATCACAAATTACTGGTCCGGAATTGATACAAGAAACAACCGACAAAATTCATAAGATCCGTGATAATTTGATCGCTGCTAGAAATCGTCAAAAGCATTATGCTGACAAAAGACGTAAGCCCATGGAATACAATGTCGGTGATCTCGTACTTCTTAAGGTATCACCTTGGAAGGGAGTGATTCGCTTTGGAAAGAAAGGGAAACTAGCATCTCGTTATATGGGTCCATTCAAAGTACACGAGCTAATTGGGTAAGTAGCCTACAAGCTTGAACTACCCCAAGAGCTCAGCAATATACAACCAACGTTTCATGTTTCAAATCTCAAGAAATGTCTTGCTGACGAAAATCTCCACATTCCACTCGACGAAGTCCAGATTGATGAATCTATGCACGTTATTGAGAAACCCGTGGAAATTATGGATCAGGAAGTCAAACACTCAAACGTAGTAGGATACCCATTGTCAAGGTCCGCTGGGAATCTAAACGTGGCCCAAAGTTCACCTGGGAACGTGAGGACCAAATGAAATCCCAGTATCCACATCTTTTCGTTTCAGCCTCCTTGTGAACAAATTTCGGGACGAAATTTCCTAAAGCAGGGGAGACTGTAACATCGCGTATTTGCGTAAAAAAAAAAATTAATTTTGTAAAATCTTACAAATAACTGATATTAATAATAATAATAATAATAATAAAATTAATAATAATAACGTCAATAATACTAATAATAATAATAATGAACATATAATTTGTATTAAATCTTATAACTAATAACCTCTTACATAGAATGATAACAATCCAAACTTTAAGGGGTTAAGTGGTAATTTATTTAAAACTAACCTAAAACTTTGATTTCTAGTTGTTAACTATTACAAAACACAGGGACTATTTGTGTAACTTCAAAAGTCACCCAACCCACCTCCCTTTCTTCCCCGTTCGAACCCCACCCACAACCATTTCCCCACTCACGACCGACACACCTAATTCAGCCACTAAAACGCGTAAAATAAGCAAAGTAATCTCGCACTAACTAACTTTTAGCTGTGTATAACCCATCCTCGAAGTTAATTGCAACCAAAACAATCAACAAACACCCCTTCGAACTACCCCGAACCCGTCGGACCTGCAACTTATCTAAAAGCCGACCTCCGATCGATTTTAACAAAAATTGATAATGGGCTTTTAATCTAGATCAACATACGAAGCTTCCTATCAATTTAATTTGGTTTTCATCAAGGATTGGTCATCCATCGAGCACCATCTGTGCCGCGACATGTTCTTCGACCGGTTCAGTTTCATTTCATCATCATAAGGGTAATTACACACACACACACACTCGATTTTCCATGGGTAATCAAAGACCCATGATTGGGTTGATTATCGAAATCGTTTTCTGGTTCAATTTGGGAGGATTCGAACCTAGGGCTTGAATGGGTTGGGGGAAACGGCTTAAACAGCTTATAACCAAATGGAACCCAAGCCAAACGCGGCTTAGGCCCTTTGGTTCACCGGTTTCCATGTCTTATACCATCCGAGAGGTCCCGGGTTCGACCCCGGGCCACCTCACCAGTTTTTTTAAGGCCCTTTTCAAGCTTTAAAAATTATGGAAAAATTTGTAAAAATTATAAAAATGTTTTTACAAACATTAAAAATTTTAGAACAACTTAATTAATTTCTGAAATTTATTTTTAACACTTTATCTATTTTTATTAAATGTTTTAAATAAATAAAACTTACAAATGATACAAAATTATTTATATAAAAGTAAACTTTTAATAATAATTTAATTTATTAAATTATTATTTGACACGGTATTACTTTTAATTTATTTAAATAATATCTATTATTGTATAAATCATGATTAAGTATAAAAGTTTTATATTTAAATCATTCCAAAAACATTTTCATTTCTTTTAATAGTTTAAATAATTAAATATATTAATTAATCATCATATAATTAATTAATAAAATTAATTATTTATTTTTCCACACTTTAATAATAAACCAAACAATTACGAGTATTGATACAAATACATTTATTAAATTCAAAACGTAATCACATTCAATAAATTTATTTTATTTCAAGACATTCAAACTAAATAAAATTAATTTATTTAAACTACCATTCAAAACCAAATGGAAATCCTAATACATTCCCAAATTCCCAAATCATTATTATTCTAATTCGAGACACCGTTCCTTAGGTTAATCGTAAGGAAATCGTTGGTGTTTAATCTATCACAACCAGATTCTAATCTCATCAATCAAGTGAGTATTCATATCCCCTTTTTATATCATTTCCTATTTGGGGGAAATCATGTGATACAATATATTCAATCATGATATTCAATTGTTGTTTCATTCTAAATTCAATTCAAGACAGGTTATGTTATTACTTGCAATTACGTGAACATACTATGCTAAACTGGATGACAATAAAACCCTAACTCAATCAATCAATCCTGGTATCAATGGTAGATCTACTGGTTTGGGATAATCCACCCCACATGGCTTACGAGTGGTGATTATACAAACCCACCCCATATGAATAGTCGAGTGGTGATTGTGCCAGAGGCAGGAGTCAATCTATGGTTTATGTGTGGAGTCTATTATATGCAAGTGTCAAGTCAAGGGGTTGTTATTGTGTCGGTTTATCTATATGCTTTACTATTGCAATATAAGTCTTAATGTTACCTTGTGAATTGAATTATTCTCAATCAATCAATCAATCTATATGTATATTCAAAACTGTGATTACTCACCAGCTAATTCGTTAGCTGACTTTATTTTCTCACATGATTTCAGGTTAAGCAAGCTAGTGGACTTCTACTTGATCATATAAGACCTGGACTTAGTCAAAACAAAATACAATTACTATTTGTGACTTTAATTGTTGTATTTGTGTATGTTATACTTATATTATCTTGTAATCTGATTTTAATATTATTTTCACTATTAGACAATCATGAGTTATGAACAATCAATCATTCCCTCGTCCGCTCCGATGATTCCGCCGTCGGTCGGGGTGTGACACCGACAACATCATGAGCTAGATTCGAACCTGTTCCCCGTTTAAATTTGAAAATTCAAGTTGATTAGCGCGGTTTAGAATCAAAAACACTTTCGGCCGAAAGTCCACCTCGATCGATCGCACTAACACTATAATAATCGAATTAATCAAACCTAAACTATCCTATAAATTTCACTAATCAATTGCAACTCTCATTACCTCCTGAAACACTCAAAGATTTCACATTCGAACACCACCAAAACCGCGACCTGTTCTTGGAGTCCCTTGCACCAAATTGTTCTTAACCAGGTAAGTTTGATACATCATTCAACTCGATTACACCCAGGGAACAAAAGCCCTAAGGTTATTTGGGTTGAATCAATCGATTTAAGCTTCAATTTTGGATTAATTGAACTAGGGTTCATACGAGAAATTGGGGTTTCTGTTAAATTGGTTTTTAAGATTTAAAAACCAATCTTTATCGCGGCTTAGAGCCTTGGCTCACCGGTTCAGTGCATGCTTGCAATCCTTGAGGTCCCGGGTTCGACCCCGGCACCCACCATATATTTTTTTAAAGGCTTTTTCAGCCTTAAAATAATTACGAAAAATTTTAGAAAAATATAACAATGGTTTTTATAAACTTTAAATATTTTTTTAGACACCATATTATTTTCTGTAAATTTATTTAATAAAATATTTTAATATTTTATTAAATAGTTTAAGATAAATAATATATTTAGTTTATTTTCTAGACTTAAATGGTGGTTTAGATCACTAAAATATTTGTTCAACAATATCAACGTATTTTTTAAAAGATATAAAAGCTTATTCCAATTTATAAACTATTATTTTTTTTTATCAAATATGAATCATTTTTAAGAAAAACTAACAAATTAATTTTCCAAATTAATTATTCCTTTGGCCATTGATTATTTACTAATTATTCTTTAACGTTATAAGTTGATATTCTATAAAATCATCAAAAAGACAACCTAAGTCTTTCCGAAATATCTCCATTTCTTTTAATCACTTAAATAACTGAATATTTTAATTAATTAGCATATAATTAATTAATAAAACTAGTTATTTGTTCTTCTCACATTATAATAATTTATTTCAAATGTATTGATATATTTATTTCTATTAATTTTCAAACATACTCACTTTAAATAAATTCATTTTATTTATTTAAATTAAATAAATTATCTTATTTAAACTACCATTCAAAACCCAATGGAAACCCTAATCTAATTTCAATTCTCATATTATTATTATTCTAACTCGAGACACCGTTCCGTAGATTATACGTAAGGAAATCGTTGGTGTCTAATCAATCACATCCAAATACTAATCCCATCAATCAAGTGAGTATTCATATCCCCTTTTTATATCATTTTTTATTTGGGGGAAATCATGTGATACAATATATTCAATCATGATATTCTATTGTTATTTCATTCTAAATTCAATTCAAGACAGGTTATGTTATTACTTGCAACTATGTGAACATACTATGATAAACTGGACGATAGTAAAACCCTAATTCAATCAATCAATCCTGGTATCAATGGTAGATCTACTGGTTTGGATAACCTACTCCACATGGCTTATGAGTGGTGATTGTGCCAGAGGCAATTAGTCAATCTATGGTGTTTGTGTGCAAGTCTATTATATGCAAGTGTCAAGTCAAGGGGTTTATATTGTGTCGGTTTATCTATATGCTTCACTATTGCAATATAAGTCTTAACGTTATCTTGTGAATTGGATTATTCTCAATGAATCAATCTATATGTATATTCAAAACTGTGATTACTCACCAGCTAACCCGTTAGCTGACTTTATTTTTTTCACATGATTTCAGGTTAAGCAAGTTAGTGGACTTCTATGTGCTCATTTAAGACCCGGACTTAGTCAAAATAAAAGACAATTACTATTTGTGAATTAAATTGTTGTATTTGCTTGTGTAAACTCATATTATCTTGTAATCTGATTTTAATATTATCTCCACAAATAGACAACCATGTGTTATGAACAATCAATCATTCCCTCGTCCACTCCGATGATTCCGCCGTCGGTCGGGGTGTGACATCAGTTATCCAATTAGCCGCTTAAAAAATAATAACAATAATGAGATCCAACAAATAGACAAACACATAGATCCTATCTACGAATTCCTCTTGTGAATTATTATTAATGATCCATCGAATTACCTCAAACTAACTTGATTCATATCACAATTTATAACCCATTTTTGTCGTTATTTTCATTATTAAGCTAGTTTCAAAAAGTAACCGAAACACAAAAGGTATGCTATGAGGGTAGAGGTGTTCAAATTCGGATATCCGATATTTTCGGATAGTGGATTTCACTATCCGAATCCGAGATTTCGGATATCCGAAATTCGGATATCCGAAATTTCGGATTCGGATCCGAAATTCGGATATCCGAAATTTCGGATTCGGATTCGGATATTCATTCGGATATCAGAATTCTAAAAAAAATTGTATTATTTAATAAATTTTATGAAAATATAATAATTTTTATTTAAGTTTTTATCGGATATCCGAAGTTTTTTATTAAAATGTCTGAAATATCTAAAAATATCCAAAATATTTAACTGATATTTAATATTTTTAATTTTTTATAAAAATATTTTGGATATTTTGAATATTTCAGATATCCGAAATATCCGAAATTTCTGAAAATCACTATCCGAATCCGAATCCGAAATTTCGGATATCCGAATTTCGGATATCCGAATTTTGGATTTTCAAATATTGGATTCGGTTTTGGATTCGGATATTTTTGAACACCCCTATACGAGGGTGGGTAGGATGTTGTTTTCATGTATTCTCACATACCCTCACAACCTATTAATAAAAATAAGGTATCTTACAAGTACTCTCATATACCCTCAACTACCATTACTATTCACTACCCTCATATTTTTCTTTATTCAAACAAAGTTAAATTTCATCTTTAAATACACTAATAAAACTAAATTTCATTAATTAAAAAAATACATTGAGTTAAAAAACACGAAAACATTAAAATAAAACAACAAACCTAATAATACGGTTACTTGCAACATTAGTCCGGTCATATGATCATGTGGATATAAACGTCTACCTATATTTTGGGTAAACCTAGGAAATTTTTTTGTAAATAGCTTGTAAGTTGTGACTATGTAAACACGTGCGCATAAACCTATAAATATATATCTTCAAAACATTGTAAACTAGCTCATAAAGCTGTAAACATTTCACTTCAAAACATTGTACAAACCAAAGCAAATTGTTCATTTTGAGATTTGTAGCATTTGGTTAGCAATTGATGATTCAAATAACAATGTTTAATGGTCTGAATCATTCTTTAATGCTACTCTTGAAACTCGAAACTAATCGTGTAAACTGATAGTTTAACTATTGACTATTGACCAATATTAATTTTAATTAACAATTTGGCAAATATTAATCCAACTTTACATTTTGTTACCAATAACAGTTTCAATCTAACTGTTCGTTAACTCCGTTAGTTTTTAATAACGTGAAACACGACATTGCTCTTAACGTGGTATGTAACATGTTGTCTTACATAATTAAATCAAAAAATATAAATATATCATTAAAATTTTGTGTCTCTTGTCTCCAAACTACTCAACCACCGATAAAAATGTTACCTTGAATGATTTTAGAAAATGAACTTCTGTAAAAAAGTTTGAATAACATATTTATAAGTTTTGTTATAAATGATTATACGAGTCGCGTCACGAGTCGCGTCACGAGTCGCGTCACGAGTCGCGTCACGAGTCACGTAGTGTGATATGTTATGAAAAACTAAAGAAGTTAACCAGCCGTGAACAGAAATAGAAGGGGCGGAGGTGAACTTCGTGCAATCGATGAACCATTGGATCACCCATAAACACAAATTCAAGTCGATGATCGAAATTCGTTATCAGATTTGGGAGAAATGGAAGAAACCCTAGAAGATCATGGAAAATCATTAACAGCTATATTCATATTCTTCATCGCAACGACCTTTCAGTTCGTCGACAAGTTCTTAGCACTGAAGAAGAGGGTAATATTCCATGCATTTCAATTATACTGCAATTACATGTTCGTTATTCATCGATCTTCGTTTTATGGATGTTTCATAATCGAATCGCCAGCAATTTGGATCTGTGTTCTCATATTCATGTTGTAGTCGCTAAAATTGAGGTTTTAATTGAATATCATCGCTTGTCATTGAATATCATCAAGAGTGAAAATGTTCCTTTCAAAGAGGAACCTGTTCATTTTTTTACGAAGAATATGAATAAGGTTCTTCTGGTAGGAGTATCTCGTTTGCTGAGTAGTAGCATTCTTCTTCTTTTTAGGTGTAGGAAGGAAGATAATCATCCTAATCCTCTTTTTCTTCCGTGTCATAGTATGCTTTTAACACTTCTTGCCAATTCTGATAATATACGTACCCGTATGCTTTTAACACTTCTTGCCAATTCTGATAATATACGTACCCGTTGTGACTTAAAACTCCAACCTACATTATGCCAGATCACACTAATCACTCTGAGATCCCGTTCGCCATTTGAAGAAGAAGAAAGAGATTTTGCGGTACAATCTTTATTGCCCAAGATGGATGTGGAAACCTGTCTTTCTTTCCATTAGAGCAATCTTTTTACCAATACCTCATGGGCAATCTATTTCATGAATAGGCGCATTTGGTAAGGTGGTGTCAGTTGGAGTGGGTGCTTCTTGCTTGAGTAAATATCTGAAGGAAGGATGCTCTATAAGATCTTTTTAGTTTTAGGCCTAAGTCCCACAGCTGCATATAGAAGTCTTTCTAAGGGCCAAAGGAGTTCATTGTTGCCATAAAGAAGATAAGTGATCAATTTAATCCCTTTTGATGTCAACCTCCATAGTAGAAGTATATCGGCAAAAATAGGTTAAAGGGAGGAGTATGTTGGCAAATCTAAAATGGTCACACTGAATGGTGATCATCTTCTATAGGGCTTGTTTAACAGTTTTGTTTGCTTTTCTGGCTTATTGGGAAAGAGGAAAGTTTCTCTTTTGATAGTTTGCTAAAGTGTGGATTCATATTATACTTGGGCAGTTAGGCATTGAAGCTAGGGTTAACGCTAAACGAGGGACCGCTGAAGGTGGGCTAATTCTCCCATTGACCTCTAGTTCTCACCGAGTCTCCGGTTATCCCCCAATATATAGTATGATAGGGAAATCATTTTACAGACATTTATCATGTTCAAGATCTCATACATTACGTGTAAAAAATCTTTTCTCTCTTGGAATAAAAGTTTCCTATTCTAAGGACCTGTAATAAATATACACAACATACTTATCCTGCTATGATCTATGACTCGATCATGGTATGAGAATCTTCTTTGCATCAACTGTATGTTAATATAAAAGTCCAGTTACATCTACACCTTTTTCTTCATAAATTCTTTTATCAATAATCAGTATTACATCATCACAAGATTGCTGTTAAAAGTGTGTTTCAATTTGATTCTTATGCCTAATCCACATATATCTTTTTTTTATGTTTTATGACAATGAATTTTCAGTTCATATATTATCTATTTGTAATTATCACATCAATATAAATGTTCTTTTAGCTTTTGCATTTTAAGTGGAAGTCTCAATTATCTTGGTAGATAATATGTGTATATCTGAGGATCAGTTTACCTGTAAGAACAAATAACCTTCTTGTCCTTGCAGAAAGCATCCATGAGTGAGAAGGATCTGCAGTTGCGTGCTGAGATCAAGAGACTATTAAAAGAGGCAGCTGCTTTGTCACTGTCAGTAATCTCAGCAGTTTACTCGGTCATTTTCTTTAACAGTTTACTCAGCAGTGTACTCCATGATTTCCAAAATACCTTGCATTAGAATGTGATAGATCATAGATGGGAAACCTGGATTCCGTACACTTTATATTAATAACCAAATAAATTAAAAATGTCATAAGTGTGGGGGAAGTCAAAATCAGACCCCCATACCATCGGGTTTTGTGGCAAAAAGGTCCAGACAAGCGTCCTGCCAGGAGCTTTCATGCTCCATAACAGTTATGCATGTCTAAAGTTTTTATGTTGTCCATGTTTGGACTATGTCATTAGTGTTCTGCACTTCTGCTACTCAATTTTTTTTTTTCACATTAGAAATTCTGAACACTTGTGGTGAATATCACCCTAAGAATCTTTTACTAGTATCTAATTATTAAAGTGGGAGAAAGCAGCTGAACCCCTGATGCATGTATTATAAATTATGTTTGTGTGTAATACATAATGATTGCCATAAACCATGCACCTTTGTTGTTTATCTTATAATGAGTTTTATGTTAATCGTTAGGGGAAACAGTGGTCTTTAATATTCAGCTTTAGAAAAACATCCATATATACTTGGACACAAGATTACTACATATGTGTCTAATAGTATGATATATTAAACATCTTTCTTGTCATTCAATCCAGGCCTTCAACATTTGCTCAAGCTGCAAAACTAAGGAGAACAGCAGCAGCTAAGGAGAAGGAACTTGCCAAAAGTATGTTATATGCTTGCTACTTTCTTTGAATGCTGTTGTTTCTAATTTTCTCTTGTTTGAATTTAAAGGTGGTGGAATGGGCGGGTTGGGTGACGGGCCATCATGTTTGGCTAATTATATATGATTAGAAAACTATAGTATTAGGAAAATAAACAAATTAGCTAAGTTTATTGATTGAGCTTTCTTGTAGAGTGTAGATATGGTTCCTTCAGTATATGAACCATCATAACTGTTTGGGAAACATGTGTAAGGTCACGGTTTCGGATGTTCTACTTTGTTTCTTTCTAAAAACTACAAACTCGAATGCTTCCTTTCTGCATCCAATTGAATCTTACAACAAACTTTATGCAGATCAAGAGTCACTGAACATGGAGATGAAAACATCATTTGGATTATACGAGAGAATTCTAATGATTTCAAAGGTGATCCTGATACTCTTTAGAATAGTGTGTTTACCTGGTAAACTTTACCATATTGAGTTTGCAACAAATATAATATTCACATGTTTTTCTTACAGATTGTTGTTTTTTCTGTACTTACCCTGTGGCTTTGGCGTGCTCCTGTAGCTGCTATATCCAAAGAACTTGTGCAGCCGTTTGGTAATCCTTCTTGTCCTTGTAATGAGTCATCCCTCAATATTTGCCTTCAACTTTCATGCTATATAGTTACTAGTGTTTGTCAGCATACAACATTACGAGACACTGTACTAGAACAAAAAAATTTCATGGTTCACTCAGTAATAAAAGAATATAAGATGGAATAAATTGATTACATCTCATGGGAATCAAATTGAGGACACCCACCCATATCAAACAACAAGAACTAATCAACAAATATGAACAAAATCCATAATCAGACCCACATTTAGAAATTAAAATCACAAAGTGCCAAACTTGAAGCACAAGATCAGAATCACCGGTCATTATTTTAATCAAAATCAAAATGAAATAATAGTTCCACAACAGAATCACATCAGAACGCAATCAGTTCGATCTCATGGATACAATGGGAACGATGACAATGGAAAAAAAAGTGGTTTGTTGGTTGGTTGTGTGGCATACACCGATCTAATGACTAGCGCACTCACAGCAAATTCAAAGCGAGCCTTTGGAGCTTGAATATTGTAATTGTTCTGATTTGTTGGGTGTTGATATTGAAGTAAACCTTAACCTGAAAATATCTTTTACAAAACCCTCACACTAATACCATTCAATAAATGAGAAATTAAACTATTTTATATAAATTTTTATTGTACATAATGGAAATCTATATACAATCGAGTTATAGTATTAGCCTAATTTTTACTTTTACATTCTAACAGACTCCAATCATCGTTCCAATGCAGGTTGGTTTTTATCTTGGACTGCCACATCTTCTTTCAATGACAATGTGATGGTAACCTAACTTTGACTCTCCCAGTCTCTTGTTCGATTAAACATGCGTGGATAATTCATGCAATAGAGTATCACATTAACCATTTATTATCGTAAATGAATTAAAGATAAGAGAAGAGAAATCTATATATTAACTTTAATTTCTCTAGTGAACTGATAGTCTGTTAGGATTTAAGAACAATCAAACGATAATGACAATAGGAAAAAAGCGAATAAGCAGCGCTATGAATGATGTATGATGATAGGAAGGGAATGTTTGATTGAATGTAAAGGGAAGTACAGAGAAAAATAAGATAAAGAGACACTTGACAATCCAGGGCTACACCCTCTCTCTTTGCAAAAGCAAGAGCCCTAACTTTCTAGCCAAAATTCCTAACTAACTTGCTGCATTATTCCCTTCCCTATTAATACTCGTTTGGGACCACTAGCCACGTTGCACCTTGCCCCTCCTTGAATACACTATTAACTCTTTAGTACCTCCCCAATTTGTATCATAGTCTCTCTATATACTTGGTCCTTTCATGGATTACCATATTATTTGCAATACGAATAGTTGCATGCTGCAAGTTCAGAGAGCAGTCCAATCTCACCAAGTTGATTTACATAGCCATATAAGTTAACAAGTAGTTTCCGCTATATCCCTTTCAGATTTCAACACTTAAACGAGATACCAAGATTATTTCTAACGAGCCGGTAGTCTATATGTTAGGAGGTCCCCATTGCGGTCGGCATCAATAAACTTTTCTATGATGATGTGACCATGATTTTGATATAAGATGTCACGACTTCGTGCACCTTTTAGTTACTTTAGAATATAACCAATGATATCCCATTGTGAGGTTCTTGGGGATGAAATAAACCGCCTTACAACGCACCGTGAAAGCAATATGAACACAAGTAGTGGTGGCATGGATTAACTTTTCAACAAGGTTTTAAACCAGAGCTCCATCTTTTGATATTAACTTCATATATCGCATTGTAGGTTTGTAGGAACCCTAACTAGTAAGTTACTAGAGTTAATCGACGTGCTGAAGAAACGTAGGGTCCACATAGCATGCCTGCAGGAGACTAGATGGCGGGGTGGGAGAGCAAAAGAGTGCAATAGTTATAAACTATGGTATTCAGGGTCTGATGGAGCTAAAAACGGAGTAGGTTTTTTAGTTGCTAAGGAACTCCAAGATAATGTAGTGGAAGTGAGAAGATACAATGATAGAATTATGTTGTTAAGAATAGTAATAGGAGATGAGGTAGTGACGGTAGTTAGTGCGTATGCACCACATGTTGGACTAGGAGAAACGGAAAGAAAAACGTTCTGGGAGAGTTTAGACCAAGTTATGGGCGACATACCTAGAGAGGAAAAGTTATACATAGGAGGAGATTTTAATGGACATATCGGAAAGGATAATGAGCATTTCCAACTGGTGCACGGAGGATACGGGTATGGTCTTAGGAACGATGGCGGTAGGGAGCTTCTTGAATTTGCAGTAGCGCACGACCTAGGCATCATAAATTCGTTCTTTAAGAAAAGAGACTCACATCTAATCACGTTTAGCAGCGGCGGGAGACACACGCAGATAGACTATCTATTGATGAGGAGAGAAGATCATAGCTCGTGGAAAGACTGTAAAGCAATCCCGGGAGAGACGGTTGTGACGCAACACCATATGTTGGTGGCGGATATACGCGTCAAGAGGCCAATTGCCCAACGGAACAAGAGAGTGACACCCAGGATCAGATGGGGCCAGCTCAAAGACGAAAAGATTACCATTTTTAGAGATAAAGTCATACAAATGAACCAAACTGGGCCACAGGAAGATGCAAACCAAAAGTGGGAGGTTATGGCAAATAGGCTCATCCAAGCAGCTAAAGAAACGCTTGGAGTCACAACAAAAAGGGCAGTTGGTCATAAGGAATCATGGTGGTGGAACGAAAATGTACAGGAGAAGATACGAATCAAACAACAAAGTTTTAGAGAGCTTATACACTGTAACAATGACGAAGAACACGCGGAGCTAAAACAAAAGTACAAGGAGGCTAAGAGACAAGCGAAAAAATCAGTGTCAGAGGCAAAAAACACGGCGTATGAAAGGATGTATAAGCGATTAGAGACGAAAGAAGGAGAGCATGACATGTTTAAGATAGCCAAGGCAAGAGAAAGAAGAAGACAGGACCTGACAATGGTCAAGTACATAAAGGATGCGGAAGGAAAGGTTTTGGTGAAGGAGAAAGATATCAAGGTCAGA
Organism: Flaveria linearis; assembly: GCA_024085815.1. Taxonomy (NCBI): domain Eukaryota; kingdom Viridiplantae; phylum Streptophyta; class Magnoliopsida; order Asterales; family Asteraceae; genus Flaveria; species Flaveria linearis. The sequence continues at coordinate 61,940,931 of CM044002.1, forward strand.
TGGAAAACTTACTTCGATAACCTATTTAACAATAGGAATCAAAATCAACAAACTGAGGTCGATAGAACAACTCAAACAACGCAACAAAACCAATGCTATTGTAGAAGCATCACAGTTGACGAAGTTACAAGAGCCATGAAGAAAATGGGAAGGGCTAAAGCGGTGGGGCCAGACAACATACCGATCGAAGCGTGGAAATGCCTAGGTGATGAGGGTCTCAAATGGCTAACAGATCTATTCAACACTATCTTTAAGACAGGGAAGATGCCAGACCAGTGGAGAACCAGTGTCATAGTCCCCATATATAAGAAAAAAGGAGATATTCAAGGTTGCGAAAACTACAGGGGAATAAAGCTACTGAGTCACACGATGAAACTATGGGAAAGAGTTATTGACACGAGAATTAGACGGGAAACCCAGATAGCAATAAACCAATTTGGATTTATGCCAGGACGCTCTACGACAGAAGCCATACACGTCATAAGATGGATAATGGAGAAATATAGAGAAAAGAAAAGGGACCTCCATATGGTATTCATCGACCTGGAAAAGGTCTATGACAGTGTACCACGACAACTAATTTGGGAAACTCTACGACTTAGAGGGTTACCAGAGAGGTATATCAAATTAATTAAGGATATGTATGACGGGGCAAAAACGCGTGTGCGAGCACCGGTAGGAGACACAGAATCATTCTCAGTGGAAGTGGGACTCCACCAAGGATCGGCATTGAGCCCATTTCTCTTCGTACTAGTGTTGGATGAGATGACTAAGTCTATACAACAGTCAGTCCCGTGGTGCATGCTCTTTGCGGATGATATTGTCTTAATAGCAGAATCTAAAATGATGCTTAACGACAAGCTAGAGCAGTGGAGAGCAACGCTGGAGAACAAAGGATTAACGATAAGTCGCTCTAAGACGGAATACATGCATTGTAACTTTGGTGGTGACGAGGAAGAGGACACCCAAATCAGTATCCAGGGTATGCCGGTCCCACGGACATCTAGGTTCAAATACCTGGGCTCGTACCTGCAGGAAGACGGAGAGATACACAGCGATGTAGCTCACCGTGTCCAAGCAGGATGGTGCAAGTGGAGAGCAGCATCAGGGATCCTATGTGACAAGAGGTTTCCAGCAAAACTTAAAAGGGAAAACTATACAAAGTCGTGGTACGCCCAGCTATGCTATATGGAACAAACTGCTGGGCCATAAAGAAATCGCACGAGAAACAAATAGAGGTTGCGGAAATGCGAATGCTAAGGTGGATGAGTGGCCATACAAGACTGGATCGGATAAGAAACGAAGTGTTTCAACAGAAGTTAGAAGTGGCTTGTATTGCAGATAAAATACGAGAGGGAAGATTACGGTGGTATGGACATGTCAAGAGGAGACCAATGGCAGCACCGGTCAGAGCAGTGGAGAACATCGTCATAGAGGGTAGGAAGAGTAGAGGAAGACCTAGGCTGACTTGGGAAGAGAAAATTAGGCGAGATATGACACACTTGCACCTCTCTGAGCACATGATCGAGGATAGGAGCGAGTGGAGACGTAGAATTAAAATTAAGGACTTTTAGTGGTCTCTGTAGCTAGGAAGGGAGTCTGAATACTTCTTACGGGGCCTGATGTGTATGTAGTACACTGCGACCTTTTTAGGGAAAATTTGTTGCTTCCCTGATGCATGCTTGTTCATTTTATATTCCTTTTTGGTGATGTTTTAATGTTTGCTGTATGATGGGTACGGTAGCATATATCATATAGCTTATATCGTATGTTTGATTATATGTTGATTTCCTACCTTTATTGCTTTTGTTATCGAGCCGGGGGTCTCTTTGGAAGCGGTCTCTCTACCTATCTGGATAGAGGAAAGACTTGCCACCACCTACCCCCCCAGACCCTACTCTTAAGTGGGATATACTGGGTTTGTTTGTTTGTTTGTTTGTTTATATCGCATTGTAGGTGCATCACCTGCTTTAACCACACAAAACTTCAATACAAACCCAGAATAATTTTCTACCTTCCTCAAATTTGGGAGAATTCCATCTTTAGAGTCGAGTTACGAACCATCTTGAGCTTTTAAATTCTCTCGGTTGTGCACCTCTCTCCTTAACCTTGAGGATGGTGATATTATTGGCCATAGGGTGTGGATATAATTGGGTTATTATGAAGTTACTGCAACATGTTATAGGCTTATTCTGTTGAAAGAACCGAGAATGCCTGAAATATACAACCAAGCAAAATCCATTCTTGGCCGAATCAAATACGACTCGTGTAAGCTCTAAACTTGCTCAGCCGGCTTAAATAACCGATATGGTTTGCTGGATTTGTCTAACATGTTGTGTAGGATCTTTTGCTAGATCATTGATACTTGTTTTGTTTGATTTCTTCGTTCAGAAGATAAAATTACTTCTGATGGTTACTTCAACTATAACTGCAGATTGGCATTGTACCTTGGTTGATATTATCCAACAAGGTTGGCAGATATTTTGTTAAGAAAGTCTTCAAGTTTGCTTAACTAATGCATCAAGACTACATATGTTCATAAAATTTGTTTATAATTGATTTTTTGATATCATTTCATTGTTATACTACTTATGTTTTCTTTTTGTTTATTTTTTGGTAAATAATAAAAGGTAAATAATAAAAGAGTGGTTCTCATCTACCAATTATTTTCTAGATGGTCTACATTAATCTAGAAAATGGATTTTGGGTTAAGAAGTGTACACTGAGTTTCAGTGGATATTTATGTGTAAACATTCTTTATTTAACGAACTATGTTGTAGTATGATTTGCAGCTTATTTTGTTATGTTTGATTTGGATTTTCTTAAGTTGATAAAGAATAGTCCAAACAGTTCTTCCTGAATTGAGTTTATAATGTAGTTGGTGTAAATTCAATCTAGACTAACAAAATTAATTTGGTTATTATTATCTTCAGTTATTAACATGCACATTAAGTACCTATGCTATTATTATATTCCAGGTTTAGGTAGGTTAGATTAGTGTAAAAAAACCTTTTTCTATAATAGCGGATGAATAGTAACCCGAATGAATCTTGATTTCGCAATCATTCACCTGGGACGATTGCTGTTCAAAGGAACTCCTTCAAAGGAAATCCTTCTGTCATGTTTCCTAAAGGAACTCCTTCCACCCGCACCCAAATTTTTGGGTGTGCAGCTTATGTTCCTGTTCATCGTCCAGGTATTGCTAAACAAACTTGACTACTGAGTCGTTCGTTGTATCTAGCTTAGTTATTCATGCGTCTAGAAAGGGCATACTTGTTGCACTCCTCTTCATAGATGCTTTGCGACTGATGATGTCATTTTTCATGAGTCATGTTTCTACTTTCTTGAGTTTTCCACCCTAATTTCTGATGAGTTCCTGATCATGATATGGTTATACATGAGTCTTGCATCATTCCCGTGTCCTTTGGTCCATATATGCCTTAGGTCTTTGACACCACATATCATGTTTCTACCACAATTGCCCTATCGATAGAGCTCCGGCTACTGCATTTCTTATGCTTGAAGAAATGAAGACTAGACGATGGAGACAACTCATAACTAGACCATGACCCTGATATGTCCTTAGTCACCTTCTACACTCGAGCCTGATACACCCTTTCTAGACACTACCCTTGCACCGGATCCAAATGTTTATGACTTGTCCGGTGCACCATATCCTATTATACCCATAGCTTTTCGTAAAGGAACCCAGACACCAAACCCGTTACATTATTCTATATTACATTTCTTATTCTTGTTTATCACCTTACTCTGATACCCGTACTACTATCCTTGATTCCTAGAGATGTGCGGACGTCTCTTGCTCAACCAATAGAAAGATATACTATGAAAGATGAGATAGCGCCCTACGTCTACCATCCTAGCCCGTTTAGTAGCTAATCTGCCTCAGATTTCCTTAACCATAACTACATGACATCTCATCATCAATGTAACATCATAAAAACCTAGAATATTATCGAGAGTGTCAAGCTCATAAATGCATTTAACACCTAAATTTCTCTAAGATACAATCATAACCTTCTGCAGCTCATAAAACTAGAATCCACAAACTTTTAAGTAAAAACTACACTACTTACCACCAACATGTCTCCTTAAAAACATAAACAATTTCACTTAACATGTACTTTGTGGTGTGTTTCCTATATCATCATCGAACGTACACAAGTATACATAGCCACCTAACTGCGTTATCACTAAGGCCATGTTTGGGATTACTTATTTTGTTAAAAAGGACTTTTAAGAAAAAATACTTATTAACTTATAAGTTTTAAAACAAAGTGTTTTGATTAGCTTGTAAACTAAAAAGTCAATAAGTTGTTTTGTAAAAAGTGTTTGGTCTAGCTTCTTAATGTAAAATGACCGATAAGACATTTTGTTAAAAGTTGTGAATCCAAGGATCGTGATTCAGGAATTATCAGTATTAAAATAAATCAATTTAATGATCGCGGAATTATCACTAATTGACGTTTAATTGTTTGTAATGATTAATTATGAACACAACCACAGAAACACAATGAATGCTAAATCAATAATAATTCAAATGTATTTTATTAACTATAATGTAATGATTACAAAGAATAATAATGAATGAATATGAACAACGAATTCTGTGAATCGAATGATGTTTGATGTTGATGTGACGGCAGCTAGGGTTGCACAATGATGTAACTCGACAGCCGTAATATTGATTGATTGTGTTCACCGGGATGTGAAACCTAGGACTCATATTTATAGATGGTTTGAGTCGGCTTAGGAAACACCGGATCTCTCGGGATTTGTTATTGATTGTGTTGACTTGTTTGACTTCTTGGTATTTGCAATCGCACAAGTATAATGTTCTTCCGCAGCAATCTTGTCGTTCGCAGAACTTATGTTCTTCCGTAGATGATTTGCTCTTCCGTAGGAGTGTTGTTCTTCCGTAGGAAATTCTTCTGTAGGAGTCTTCACTTCACAATACTTGATCATCCGCAGGAACATGTACTTGGTCATTTGGTCTTGTAAGAAACATATCTACGGATTAACAAAATTGTTCATCCGTAGATGTTTCTTACACTTAGTCAATTCCATGAATCCGTCCAAGTATATTGTTTTTCCCTGTCAAGTCACAAATCAACACACATATATATGGGGTTATCCTATAGATTCAAAGCACATATATATATATTTTGATTGTTACAAATATTAATTACAAGACTTGATTTTCAAGTACTAAGCCTATACAGAAATGATCTAGCCCTATACAATCTAGATCTAACAAAAGTCAATAAGCTAATACGTTTTTTTCTATTATAAATACTTTTTTTCCGTCTTGCGAATTGAAAAAAGATTATAAAATATATAAAATAAGATTCGTTTACACAATTTATAAAGATAATGTCATACTACATTATCTCCATGAGATTGTTAAAATAACACCAAAAGTGCATGATGTTCCATCAAATCTTGCGTGATTATGTCTTTTATTGCGGCCATATACGTAACATCATGATTCGAACGATTTGTAGTCGGAAGTTCTTTACTGAGTTCATTTGTATTACCACATTCTCTAGGCTTCATTAACATCATTAAGTTCCGGCCACCATAAGGCTTCATTGAATGTGGAAACTGAAGTTCCGACCTCATTATAATAAGTTCTTCATTAACATCATTATACTAACCACCAATTGGATGTGAAAACTGAAGTTCCGGCCTCCATAAGGCTTCATTGAATATTCTCGTGTCATGTGCACTCCCATCCCATCCGGCCCATACAAATATAAAACACATGTTAAATCGCAAACAACTATTATATTCTGTGTTGCATATCCTTTTCGACCAATGTACTTTCGTTGGTCCATCAATCGAATTGATGCCCTCACGTGTGTCCCATCAATAGCACCAATACAATCCTATAAATACAAAAAGATGAAATAATTAATTTATTTGTTAAATTGGAACATTGGAAACACGTAAATTAGATAATACCTTGAACATTAGATAATACTAAGGATTATTTAATATATACGCAAGTGTATCACCATTATGGTTTGCGGGTGGCCTGGTGATGTCAGCACTAGATAACACACACTAATGTCAAATACTTGGAACACAATTTTTAAAAATAAAAATAACACATATTGTCAAATGATAACACATAATGTAAAACGACAAATCATTCTTCCATAAGTAACTTAAGGAGCTCCATCTTTGCTTCATGAGTCGTTGGATACATAAACGCTTCACGACTTGTTTTTTTTATTAAAGCACGCAAGGCACGTGAATAATATTTGGAACCTTCTTCAAAACCGAGAAAAGTGATTACAATGTCCATGCAAACAACAATTGTTGGTGAGGCAACATTTGGTGGAAAAGTTCGTGTGCCTTTTGTTGACAATGCATCTAATACAACATCTAGCTTGTTTTCGAATGATGAAGTTTTTCTCTTGGTTGAATGCTTGTTGCCAACATCCTTAGACCTTTTCCTTTTGCTCGAACTGCTTTCAGCATAAGTAGGAAACAAAGGCTCATCATCATCTAAACATATCTGATCGTTGTCTCCTTTTCCCTCTATATTTTCTTCACATCCAACACCGCTTAAATTGATATTATTTTGAAATTGTAATGGATTCAAAGCTTGTTCTCCTACGGCTAATTACAACTTCTTTACCAAATTGTTGAACAGTGAATGAGAAACAGTGAATGGTACTAGCGAAAGGGAATCTTTGAACAAGATCAATGATATCAATACCAAATTCTAGGGAACCCTTGAACAACAACAGAAAAGATTGAGAAACAGTGAAAGATGCCAGCAAATTAAGCTTGTAAAACTGTCACTAAATGAGCCTAATTTACTTACCATACAACAACATTTGAAGAAGTGATTAAGAAAGTCAAACCTTTGTAGCAACAAACGATAATGAGATGGATGAAGAACTTCTAGTAACAGCAATGAGGAGATTGATCAGGTGTAGATCAAGGATAGCATATTCTTCAAATCACACCATCTTCTTCATATCACAATATCTTCTTCAAATCACAATATCTTCTTCAAATCATAGCACCTTCAAAATTGTTTGAAATATCAAATATTTTATTGACGGTGTAGGTTATGGATTAATGGGAGGTGGATAGAGTTTATTGCATCGAAGGTTGAGGCGATGGCTCGTGTGATGGCGTTGCAGGTAGGGTGGCGGTCGCAGGTGGGATGGCATCGCAGGTTACAGGTGGGAGGCTGTTTGGAGTGCTTATTTTAAACTCCTTTTGACTTTTGGAGGGGTGAAAAGATCAAAATACCCCTCCAAAAGTCAAAAGGAGTTTAAAAAAGACGCTCCCAAACAACCCCTTAACTTTTCAATTTTAACTTTTTTACTATTTCTTAAATGTTGTTTTCAAAATGACTTCTATATTACCCAAACATAATAATTAACTTATTAAATTTTTAAAAATTAATAAGTTATAAGTTAGTTAAAAAAAGAGCAACGCCAAACACCAACTAAAATTCCTTTAAAATCATCTTAATAATGATAATAATATAACACAGGTAGCAGCATATCATATTAAGATCCCCATGAAACAAAACCTAGTAAGGGTGTATACTTCCACTTTCGATCATCATCTCGATTCTTCTGGATTTTTCTCTCCATCCTCTTAGCCCAAACAAAAGCTCTAATTCAGCATCATCATCATCATCATCTTCTTGTTCTTGTTCATCAACTCCTGCAATCTCTCAACAATCAATTCAAGTATTCAACAATGTTCGGTGTCGTCTTCCCGAATCGAAGCTTCCCCATCGACATCTCCACCTTCACTCAAATCGACACCTTCCACTGGCTCCTCGACATGAACACCTTCGTCGGTAATCATCAATCAATCAATCAATCAATCAATCAATCAATCACTCTATCAATGATTCATTCTAATCGTGTGTTTCTGCAGGTGAAGCCTACGATTCGATCCGTGAAGTCTGCATATTCCTACTAAACAACTTCACTCTCCCCGCCGATAAAGCCCTAGCCGTCTACATCCAGTCTCCTGGATCCCCGTTCCTCTTCGTCGGTGCCGTAACCCTAGCTCGCCCCTCCGCCGTCCTCTCCCTCCCGTGGCCGGAGCCCGGCGGCGTCGGAGCGAACCACCACCTCACCGCCCCCGACGCCGCCCCGCTGTCCGCCAAAATCGGCGTCTCCGTCGAAGATCTGGCGTCGCTGCCGTCGCTGGACGTGGCGGCGGAGAAGAAGATCGAACGGCTTGCGATGAAGGTGGGGGAGAATCTGTTCAACTTTATGCAGTCGTTTTGTGGCGTCGATGGGAGCAAATTGGTGGTGCCGATGGATATTTTGGATCGGTGGTTTAAGAAGTTTCAAGAACGGGCCAAACGAGATCCGGAGTACTTGAAGGGCTTTGCATTGTAGTCAATGGAGGTCGTCTTCTTCATCATTGAATCACTCTGTAAGTTGATGAATATGAACAAATTGGGCACAAAATTTGTCATACAGTTTGTTGGTTTGAGAGTTTTGGTGTCTGATTTTGTGATTTGTAATGAACTATTATGCTTTTCTTGATCCAGTAAAGTAGCAATTTTTGGTGTCAGTTTTGTATTAGTATCGAGTTTAGGTGTGTTCAATCAAATCGAATTCGGGTTATTTGAAGTTTCTTTTTTTTTTTTTAATTTGGTTCGAGTGAGGACGAATAAGCGGAAAATTGAATTTGGATGGAATTGAATTTCGGGTTATTCGAATCTGATTTGAATAATGAATACCCTGAGACGAGGTATAAATACATATATTGTTTTATTTTTTACTCGCATCTAAACTTCTTGTTTATGTGATGGTAATATAATCTTAGAACTTTCACATTGACGTCTGTGAAGCTACAAACAGCTTATTGTGAAAGCTGTTGCTACTTTAGCTTTGTATATGAATCATTTAAAAGTTTGAAATAGGCCGGTGTGTTTTAACGAAATTTGCCAAAAAAAATTTAAAAGTTTGAAAGACTGTTTAAAGAATGCATTACATCTATTTGAGGCTTTATGCCTCTCAAAAAAAATCTATTTGAGGCTTTATATTACATGTGTTGGAAGTATATCTTTTATAGTTGAACCAGAGTTTATTAAATGGTTAAAGTATGTAAAAGATCAGGTTGATGAAAGTGGCTTGAAAATGCAAAGAAGAAAGCGATCACGACTCATGAGGACACGTTATATAGGATCAAAGGTTGTGTAAAAGTAGAAATTTTACACAATTTGTATGTAATTATTAAAACTAAAGGAGATACTATGTAATTTCATATATTAATAAAGGACATAGTTTGTAATTTACTCAATTTTATATTGTCGTTTGAGTCTAAAAGTTTAAATTTTTTTATTTGCATTCAAATGTTTCATAAAAATTATTATTTGAATTCATTTAACTACTCCTAATTAATATTGTTAATTTTTTCTATTAAGTTTCTTACAATATGGATGTTTACATTTACAAAATAAAAAATCTAACTATACATGAGGAGTTTTATATGTTTAGCTCGTTTGGTAATCATCATTGAGATTTAATTCCACCTTAGATAAAATAAAATATAGTGATAAACATCTAAAAATGATTTATTTTTAACTTTAAAAAATATATACCACAAAATATATAAACAAACCAGCTTATGCATTTAACAAAACTTAATAAGCTGCAATTACCAAAAGAGACTAAACATATAAAACTTTTCACGTGTGCTGGTGTTTATTTTGTAATCATTTAGACTAAAAAACTAGCCTTCGTGAAAAGTTTTATGGGTTTAGTCTTTTTGGTAATTATGATTACGATTTTACTGGGTTTGTTTGTTTGTTTGTTTAACATATGATTACGATTTTACTCTATGGTAGTCATTTGTTGTTTTGTCATGTTAATGTATTTTTGTTTAGTAGTCATGTTACTTTTTTCTATCTCGTTAAATAATAGATTTTTTTGTTTTAAAGTTTAATTATGATTACAATATTTTATGATTATCTTAATGGATTGTTTTTTTTGGAAGGCATTTTAATAGATTGTTAATGTCATTATTTTTTATTGTTGTTTTATACTTTTATGATTATTTGTCTTTTATGATTATGATTCAAATAGTTTGTGTTATATGACTTATTTGTTTATTTATAATTTTTTGTGGTGTATATTTTGTAAGGTTTGAGATGAGTCACTTTAGGTGGTTATCATTATATTTTATTTAATCTAATATGTGGATTTAAATCGAAATGGTGATTACCAAATGAGAAAAACACATAAAGTCTCTCAAGTAGAGTTGATTTTTTATTTTTAATTGTTTTGACAAAAATATCCCTATTGTAAGAAACTTAGTAGATAAAGTTAACGATGTTAATTAGGAGTAGTTAAATGAATTCAAATGGTAATTTTTATGAAACATTTGGATCTAAATGATAAAATTTAAACTTTTGAACTCAAATGACAATTTCAATAAAATCTCATGAATGAAAACGCATTTTACTCTTTTAAAAAATAGAGTAAATTGTCATTTCCGTCCCTCTGGTTTGGTGAAAATTATCACTTTCATCCAATAGTTTATTTTTTCGCATCTGGGTCCCTGTGGTTTACAAATCTTGTCATATTCATCCAGTCCGTTAACTTCATCCAAAATTTCCGTTAAATGAGGGGTATATTAGTCATTTTACATATATGTTTTTATTTTTTTTTTTAAACCTGATTTAATATATACTCTTTAAATACATTGTTATTTTAGTCCCTGTGTTTTGGGCGTATTTGCCAATTTAGTCCAAAACTAACCACCACACCACTACCCATCATAAGAACCACCAAACTACCGCCACCACCCCATCAGAAAGCCACCAACACACACAGAGCGCCCACCACCACCACACACATCGGATCGTCGCTACTATGTAAACCCTAAAAATCGACAATCAATATTGGACTTGTAACATACCACTTCGAAAATGCATATCAAACACTACTAATACCTCTACAATACTCATTTTCAAGGGTTCCATATACGTTTTCGAAGGGGTTTGTTATATGTTCGAGATTAACGGTTGGCTTTTAGGGTCCACATGGTGGTGTTGATCTAGTGTGTGATGGCGGAGATCTAATGTGTGGTGGTGGTGCCCGTCTGGTGTGGTGTTGATGGTTTTATGATAGGGTGGTGGTGATGATTTGGTGGTTCCGATGGAGTGGTGGTGGTTTTGCGGCGTGGTGGTGGTGTGGTGTGTAAATACAAGGTCCAACTCTAGATGATTTCGGTCTTATTGAACTTCGATCCACCGATGCTCTTTGAAGCTTCACACCTACACACAATGAAAACAACACCAGTTAAGGTGTTCCAGGGGGAAATATCCTAGGAACAACCCTTCGGCGTGAGAGTAAGTATTGGTTGAATTGAAATATGTGATAGGGAGAATAAAGGGGGAGTTTGTGTGTGTATTCTTTTGTGAGGATCTCGATCCTCCTTACCTGGTATTTATCGTGTTTGGCTGCTGTAACCGTATGCTGATTTACAGGGATTATTCCCGGCAAATCATTACATTTTATGTTCTCTGACTGTTACTGAATTGTCGGTTATGATTGTGGTGATTACGATGTAATTAAATGCGGGGCATGTGTCCTGCTGGCTTACCCGTTCCGCCCGCATGGGTCGGGCTTTAGGATTCGGGTACCCGGTCTTGTGTGGGTTATTTGTACCCTACGTCTACATGGTGGTTCCATCACGGGTGGTGGTGATGTGGTGTTTTATGTCAAGGTGGTGGATTTTTTGACTGAATTGACAAACATGCCCAAATCACAGGGACTAAAATAGTAATTTATTTAAAGGGGATATATTAAATAGGGTTTAAAAAAATAGAAAAATAAAACAAATATGTAAAATGACCAATATACCCTTCATTCAACGGAAAATGTTGGATGGAGTTAACGAACTGGATGAATATGACAAGATTTGTAAATCACAGGAACCCAGATGCGAAAAAATAAACTATTGGATGAAAGTGAATTTTCACCAAACAACAGGGACGAAAATGACAATTTACTCTAAAAAATAATAAAATATGAATGCTCTTTAACGGGTTGTTTGTTTTTTATGAGAAGCACTTCATGACCTCTTTTGTCTGCACCGCGCAGATCATGCGTAGACGTTGAGGTCTGCAGATTGTTTGTTTTTTGAAAGACTTTTCATTAAAAAAGATCTTCCTAAGGTTTGCGTGAAGAAGACATAGTCCCTCTCATTCTCCAGTTTCAAAACAAAAACCCATTCACTTTTACCCTCTTCTACCCATTCACTTCTACCCTCCTCCTTCCCCCTCATCTTCGCATATTCCGCCGGCCACCGCAGCCACCGCCGGCCACCGCTGCCCTAGCAGCCCTCCCATCGCCGCGCAGCCCGTCGCCCTAGCATCCCTCCTGTCCCGTTGACCTAGCAGCCCTTCCCTAGTAGCCCTCCACCTTCACGGCCGCCGCCTCCACCTTCACAGCCACCGCCCCCTACAACTTCCAAAATTCCAAATCTTTAGGGTAAGGTTTTGTGATTTGGTTTGTGGTTTGTGATTTGGTTTGTGGTTTGTGATTTGGTTTGTGGTTTGTGATTTGGTTTAAGTTTTTGTTTGATTTGTGGTTTATGTAGTATGGTTTGTAATTTGGTTTAGGATTTTGTTTGATTTGTGGTTTATGTAGTATGATTTGTGATTTGGTTTAGGATTTTGTTTGATTTGTGATTTGGTTTAGGATTTTGTTTGATTTGTGATTTGGTTTAGGATTTTGTTTGATTTGTGATTTTAGGTAGTATGATTTGTTAGAATTTTGTTTGATTTTTAATTTTAGGTTTATGTAGTCTGCAGAGGTTAAAAAAACAAATAGTCTTCGTCTTGCAAACTGCAAACGTTTGATCCATATCTTCTCCTACAGATGTCTACGAATATGATCCGCATAGTGCAGACATTTTACTGCAGAAAAAACAAACAACACCTTAGTGTCTATTTCTTCTTGAATGTTGTTTTTCCAAAGCATCGATCGTGATTCGTGGCGTCGAGGAGCTTTTTGAATGTTGTTTTCCCCTCGATCAATTAAACACTCTTTTCACATTTGACTTGCACTCTTACATGACTTCAAGTTATGTCGAAGATATATTTAGATCTATAAACACCTACCAACTAAAATAAAGATTAAGAATTTGTATGAGAGAAAGTGTTGACTCACAATGACGGAATGTCGGAGTCGAAACTATCAAAACTTTTTAGCTGGAATCATGATATTTTTAATGGAATAACCTTTAACTGATTGATTGAGAAGAAGTCTATTCATCAATGTTTATATTTTTCTAAGGGGCCTGCTAAAGGGACGCCCAAATGGATATCGGGACGCCCAAATGGATATCTGGACGCACTGCTTACGGGCCGTAAGGGCCTTCACGGGCCGTATGGTCTGACGCTAGTCAAATCGGTCATTCAGAAACGTAATTCAAAAACGTAACGGGCCGTGAAGGAGATAACGGTCGTATGGATTTACGGCCCGTGAATTTCTTCACGGCCCGTATGGAAATCATCTTACGGGCCGTGAATTTGATTACGGGTCCTAGTTTCACTTTTAATAATTTGACGAGATATATTATTCCTCGTTTTTCGTGTAATTTTGTATTTATTACGTTATTTGATATGACGTAATATTCACGGGCCGTGAAGAAAGTCAAAGGGCGTCCATTTAGCACCTGACAGGGCGTGCAATTAGTAAAAGCCTAGTAAAAGCCTTTTCTAATCATACAATCTTTTCTTTGCTTTTATTTTTATTACAGTTATTATCGTTTACTAGGTTTAATAGTATCATAATAATTGGTTAGCGTCGTTTTACTTAATTATTGTAATAGAAGACATTTAAACCTGACAAAAATATTCTATAATTTTTTAAAATATAATTATAAAATAATTGTTATAAAAAAAAGAAGTAACATAAATTAATGTGTATTGGTGTAATCAATAAATAAAAACGTAATACCTTGTAAAGTTAACCAATAAAATATAAAAATTCATTACAAAAAAACTAAGAACTGATGAAAACAATATGTAATATTATAAAGAGAATAATTGATACTATTGAATGATGTGTGTGGAGTCGGCTTTATTATTCTCTCTTTTTTTTGGCTTCAATTATCTACATGAGCTAATCTGAAGGTCAACCTTCAAATAACTTTTTCTTGATAAATATAAACTTTGGTCGGCCAGAGGGTCATCATACCCTGGACCCTCTTATCGTCTCACCAACGGTTGAATCTTTTTCGTTAACTATTCTTTCACTTGAGTGGTTATGTATGAATGTTTTTCAAGTTATATGTTGTGAATACAAGTCAATGATCTCTAATACTTTAAAAGGAAGTTATAAGGTTAATCATTACTTTAAGAGTGAAGCTGGTAAAAATGAGAAGTCCACAAAATAAAAGGAGCAGGGTAAAGCCCTTTGCGACGGCCCCAAACTTATATGTATGCGATGCACAAGCTTGTATGTAGAGGTGCACACCAAACCCGGTTCCCCGACCCGACCCGAAGACCCGAACCGGACCCGACCCGGTTTGAACCCGGAATTACCCCAAACCGGTTCCAACCCGAAAAAACCCACCGGTTCGGGACCGGTTTTGATTTTTTCACCCAAACCGGTTTGGAACCGGTTTTGATCCAACCCGGTTTGGAAACGATTCAAAAAACCCGGTTCCGACCCGGTTCGAACCGTTTTTTTTTTTTGACCGTTTAAAAACGGCTATATAGCCGTTGGGAGCTATTTTGTGACCGTTTTTTCCACATTTTTTGGACCATTTTGCCCTTATATGATAGTATAAATAGGTAGTGGGTGTAATGGTTTAGTCACAACACTCAAAACTTCAAAAACGCTCAAAAACGTGCTTAAAAACGCAAAAACGCTCATCACTCTCAACTTTCTATTCTCTCAATCTCTTGAATTATGGCTTCTGAATCTTTGGTTCCAACCGGTGGATCCTCAAGTGCCGCTACCGTTGTTAGAATTCTTTCAACAACGAGAAACCAAGAGATTGGTGTAATTTCGACTTATCCGAAATGTCGAATGGTCAACATAAAGCTCGATGCAAGGCTTGTGGTTCGTTTTTCAAGTCGGATTCAAACTCGACTTTGAGAAATCATATGACCAAATGGTGCAAGTCTTTGAAAAGTACACCGAGTCAAGGGCAAACATCAATCGGAAACGATGGTGGTTTATGGAACTTCAACGTAGATATGGTTCGAGATAGAATGGCAAAGTTTGTAATTCAAGAAGGATTACCGTTCGATCACTTCGACAACCCTCGGTTAACAAAATTGATTCAAGAAACTCTTCAACCACGCTACACTCACGTAAGTCGCACCACTCTTAGACGTGATTGTTTAAATCTTTGGAAACAAGCAAAAAATGATTTAAAGGTTTTATTTGAAAATTTACAAACCGGTGTGAACTTAACTACCGACGTTTGGTCCGCCCCACACGGTTTACCGGAATCGTACCTTTGTGTCACGGCCCATTGGATAGATCCAAGTTCGTGGCAAATGATGAAACGTACGATTGCGTTTGAATTATTTGGATATCCGCATACCGGTGATAACCTATTTCAAATTTTAGACTATGTAATCAAAACATATAAATTAAAAAACAAAATTTTTTCAATGTCATTGATAACGCCTCGAACAACACATCCGCCGTTGAAAAATTAAAAATAAAATATAAACCGGTTTGTGAGGCGTATTTTTTCATTCAAGATGTGTTGCACATATTATTAATTTAGTTGTGCAAGATGGTCTTGGCGTTCCTGAAGTTGAAGATTTTAAACGTCTTTCAAAATATGTTACGTGACGTTTTTAAAACTAGTAGAAAAAGATATTTTAATTATAGAAAAATGTGTCACGATACGAATTCCATTTGTTTAGGACCAAATTGGGATGTCCCGACTAGATGGAATTCTACTTGGAAAATGTTTAATAGTGCTTTGCGTCAAAAAGAAACGCTTCATGTTTTCCACGATGGTCTTGCGATGCGGGGTCGGGTTGTTCCGTTTTCGTTAGAGGGTTGGGAATATATTCAAGAAATAACTCAATTTTTAGAGCTTTTTAAAAACGCAACTACAAAATTGTCGGGGGTTTATTATCCGACAAGTTGTCTAACACTTCATCAAATTTATTTAATGACCCATAAATTAAGTGAATATGAAGAAAGAAACGAAATGTTTTCAGCAATGGTAGCGCCGATGAAAGAAAAATTTTAAAAATATTTCATTGAACTACCCCCGGTTTTTACGTGTTCCGCCGCACTAGACCCGTGTTTAAATGTTTCGGGGGTAGAAACTTTAATAGATGAGATAACTTATGATTTAGATTTACATGATTTTGATCCATTTTTAATGTTAATACGAAACAAACATTTAATGAAACTTTTAAAAAATTGTTTAATGTTTATGTTGAAAAATATGGTGCAACATCAAACATCCACCGACCTTCGAACGTGGAATCGAGTTCGTCGAGCTCAAGTAGAGACCCGATGATTAGTTTATATAATACTTTGAGAAATAAAAACAGTAAACGTCAGAGGGGTAACACCCCAAGTAGCGAACTCGGGAGGTATATGGGAACCGATTTTTTAGCCACTATGTCTCCCGATGAATTCTTAAAATTTGATATTCTGACATGGTGGAAAGGAAAGGAATCACAATTTCCGGTCCTAGCCGCCATGGCACGTGATTACTAACCGTCCAAGCTTCCACGGTAGCTTCGGAGTCTGCATTTTCTGTTAGTGGCAGGGTTTTATCGATTAGAAGAACAAGGTTAACTTCAACATCGCTAGAGATGTGTATTTGTTTAAAAGACCACTTAGATGCGGCCGAACGAAGACAACACATATCAAACCTTGAAGAAGAAACACCGATTGAAGAAGAAATACACGAGCACGAGGTACAAACCAGACGATCCTCACCGCTATCCGACGAAGAACTCGCATATGATTTGTCTCAACGCATTGGCACACAAACCGACGAAGACGATTAAATTAGAAAAACTTGTATTCGAAATGTGGATATTTTGTTTTCTTTGGTTTAATTTTAATGTAATTTTTATTGTTTATTTTTCGTAATGAATTAATTGTTTACTTTTATAAATTAATGTAATTTTTATTGTTTTCTTTAGAAAAACTCGCTTATGATTTTTATTCGTATTAATTGTTTACTTATTAAAATGAAAATAAAAACGCGTACAATCGTATTAATGGAAATCTTAAAAATAAAGTACATACTATTGTGTTTAATTATCTACTCTAATATTTTTAATTAATCAAAATTTGTAACTAATTTCAAAAACCGGTCTTAGTACCGGGTCCAACCCGAGGTTTTCCAAACCGGTTGTGTTCTTGTATGTGTGCGTCAAAATCATTATGCGTCAAACTTTACAAGTTACATGTTGTGTCAAAGAGTGTGATGTAATAATAACGTAAGCATAAAGTAACTCAAGAGTTATGTAAATACTTACCTCATTTCCATGCATTATTTCTAGCATGTTTAATGTTTTATATAAGAAAATAAATTTTCATATTTCTTATCTTTTTCACTCAAGATTTTCTTTCTTAGACCTACTTAATGAACAGTCCATACCATCCTTTGTCATTAATTTGTAAACTCAAATGTTTGTGATGGAAACTGATTTTGTAAACGAATGTCTTTTGTTAATTGGTTTGTATTTGTATAAACCTGGAAGATACCTAGTTCTTAACATTGTGTAATGATATTAAGATATTTTTATTTAAAAAAGATTAGTCCAAAATTTATGAGTGTTTCGGGATTTCCTTAAAGCTTCTACCGGATTAGAAGAATGATGACAAAAAAGAGATGAGCATCATTAATAGAGATATTTGCGTATAATAAAGGAGCTCAATGTATAAGCCTTGGGTACAAACAAGTCAAGTTGAAACCGAACCAACTTATTTATTTATTAAAAAATTAACTTTGTTATTTTTTACATATATTCATACATATAAAAATAAAAAATCATATTAATATATAGGCTAATCTTAACTCATTTAAACAATAATATCACACTATTTCAAGCCTATAATCCCTTTTATATTTCATACTTAATTTTATTATAAAATGTCAAAATAATAATCTCTACTTTCTAATAATGATTTGATCCCCGTGGTTTCACCTAAAATTTGAATTTGATCCTTAATTTTTAAAAGTTACATATACAATCACCAATCTTCAACTCTTATTTCTTTTTAGTCTAATACCCTAACTTATGTTAGATTTTGACGTTAACAAAATAGTATATCTGTACTTACAATTTTAAGACATTTGTTTATTTCTCTTTTCTTAAACATTCTTATGTCATAATTTTAGTTTATAATTTATATAAATTGCAATTTAGACTTTAATACCCTCCCCATCTACAAGAACCACATCCTCTTTCTAGTGGACCCTTGCAAGGAACATATGTTTACAATAAATGGATAAGTTAAGGAAAACAAAGAAATAGATTTAAATCAATGTAATTATTACTGTAGGGTTTGAACATATGGCACCTCTTACAACTATGTGGTTAATTACACCACATGCACCTTGCAATGTCCTCATTTATGTTGAGCTCGCCATGTGTGTAAAGTAATTAACATGGAAAAAATATGTTATTAAGCTAAGGCTTTGTGTTGGGCATTGATGATGATGATCCACCCTCAACACGCTTGATTTCGTTCAAAACTTCTTGCAAAGAAGGTCGTCTTGATTGCTTCAAACCATCGCTATTTGAGTTGGTTAGTAAAGCTGAAAGATGTTTCAAACAAGAGAGATACTCGCCCTTTATATCACCAAAGTTGGATAACGACCTCCGAATTCCATACTGCATTTGAATGAAAAAATTGTGCAAGTTAACTGTCGGTTCCTACTCACTGATACAAGGGTAAAACTGGAAAGATCAGAAATTATGATATTTGGAAAACCATGGGAAATGTGGCTGGTTACGAGTTACCTGTTTAAAGGCAGAAATGCAATCAAGAAGAACTTTCTCCGCTTCTGAATATAGCAACATATCTTTCTCCTATATTTCCCATTGTGGAGGGAAAGGGGTAAGCACAAGTGTAGCTCAGCAGCTAAAACTTTAAGGTTATAGATTCTAAAGCAGATTATATCTTTAAGAATTTTAATACTAATATCCAAGAAATTATAATCAATATGAACTTTTGTATATTCATAAAAGCCATCTACTCTTTTATGTTTTGAAATCAGAATGAAAACATTACATCATAATCTTAAACGATTATTCGTTGTTTATACTTGAAACTAATGATCCTAGTAGTTACCAAGATACTAAATGTTAACTAAAAGGAAAGTAAAAAAAGATAATTCCCAAAAACATATAAAGGCTCCCTAATAAATAAATAAATAAAAGATGTCCTAAACCAGTAACAATGCTTACACCTCTTAAGTAGTTATAGTTAAAAAATATTATTTTTTTATGATGCATTATGTTTGAATTTACTCTCTCACTCTCTCTCTCTCTGCAACACCGACACCTCCAACGTTCAAATCACCAACACCGGCGACCACCGGCGCCCTTCCTCACCGGCGACCTCCGCCGGCCAAACCCGAGAGAACCGGCGCACTCGATCGACCCCTTCGAGAGCACCGGCGACCACTTCGAGAGCAGCCGAGAACATCTCTCGACCCCTGCTACGCATCTCTCCACATCAGATCGACCCCTTCGAGAGCACCGGCGCACTCGATCGACCCCTTCGAGAGCACCGGCGACCCCTTCGAGAAAATCTGATCGACCCCTGCTACACATCTGCTTCTCGATCGACCCCCCTTCGAGAGCACCGGCGACCCCTGCTACACATCTGCTTCTCGATCGACCCCTTTGAGAGAATCTGCTCGACCCCTTCGAGAGCACCGGCGCACTCTGCTTCTCGATCCGAGGTTTAGGCAGCCGAGAGCACCTCTCGACCTCTGCTTCTCGATCGACCTCGCTCGAGCACCTCTCTCGATCCCGATCGACCTCTACTAAAGGGTGCTAAATCTAGGGCACATCTGAAGAACCGCATATCTGGTGAGATTGTTCCATCTCTCCCTTTTAGTTTCTAGTTTAGGCTGTTATTGGCTGGGTTAGGAGTACCAGCAGCTGTTGAGATATTCTGTGTTGCTTTCTGTTGCTCTTTACTGGTTACTGGTTTACTGGTGCATCATTTTGTGTGATCTGTTTTCTGTTGTCCTTGATTAGTGGTTATAACTTGTTGATTAGTTGATTACTGGTGCATCATTTGTGCATCATTTGTGTGATCTGTTTTCGGTTTTCTGTTGCTCTTTACGGGTTACTGGTTTACTGGTGCATCATTTGTGTGATTTTAATCCTTGACTTTTCTTGAGTCTGATATAATTCTTGTCTATTTTTCTGCTGACCGATTAGTTCTGTGGTTTGTGCCTAATTGATTAGTGGTTATAACTTGCTGATTAGTTGTATAATTGTTAGTGTTTTGATATTAATTGCTAAGTAAATTGTATATTGTTGGTTGAGTTGGCGTGTTGAGCATTTGTGGGTTGTTGTCTTCATTTCTGGTCAATCTTAGAACTGTTCTCTACATAGGTTTCATTGGCTTATTTGATTCTATACTCAGCCACTCAGGATAGTGTATCATTGTGTGAAGTGGTGATCATTGTTGCTATTTTGTGATTAAGTTCTGGTCCATCGTGTACTGTTGACTGCGTGTGACGGATTGCTTTGATTGTGCTTTACTTCTGCTACAATTCCTTTTTTAGGGGTTGTTTCTAGTGGACCTTGTCAGCTAATATAGACAGCAGGTGTCATTATGCCGCCCCGAGATCATGTTCAGTGACGAGAGGTGCGAATACAAGGAAAAAGGATTTTAGATTAAGAGTGGCATCGTGGAATGTAGGAACCCTAACTAGTAAGTTACTAGAGTTAATTGATGTGCTAAGGAAACGTAGGGTCCAGATAGCGTGTCTCCAGGAGACTAGATGGCGGGAGAGAGAGCAACAGAGTGCAATAGTTATAAACTATGGTATTCAGGGTCTGATGGAACGAAAAATGGAGTAGGGTTTCTAGTTGCTAAGGAACTCCAGGATAATGTAGTGGAGGTAAGAAGATACGATGATAGAATTATGCTGTTAAGAATAGTAATAGGGGATGAAGTAGTGGCAGTACTTAGTGCGTACGCTTCACACGTTGGACTAGGAGAAACAGAAAGAAAAAAGTTCTGGGAGAGTTTAGATCACGTTATGGGTGACATACCTACAGACGAAAAAATATGCATAGGAGGAGATTTTAATGGGCATATCGGTAAGGATAATGACCACTTCCAGTTGGTGCATGGAGGCTTCGGCTATGGCCTTAGGAATGAAGGCGGTAAGGAGCTTCTTGACTTTGCAGTAGCGCATGACTTAGGAATCATAAACTCGTTTTTTAAGAAAAGAGAATCGCACCTAATCACGTTTAGCAGCTGCGGGAGACACACGCAGATAGACTATTTATTGACGAGGAGAGAAGATCGTAGCTCGTGGAAGGACTGTAAGACAATTCCAGGAGAGACAGTTGTGACACAACATCATATGTTAGTGGCGGATATACGCGTGAAGAGACCAATTGTCCAACAAAACAAGAGAAATAGACATACGATCAAATGGGGTCAGCTCAAAGACGAAAACATAACCATTTTTAGAGATAAGGTCATACCAATGAAACATCCTGGACCACAGGAAGACGCAAACCAAAAGTGGGAGGCCATGGCAAATACGATCATCCAAGCAGCTAAAGAGACGCTTGGAGTTACAACAACGAGAACAGTCGACCATAAGGAATCTTGGTGGTGGAACGAAAATGTACAGGAGAAGATACGAATTAAACAACAAAGTTTTAGAGACCTTATACGCTGTAACAATGAGGAAGAACGCCCACAGCTAAAAGATAAATACAAGGAGGCTAAGAGAGAGGCGAAGAAATCGGTGTCAGATGCAAAGAACGCGGCGTATGAGAAGATGTATAAACGACTGGAGTCGAAGGAAGGAGAGCATGACATGTTTAAGTTAGCCAAGGCAAGAGACAGCAGAAGACAAGACCTGAGAATTGTGAAGTTTATAAAGGCTGCGGATGGAAAAGTTTTGGTGAACGACAATGACATCAAGGGGAGATGGAAAACTTACTTCGATAACCTTTACAACATAAAGAACCCAAATCAACAAACTGAGATAGATAATACAACCCAAACAACACAACAAAACAATTGCTATTGTAGAAGCATCACAGTAGACGAAGTCACGAGAGCTATGAAGAAAATGGGAAGGGCCAAAGCGGTGGGGCCAGACAACATACCGATTGAAGTGTGGAAATGCCTGGGAGATGAGGGGCTCAAATGGCTAACAGATTTATTCAACACTATCTTTACCACAGGGAAGATGCCGGACCAGTGGAGAACTAGTGTCATAGTCCCCATATATAAGAAAAAAGGAGATGTTCAAAGTTGTGAAAACTACAGGGGAATAAAGTTATTGAGTCACACGATGAAATTATGGGAAAGAGTTATTGACAGGAGAATTAGACGGGAAACACAGATAGCATCAAACCAATTTGGATTTATGCCAGGACGCTCTACAACAGAAGCAATACACGCCATAAGGAGGTTAATGGAGAAATACAGAGAAAAGAAAAGGGACCTCCATATGGTATTCATCGACCTAGAAAAGGCCTATGACAGTATTCCGCGTCAACTAATTTGGGATAGTCTACGACTTAGAAGGGTTCCAGAGAGGTATATCAAAATAATCAAGGATATGTATGATGGGGCAAAAACGTGTGTGCGAGCCCCGATCGGAGACACAAACTTATTCACAGTGGAAGTGGGACTCCACCAAGGATCGGCACTGAGCCCATTTCTCTTCACAGTAGTGTTGGATGAGATGACCAAGTCCATACAGCAGCCAGTTCCGTGGTGCATGCTCTTTGCAGATGATATTGTCTTAATATCGGAATCTAAAATGGTGCTTAACGACAGGCTAGAACAGTGGAGAGCAGCACTAGAGCGCAAAGGTTTAAGGATAAGTCGCTCTAAGACAGAATACATGCATTGTAACTTTAGTGGCGAGGCGGAAGAGGACACCCAAATCAGTATTCAGGGTATGGCGGTCCCACAAACGTCTAGGTTCAAATACCTTGGCTCGTACCTGCAGGAAGACGGAGAAATACACAGCGATGTAGCGCACCGTGTTCAAGCGGGATGGTGCAAGTGGAGAGCAGCATCAGGGATACTATGTGATAAGAGGTTTCCAGCAAAACTAAAGGGAAAGCTATACCGAGTGGCAGTACGTCCAGCTATGTTATATGGAACAGACTGCTGGGCCATAAAGAAATCGCACGAGAAACAAATAGAGGTAGCGGAAATGCGAATGCTGAGGTGGATATGTGGTCACACAAGACTGGATCGGATAAGAAACGAAGTGTTTCGACAGAAGCTACAAGTGGCTCGTATCGCAGATAAAATACGAGAGGGAAGATTAAGATGGTTTGGGCATGTCAAGAGGAGACCAATGGCGGCACCACTTAGAGCAGTAGAGAACATCATCTTAGAGGGTAGGAGAAGTAGAGGACGACCTAGATTGACTTGGGATGAGGTAATTAGGCGAGATATGATACACTTGCACCTCTCTGAGCACATGATCGAGGATAGGAGTGAGTGGAGGCGTAGAATTAAAATTAAGGACTTTTAGTTCGACCAATAGGCGGGAAGGGTATTTGAAGTCTGGTTGCGGGGCCTGATGTCTAAATACTCCATATCTGCCCTTTAACGGTGATTATTCCTGCTCCTATGATATATGTATGCTATGTGTCGTATGTATGTGTCGTATGATTTACTTGAACGATGTATTGCAATCGCCAATCGGTATGGCTTTTTGTACATTATGTGTTGTAGGATTTATTGTATGCTGTATGCTATGTGTGGTAGGATTTTCTTGTATACGGTATGCTATGTGTCTTGTTTCTCAGTATGGCCTTTGCTATCGAGCCGGGGGTCTCTTTGGAAGCGGTCTCTCTACCTAACAAGATAGAGGAAAGACTCGCCTACACCTACCCTCCCCAGACCCTACTCTTGAGTGGGATATACTGGGTTTGTTTGTTTGTTTGTTTGTTTTTATGATGCATATTTTGTGATTAATGATTTATCATTTTTTGGGAAGTGCGTCCTTGTTTTGACCAGAACAGACCAATGACCCATTACCCAGTCCACTGGATACGCAACCTTTATGTCTAGAAAGATAACAAGCTATCAATATATGTGAAGTTTAAACAAAGACTTCCTTGTATCTATCTATTAGTATATTTTTGAAGAAGAAACAATCTTAAAATCTAGGAATACTTCTTACCACAGGCTCACGTAACTCAACCTTAGTAACTTCCAGCTGGCTCAAAGCATTTAATGCTTGCATCTGCATCACATGAACACCAAGATAAGTACACTTAACCATTTAAAACAAACATGGATGTCACACAAGTCTATGGGTACAACTAGAGATGTTATAACATATCAAATGTGGTAATAGATACAATAAGGCATGCCAAAAGGGAAATCTACGCAAAGGAGCATTATAATTACCAACAAAAATAAAGTTATTTAGCGAGGGGGCGCCTCGGAGCAACTGTTAATTGAGAAATAGCTTCCTGTGAAAAGTGTATGGTAAGGCGCGTATATGAGATCGCGAAACGATCCACTAACCCTATGCAAAGTGGGAGCTAAGTCAAGCACCAGGTACGCTCTTTAATTTTAAAGTTGTTTAACAGTAACTTCCTGAAAATAATCATTTAATAGTAACTTCCTGAACAAGTAATCCAGATTTAAGACTTGCAAAATAATTTTTCCAAGAAACCAACTTGAAACTCATCTAGTGAACCTACTTAGGTGAGCGTATGAGTATATATCACCTACCGGCTACTTTAACAATTTAACCCCACTAAAGACTTTCAATGAGTACATAATGAAGCATCACTCGATAAAAAGCTTGTGTGAGACCAGGATGTTGGAAGCTTTCGTCTTAATTTCTAGCACCATGACTGATCCATGTATACTTCTCCTCGACTAATCTATTCTTGATTGAGGCAGGGAAACATTAGCCCCCATAGAGCCTTGTTTTGTGAGTGTATAAGATGTGGTAAGAAAAAACTTAAACTCATTTAAATGTAAATATGGTATTGGTTATATACTTCACCATATGAAGGTAAGTACTAGATTGGCCACAAACTATATTGGCCAGTGTATGATCCATTAATCCAGAATTTAATCTGGAAACTTCAGGGAATTGTTGGTACATGCAATAGTTGAACATGATTCATTTGTGTAAACATGAAGGTATTCAGTTACTTGGACTTCCATTGCGACTCAAGGATGTTGATAGTAGTTGGGTCACGGAAAAAATCATTTTGAAATTTTCTTGCATGCCTCCACACAATCTGGTATTGCATTACTGAAAAGATTAGTTATTTGGACAAAGTTGGGGCATTAAAAAGAACTATTTTTTAAAAACCTCTGGATAAATGCTTATGCGAATGATGTTTGTGTTGATGTGCTAAGAAGTTAGTTCCAACTGTACGATAGATGGTGTATGACGGTGTACTATTTCATCTTAAGATGATGTGCATATAATCTTAATTTTGGTTGTACAAGATGATTTAAAACAAAATGATGTTCTCCTCAAGGAAGAAAAGAAACGATTAATCAATCCTGTATGAAAAAGTTTTCTACAATGTATGAATGCCTTGTTGCAAGATGTTCCTACTAGTTGAGAACTTTATCTCACTACTATCACCACATGATAGTTGATTTACTCAATCCCTGGATCTAATCTTTCTTGCAAATTAGAAAATTTGTGAACATTGATCAAAACTTTTCCCTCCTTACTTCCTTAAGAAACTTTGACAAGCCTCACATATTCTCTAATTTATCTATTGCAACATCAATTTGTTTCAAAAATAACTAAATTAAAAATGGGTACACATCTAAGATGTAACATAATGCCATCATACACCAAAGCATTCATCAATTGTAACTGATTATTAAGTTAATTAAGTCAACTGCAGAAAACTTTGACCAAAGTGACAGAAAATAACTTCTTTTCTACAACCTAACTCTTGACCTAACCCCTAATCTTTCCGTCTAATGCAATACTAGTGTTAGGAGGCATGAAGAAAAAGTTCAAATTTTTATGTTCGAGGACCCAATTGCTATTGACAAAGTGGGAGCAAAATACAAATATACATCAATCACACAATAGAAGTCCAATCATCAGAAGTTTAACATTTAGTTCCACGTAGTTGAAGATATTTTTAATGCCTTTAAATTCCACAAATGAACACAAAAACACGTCTAACTATTGCGTACAACACAAGTTTCCCAAGATTTTCTTTATCGAATTGTAGATTTCTCATGGCCAGGACACCATTGTTTGAAGAAATTAATTATATACCGATACCTTTTGTAGTCAATCTAATACATGCTTTCAAAAGACAGTTAATTCCCAAATACCATGTTTATTATTGTTAGAACACATGAGGATTAGGCCCAACTTTGTATAATTAGCCGACATGGTTTTCATAAAGTGGAGGTATCCATGTCAATAAATACTTGTATCATTGTATCGTTTTAAGTTGCTAATACAATTACAATTTTGCCTTCATAACTATCAAATATGTATTTCTTACCACATATTACACTTACCAACCATAGGCAGATTTATTTATTGTGGGTATGTAGGGAAAGTCTTCCAACACCCAAAGTAAGTCTCAATTCGGTTTACCCCACCCTTCGCTCTAGAGCAGAGCCTTCAATTCCTTGAAATCAAGTGTGTCTCCTGGTTACTATCTTCACGAATATAGGATTTGTAAGAGATGTTGCATTGATATCCATAATTTTATAGTAGTATCTAGGGTTAGGGAAGCTTGGGTGTGAGGGAAAAGAAAAAGAAGATATATTAGATGCTAGAAATAACAGCGGGTAACATTCTTTAGGACAAAACATTTGCCTGATGACATTTGAATATTGAATTAAGTGTGTGCAAGTATGAAAGCTACTAAGCTGTAACTTAATAACATAATATGAAGGGATAAACCCTGAAGGAGACACGACCATGCCGCCAACTTTGAAATTAAAATCACTCTTCTACAACTTTTGCATGCCTTGTGATCTTCTAAGGCTAGGATCTTATTCTTGTCAACTCGAACTTTCTTTTAAAGACTATAAAACATAAAGACTTCTTACCTATGGAATAAGAAATTATATGTATGAGGTAACAACCTCGATATATAGACATTATAAGGGTAGAAAAGGATACTAGATAATATGAATGTCATTCATTCCTAATATTAGTGACTAGATTAACTCCAATCACTAAGTTTGACACTCCTCAAGTTGGAGCAAAGATGTTACTCAACTTGTTGCAGACAATCTCATGGCTCAATTATATCCAACTATTCCTCTTAAATTTCAACATCAAGGATTACAGTTCAATGTATTTGGTGACACACATTGCATCTAGAACTACAGCATCAGGGGACTTTGATTGTTTAACTGGAACTTCATCTTTATGATGAACTTAACTAATAACTGGAATCTAGAAGAAAGCCCGCATTGAATTAAAACCCAACATGAACCGTGAACAGGAGACGAGTGAACATGTCGATGAAGAGTAGCATGAACGAATAATCTAAACAGCATTGCTGGTTGTTGCTTGAAGCAACGAGTGATGACTGATGAGCGACAACCAGTGCCACTCATCAACAAAGTTGACACCACAAGTATAGCTCAAAGATCTGCTGTTGAAGGTGATGAGAGCACAAAGCGGCACAAAAAGCTGTGATGTAAGGAGGTAGTGTTTGTTATGCAATACTAATATCACAAAGCTAGGATTCTGATAGGTCATATATGTGTCAAGAGCCTTAGCTAATATTGTAATCACAAGACTAGAAAAGGATATTAGGAAAAGAAAAACAGAACAATGCTTACACTCAGAACTAGATATACTTAAATGACTGTCTTTAACAAGATACACTAATTCCAGACATTTTACCCAATGAAATAGAATGTATGAAATAAGACACAATGAGTTAATTAGGGTGTATGATGTGACAATAAAAAAAAATTATGAATCAACATGTCAAAATCTAAGACCGCTAATCATGTTATTCAACAAGAGCTTGAACAGCAAAACTTATGCAAATTGAGAAGGGGTGTTTGAAGTAGTCGATTTCAACTAACGGAACTAAATAATTGGTCAAATCATGTGAAACTAACCAGTATTAGCAGCGCCGTACGCTCAGAGTATGTATCTGTCCTTGACAATTGGTAAGACTTGCCATTTGCTCCTTGCTTTATCAACTTATCCAAAGCCTGTCGAGCTATCCTGTCAAAAAAAATTGATACAGGATATGCCTTGTTGATAATATAACAAAAATAGTTAGTACTTAGTAACAAAATATCAAGGAGTTGAAACAGGTTTAGTAACCACATTTTGTACTAAATATATTCAGCAGTTGATGGTTATAGACACTCATAGAATAAAAAGCCTAAAAATCAAATGAAAATTTGAAATTCAATTCAAAGAAGTACACCATGATATGAAAATAAACCTTACATGGCATAGCATAGAAATTTAACCCTATTAACTTTATTCCAAAGCAATTGGAGCAAGCTAGAATCTAAAGAAAGCATATACATGAAGAAACTCACAAGGTCACTAGTGTCAGAACTCAGAAGCAGGACCACACTGAAATGTAGGGTTGTTAGCATTCTCTTTTTCGGTTGACATGGTGTAAACAAAAATCAAGTATGGGTTGTTAAGATTAGAGAGTGCAGAATTTTATATCAGTTACTTCGTCTCTGCTTAGTTCTTGAATCAGTAAAAACAGATATTTATGGTTTGAGTTTTCTATCAGATTTGTCCCTGATTTGTCTCTGTTAATGAACTAGGAATCTATGAAACAGGACCAAACTGAATAGATGGACATGTCTGAAAAGTCAATACCTTATTGCATTGTCCAGAAGATGTTTTGTGTTGTCAATAATTGCAGCTGCTTCAGAAATATTCCCTCGTGTTTGGCTGTATAGGAGAAGCTCCACCCTAGCCATGTGAAACATGTTGGCAGCTATCTAACAGTTTATATAGATGAAGGTTAATTATCATTTTTTTGATATATATAAGCCACGAAATAGATGTGCCATTGCTAAATTTACTTATCCTGCATTTATGAACATTATATGTCAAAGTTTAACACCCAATCATGTGCATACCTACTATGCAACATAAATGCACAATTTAATTAGCAAGCAATGTAAATGGAACTTTTGCTTGGACAAAACTTTTAGTAACCTTACAGTTCTCAAAACAAAGATAATCAAGGAATTCATTAGACACCAACATGATGTGTGTATGTTACATGAGAGAGAGAGAGAGAGAGAGAGAGAGACGTTCAAATGGCTCACCCACACCGACTCTATTTCCTTAATCTTTGGTTTGAGACATTGACTATTACAAAAAGCCAAGATTAATCCATTCTTTTAATTTAACATTTCCAGCATGTGAAGCTTATAATACAAATAAAATCAATATTTAAAGATTTTTTCTCTAAAGGATAGTTCAAATGACTATATTTGGATTGCTTCATAGATCACCACCTAACTTAATCTATTTTTTGTCACACTCAACTTGGTCTTCACAGCTTCTTCCTCTCATCCTTTATCTTCTGGTTTTATTTTTAGATTTCAGTTCATGCAATTCTTCATTTCATTTTGCCCTTTATTTCTTTTTGTTTATATTCATCTGTTAATTCTTGTGAATTTGTGTTTGTTAGTATGAATTATTGTATATTTTCTACAGTGTGCAAATGTGTGTGTGATATATTTTTTTCTGTTTAAGTGTCATCTGAATTTTGAATTCTAATTCATGATTTCATCCTGCACGGATATATTCACTCCTTGATACGTTTAGCATACAAGCTTAAACAATCAAATTTGTCTAAAAGTATCAAATCAAGAAGGTTATCTATACGCTGGGGATGAAAATATATTTCGGTGTACAATTTGTATCACATAGCAGAGACGTAATTCTGAAAATGACACAAGTATATGTTTCTAGTCAACACCGAGCGCAAAAATTCAAGCCAAACAAAATATCCATCCGTGTTTGATAACTCAAGAAGATTATTAAAATTCATAAAGTAATAGAGTAAATTGCAGTGCAGAAACCTGAATATTATCATCAGGAAGTAGCGTTCTCCTCGAGTCGAGACATCTACAACATAAATTAGTCAAGGATTTTTCACTAGTAAGAGTTTGTTACTTGGTAATTATATTACACAAATATAACCTTTGTAGTAGTAGTTTTGCTTCCATCAAACTCCCTTGTCCTCCTGCTGACACAAGAATCAGTGCAAGCCTTTCAGCTGCAATCACAGTCTCCAAAGACTCCCATCCCTGACCAATCAACAATTTTCCTATTAACTTATAATCATTTGCCACATGGAGAGAGAGTGCTGAGTTGCTGACTATATGAGTAACATACATCTTAGGAGTTAGGATAAAGTTATCAGAAAAATTTAAATTTCAAGACATATTTTCAGAATCATATGATAACAAATGCATTTGAAAGGATAACTCGTGCCATCAATCTCCCTCACATTTAAAGGTGAGACATTTTATTTCACATTCCCAACTAGAAAGTCAGAAACATGTCCTTGGACCAGAACAAATATGATGGCATCGCAAGAAATCCAAGAAATTAATAATCATAAGATATGTAACTCTTGCAGCAACAAAAAATAATGGTGAGTATCCAAACCTTGGACACTTCCATTGTATGCAGGATCTTTCTCTGTGTGTTCAAAGCATCATTGATATTACCAGAGTTGATATAAATCTGCAAGGATACAACACTTTCAACAACAGGCCAAGTAATCTAGTTAAGATAGCAAACAAATTAAATGGGGAAACTAATAGGTAGGATCATTTAAAAGAATAATTTTAATGAGGAATGCAAGACTAATTGAGGAAAAATCAAATTATATCTATCATATTTAAGTTTTATATGATAGTCGCTTGGATGGTGATTGTTGCAATTAGGTATCATTGAGGGTATGTGAAGATACAATGTTTATACAGTTTATTGAGTAACTTACTAATTATTTAGAGTATCAAGTCATGTTTTTGTCAAGTTTACTGTTATAAGATAGAATTATAATTAGAACTATGTCAGCTATAGAAGAGCGTAGTGAGATTTGATCAAACTAGTTTCTGTTAGACATAGGGCTAAATTCAGAGTTGTATCAAGGGTGGTGCTGATTTCAGAGTTGTATCATAAGCTACTTTTTGACACAGCAGTGGAAGCAAGATTCGAATCTAAGATAAGAGAGAAGCAAGATGTATATTTTATTAACACTGAATGAATAAAAGAAATACTAGCTGCTAACCAAATAACCCTAAGAAACCCTAAATAGACGATCAAGAGAAACATGTCAATTTTACCCCTACTAAACTAAGGAAATATACAGAAACAAATAAAATAAAATGAAAGCCTGGATTTCTTAAATAATCAATCTATGATTTGAGCAAGGTGCGACCAATGTACCAAGGTTCTCTAGCCTTTTGCGAGGAGTCTACTTGAACCCTAAACTATGTATGACAAAGGACTAGTGTTGCCCATGATTATTGAGTAATGATAGTTTTACTAACGCAAGCATACACATAACCTGGACAAGATACTGCAGTCTCCTCATGCATAAGAAAGATTCTCCTTGCCCACCTTCCTATGCAGACATTTAAACCTAAATCAGACATGTTGATACACAAAAAGGATTTACTTTCTTTGGCAAAAGAAACGAAAAACACACCACAAGTATCCGGATAGAATCCTTTATGAGGGCTTCAGCATCCTTCCCCTTCCCTTGAAGGTGTAGCACCTGTAAGAGAAACCATATCATCAAGGCTGTGCAAAGATACCAAGTCTAAAATTGAGTACCGGTTCGTTTATGTATAAATTATTCCAAGTTCCACACCTTTTACTATAATAGAAAACAGTGAAATCACAAGCATCCCATGGCATTCACCCACCATCTACCAGACATTAGTTGCGAAGTATCTATTCGCAGCAGACAATTAAATTAAATAAAAGATAAGAAACAATGGCCTTAGGCCTAACTACAAGTTAAAAAATACTCTCTTCCAAAATAAAGATTGCTTATGATGGTGCAAGTAGTTTAATATTTATTTATTTGACTCAATCAAATATGTTAATGTCATTCATTAACCACAGGATACGGGCATTATGAAAGAAAATCAATGGTCTATGAAAGAAAATCAATGGTCTTTAATGACTTAAACAATGGATCAAATAGGTAATTCGCAGTTGAAACTTCACCAAAAAGCTAATGTGTTTATTTTTGAAACATTCCAGAAAAAAAAAATTGTTGCATGCTTTGGGCAAAAAGAGTAGCAGAGTTAGTTCAAAAGAGCAACAGTTGCTTGACATAATGTTGGGTTGTGAAGGCTTTGGACCGAGCCGGACTGGGCTCAGGCCTGTTTTGCTAGGCTGTTGGTCAACCAAAGAATTGGCCAGCCAACCCTAATGCAATTAGGGTTATTTAATTAATTCTTGGAGCCTAAGTTATTGCCTTAATTACTAACCCTAATCTAGCATTATAAATAGACCCATGATGTAATTGTATTCTTGAGCACAATAATAATATAAACCCTGGTTGCAGAGTGGACGTAGGTCACCTGGACCGAACCACTATAATTCTCTCGTGTCTACCTTTTCTATTGTGTGATTGTGTGTTTGCTTCCACTAAAACCTTCTCTGATTGTGATACCTAACACGTGGTATCACAGCTTAGGTTCGGAAACACACCGGGTTTGCACACTTAAATCACAGGAGGTTGTTCGAGAGGGCTGTGGTATTATCGTTTGCTGCTCGTTCAAGATCTAGGGCTGCTGATCGTCTGTGGAGTTTGCGATTTAGGGTTTCTTTGCAAACCCTAGGGTTGCCGCCAAAAGGTAGAAGAACGGGGTAGGTTTGTTTTTCCTTGGTGATTCGCCATTTGGGTTTCTGTCTTGAACCCTTGGAGTCACTGGTATTGCTCTCGATTCTGCAGGTGAAGTTGCCGGTTCAGGTATCTTCGGGTTTTAGGGTTTTATTGAAG
The DNA here is from genome assembly GCA_024085815.1 of Flaveria linearis. Classification (NCBI taxonomy): domain Eukaryota; kingdom Viridiplantae; phylum Streptophyta; class Magnoliopsida; order Asterales; family Asteraceae; genus Flaveria; species Flaveria linearis. The sequence continues at coordinate 61,974,142 of CM044002.1, forward strand.
GTGTGCTTGGCTTCGGTTAGCTTTGGTCCTTTGTTTTTTTTCCTTCAAAGGTTAATCTTTTTTACGGTGTTCATCAACTGTAGCCTCTGTTTCGTCATTGTATTCGTTTCTCAGTTGCAATGGCTGAAGACGGGAGGGTTCGAATTGAAAAGTTTAACGGGACAGACTTTGCTTGGTGGAAGATGCAAATAGAAGCATTGCTTGGTGAAAAAGATTCGGAAGTAATATTGGAAGAAAAGCTCGCTACAATGGATATGGAAGTAGTATTGGAAGAAAAGCCGGCTACAATGGACAGAGCTGAAGAAGCGGTTTGGAACTTAAAGGACAAGAAGAAAAGAAGGGATATTACATTGGCTTTGACGAGGAGCGTTGCATTTAACGTTATACACGAAACCACGGCTCATGGTATAATGACGGCTCTGTCAAATATGTATGAAAAGTCGTTTGCTGCTAATAAGGTGTTATTGATGAGGGAGTTATTCATGACTCGGATGAATGAGGGAGCTTCAGTTATGGATCATATTAATGATCTCAACTCGATCATGTCCAGGTTAGCTTCTGTGGGCATGAAGTTTGATGATGAGACTCATGTTGTAGTATTGCTATCTTCTTTGCTAGATAGTTGGTCTGAAACAATAACGCGGTTGTTACTAGTTCTGCGGGGACCGATAGGTTAATATTTGACGGGGCCTGAAACATTGTGTTGGGTGATGAAATTCGCCGGAAAAGCACTAGTGGTGGATCATCTTCTGGTTTGTTATTTGTTTGCAAGGGAAGGAAAAATAACAGGAGCAGCGGGAGTCGAGGGAGGAGTTTGTCTAGATCTCGAAAACTGTTATGTGCTGGAGTTGTGATGAGATTGGGCATGTTAAGAGTCAATGTCCAAAGCGTAAGCAGGGAAAATCTGGTGAGGTAAACATTGTTACAGTGCTGATGAGGATGAATGTGATGATGATATGTTACTACTCGAGGCTAAAAACAATGTGGACTCTTGGGTTATGGATTCTGGATCTTCGTTTCACGCCATGCACAGCGGGGAGACGGTGGTGAATCTAAAAGTTGGCAACTTTAGGAAGGTACGAATAGCAAATGATAATATCCTTGATGTTACGGGCATAGGTGGTGTTAATCTTTTAACTCCATTGGGAACCTACTGGAACTTGAAGAATGTTAGGGTGATTCCAGCTATGAAGAGAAATCTTATCTCTGTTAGTCAACTGGATGAATAGGGACAAGTAAAGTTTGGTGGAGGGTAAATGCAAGTAACAAAAGAAAATCTGGTTATTGCTCATGGAAACAAACGGGAATCATTATACATGGTGGAAGTACCTGCTGAGGAAAATATGAGCGTTCCTCAATACAAAGTTGGGTTCGCTGAGTCAAAGGGGCAAAAGAGGGTTCAATTTGCAAGACTGAAGCCTGGTGCCAAGGTGATTCAAGATGAGCGGGATCGGAGGTCTAAACCAGGTCAGGGGCTTAGTGACAATGGGAGCACAGGGCGTGTTTCGGGTACAGTCACAAAACAACGTTGGGTTTTGAAGACCGCTACTTCGATTGTTAAATTCTCTCCTATGGATGACTTGCTGAATGAGGAGAGTGTTGGTGATTCTCGGGTTATCTCCGGATCCGGTGGATCGTGCATACCAGTTGAGATAGAGAATGGGTTGGAGCTCTGGGGAGCTTCAACTGCCCCCTCATGTACTTGATGAGAGGGGGTGCAACTAGGGGTTATGATGAAGCCTTAGCTGATGGGTATTGAAGCTTGGAAGACTTTGGATATGAAGAATACTGGAGTTACTGGATCTGGGTTACTTGGATGGCATTTTATAGACTTTTTACAAAGCCTTCAAGTGGGAAATTATTGGGTTGTGAAGGCTTTGGACCGAGCCAGACTGGGCTCGGGCCTGTTTTGCTAGACTGTTGGTCAACAAAAGAATTGGTCAGCCGGCCTAAGGCAATTAGGGTTGTTTAATTAATTCTTGGAGCCTAAGTTATTGCCTTAATTACTAACCCTAATCTAGCATTATAAATAGACCTATGATGTAATTGTATTCTTGAGCACAATAATAATATAAACCTTAGTTGCAGAGTGGACGTAGTTCACCTGTACCGAATCACTATAATTCTCTCGTGTCTACTTTTTCTATTGTGTGATAGTGTGTGTTTGTTTGCTTCTGCTGGAACCAACTCTGATTGTGATACCTAACACATAATGCATGAAAGCATCTTTGAAAACCCAACTTGCAAAGACTTATTCAAGATGCTAACCATGACTCCTCAAATCCGATGGTTGAGAAATTAAACTACTGAAGCGACTTTTAGTGGCATTTTGCAAAAGGTTGTATATGTGATCCAACCCATGAAATTCTGCACAGCATGTTTCATGTTCTTATGTTCAAGTTCAAGTGAACAAGACTAATGAAACAAGAAAATGTTTAAAGGGAATACATAAAGGCTCTTGTGTGAAAGCATTTTCAACCCTCCCCACCCTAATTGCGCAAGTAAAACCACATTTCAAAACAACATTCCACCATTAATAATTCATTGATTCTGAATGTTCTTCAAAGCCAAAAATGGTAATGATGATGAAAAAACTACAAAAATTACACATATCTCATGGTAGTAGTACCTTTCCTAGATGATACATGGTCTCAGCATAGTCAGCATGACCTTCTCCCAAAACTCGCCTCTTTATCTTTGTTATTAGATACGAGAAATATTATACATCAAGGACAACTGTCATAGTCCGATGTGTATGGAAAACCATTACGTTAATGAAAAATCAATCATACCTTTAGGGCGCGCTGTCGAAGTGAACATAAAGCACATGAAAAGGGAACCAGGCCTCCATGTCAGCAATAATTAGTTTAGGTCAAATAAATAAATAACACCACGGATATCGGTAAAATGGAAAGACAGAGGCAACCCTGTGATATATAAGCATGCATACCTACCAGAATAATATATTATCCAGTAATTGAATATATGAAAACAAGGTTGTCAATGACAAAAATGATCGACTGATACAAATCTTCTGCATACATACCTCATAGCAAGCACGAGCTCCATCCAACTCATTTTGGATAAGATAAAACTGTCCTAGATTATGAAGCGCAGCCCCAACCCTAGAATTAATACAGACTATATTATAAAATCATGAAAATAGTAAATGAAATTTTGGTTGGCATAGAGATTCAGTTCAAATAGACAGGACTAAATAGGTTTTTACTGCAACAGATTGTTCATTTATTTCATAAAACAAGTGCAAAGAGAAAACAAACAAACAAACAAACAAACCCAGTGTATCCCGCTGAAAAGCAGGGTCTGGGAGGGGTATGTGGTGGCAAGTCTTTCCTTAATCCAGAGAGATAGAGAGACCGCTTCCGAAGAGACCCCCGACTCGTTAACAAAGGCAGTACCCGTAACAATCATAATACATATCATACAACACATAGGTAAATATAAACAAACAAACCCAGTATATCCCGCTCAAGAGCAGGGTCTGGGAGGGGTAGGTGTAGGCAAGTCTTTCCTCCACCCAGATAGGTGGAGAGACCGCTTCCAAAGAGACCCCCGACTCACTGTCAAAAGCCATAACGCTAGCGAATTAGTATATAATCAAAGATACGATAAATGATATGATAAATGATACAGCACACAACATACAACATACAGTAAAATATCACCAGAAGGAAAAAAATGAACAAGCATACATCATAGAAGCAGCAAGATTCCCCTAAAAAGGGCAGAAGCAGGCTACATACACAACAAGCCCCGCAACACGCAATCAAAAAGTCCCTTCCTAGATGCAGAACCCATTAAAAGTCCTTAATTTTAATTCTACGCCTCCACTCACTCCTATCCTCGATCATGTGCTCGGAGAGGTGCAAGTGTACCATATCTTTCCTAATTATCTCTTCCCAAGTCAACCTAGGTCTTCCTCTACACTTCCTACCCTCTAGTATGATGTTCTCGACTGCTCTAACCGGTGCAGCCATTGGTCTTCTCTTGACATGCCCAAACCATCTTAATCTTCCCTCTCGTATTTTATCTGCAATAGAAGCCACTTCTAACTTCTGACGAAACACTTCGTTTCTTATCCGATCCATTTTTGTGTTTCCACACATCCACCTCAGCATTCGCATTTCTGCAACCTCTATTTGTTTGTCGTGCGATTTCTTTATGGCCCAGCAGTCTGTTTCATATAGCATAGCTGGGCGTACCGCCACTCTGTATAGTTTTCCCTTTAGTTTCGCTGGAAACCTCTTATCACATAGAATTCCTGATGTTGCTCTGCACTTGCACCATCCTGCTTGAATGCGGTGCGCTACATCGCTGTGTATCTCTCCGTCCTCCTGCAGGTACGAGCCCAGGTATTTGAACCTAGACGTTCGTGGGACCGGCATACCCTGGATACTGACTTGGGTGTCCTCTTCCGCCTCGTCACCAAAGTTGCAATGCATGTATTCCGTCTTAGAGCGACTTATCCTTAATCCTCTGTGCTCTAGTGCTGCTCTCCACTGCTCTAGCTTGTCGTTAAGCATCGTTTTAGATTCTGATATTAATACAATATCATCCGCAAAAAGCATGCACCACGGGGCTGACTGTTGTATAGATTTGGTCATCTCATCCAACACTACTGTGAAGAGAAATGGGCTCAGTGCAGATCCTTGGTGGAGTCCCACTTCCACTGAGAAGGTGTCTGTGTCTCCTACCGGTGCTCGCACACACGTTTTTGCCCCGTCATACATATCCTTAATTATTTTGATATACCTCTCTGGTACCCTAACTCGTAGACTTTCCCAGATTAGTTGTCGCGGAACACTGTCATATGCCTTTTCTAGGTCGATGAATACCATATGAAGGTCCCTTTTCTTTTCTCTATATTTCTCCATTAATCGCCTTACGACGTGTATGGCTTCTGTTGTAGAGCGTCCTGGCATAAATCCAAATTGGTTTATCGCTATCTGAGTTTCCCGTCTAATTCTCATGTCAATAACTCTTTCCCATAATTTCATCGTGTGACAATAGCTTTATTCCCCCGTAGTTTTCGCAACATTGAACATCTCCTTTTTTTTTATATACGGGGACTATGACACTGGTTCTCCACTGGTCTGGCATCTTCCCTGTCTTAAAGATAGTGTTGAATAAGTCTGTTAACCATTGGAGACCCTCATCACCCAGGCATTTCCACACTTCAATCGGTATGTTGTCTGGCCCCACTGCTTTAGCCCTTCCCATTTTCTTCATAGCTCTTGTAACTTCGTCAACTGTGATGCTTGTACAATAGCAGTTGTTTTGTTGCGTTGTTTGTGTTGTTCTATCTATCTCAGTCTGTTGACTTGGGTTCCTTATGTTGAAAAGGTTATCGAAGTAAGTTTTCCATCTCACCTTGATGTCTTTCTCCTTCACCAAAACCTTTCCATCCACAGCTTTTATGAACTTCACCATTCTCAAGTCTTGTCTTCTACTTTCTCTTGCCTTGGCTATCTTAAACATGTCATGCTCTCCTTCTTTCGTCTCTAATCGTTTATACATCATCTCGTAAGCCGTGTTCTTTGCCTCTGACACCGATTTTTTCACCTGTCGCTTCGCCTCTTTGTATTTTTCTTTTAGCTCTGCGCGTTTTTCCTCATTGTTACAGCGTATAAGCTCTCTAAAACTTTGTTGTTTGGTTCGTATCTTTTCCTGTACATTTTCGTTCCACCACCAGGATTCCTTATGACCGACTGTCCTTTTTGTTGTAACTCCAAGCGTTTCTTTAGCTGCTTGGATAAGCCTAGTTGCCATATCCTCCCACTTTTGGTTTGCGTCTTCCTATGGTCCAGTCTGGTTCAGTGGTATGACCTTATCTCTAAAAATGGTAATCTTTTCATCTTTGAGCTGGCCCCATCTGATCGTAGGTCTGACTCTCTTGTTCGGTAGGGCAATTTGTCTCTTGAGGCGTATATCCGCCACCAACATATGGTGTTGTGTCACAACTGACTCTCCCGGTATTGCTTTACAGTCCTTCCACGAGCTATGATCTTCTCTCCTCGTCAATATATAGTCTATCTGTGTGTGTCTTCCACCGCTGCTAAACGTGATTAGATGCGATTCTCTTTTCTTAAAAAACGAATTAATGATGCCTAGGTCATGCGCTACTGCAAAGTGGAGAAGCTCCCTACCGCCGTCATTCCTAAGACCATACCCGTAGCCTCCATGCACCAGTTGGAAATGCTCATTATCCTTACCGATATGTCCATTAAAATCTCCTCCTATGTATATCTTATCTTCTCTCGGTATGTCGCCCATAACGTGATCTAAACTCTCCCAGAACTTCTTTCTTTCCGAATCTCCTAGTCCAACATGGGGTGCATATGCGCTAACTACTACCACTACCTCATCCCCTATTACTATTCTTAACAACATAATTCTATCATCGTATCTTCTCACCTCCACAACATTATCATGAAGTTCCTTAGCAACTAGAAAACCTACACAGTTTTTTGTTCCATCAGACCCTGAATACCATAGTTTATAACTATTGCACTCTTTTGCTCTCCCACCCCGCCATCTAGTCTCCTGAAGGCACGCTATCTGAACCCTATGTTTCTTCAGCACATCAATTAACTCGAGTAACTTACTAGTTAGGGTTCCTACATTCCACGATGCCATCCTTAATCTACAAACCTTATTTCCTGTCTTCGCACCTCTCGTCACCGAACATGATCTCGGGGCAGCATAATAGCTCCTGCTATCTATTATACCCGACAGAGTCCACTAAAAGTACCAGAAAAACACGGACAACACAGAAGAAAGAAACGCAGCACAAGTATAGCACAATCAAAAGGGAACAGTCCCACGAGGTCAACAATACGCTAGGAGCACACAAACAAATCAAGACACAGAAAAAAATCAAATCACACGATGCTGGTACCCCTAACAAAGACCACAAGAACTTAATCAAAAATAGCAACAATGATCACCACTTCACACAATGACACACTATCCTGAGTATAGATTCAAATAAGCCAATAAAAACCTATCTAGAGAACAGTTCTAAGATTGGCCAGAAATGAAGACAACAAGCCCCAAATGCTCAACACACAAACTCAACCAACAATATACAACTTACTCAGCAATTAATAGCAAAACAGTAACAATTATACAACTAATCAGCAAGTTATAACAACTAATCAATTAGGCTCAAACCACAGAACTAAACGGTCAGCAGAGAAATAGACAAGAATTATATCAGACTCAAGAAGAATAAAGAGCAGAGAACCCTCATCTATAAACCAAGTATTAACGCTAATGGGCAGTTGATTCCCGTATGTTAGTACTCCCACGGGAACTCACTAGCGAAGGGACTTGCTACAAAATTGGGTTAGAGACCTTACAGTGAGAGCGCCCAATACCAGTGAATCTAGAATACAGATCCGAAGCTATCTCCTATGAAATTTCTGCAACAATGTGGTGCAGATTCGAACCTGCCAATTAGCGACTGCTATTCGCTGTGGAACCTGTTCCACTGCTAGCGACTGCCAATTTGGTTAAGAGTTATAGACCCAATAAAAATCCAATAAAAATCCTGATGCTTCTTCCCCGCCACAAACTCAAACCAATCGAAGCTCTCTCGAACTCTCAATGCTTTCTCTGCTCACACACTCGAACTCTCCTTCTCAAAATCAATCGCCCGATGATGTGTTTGGTGTCGGTCGAAGGTGATTTGTGGTCGATGGTGGCTGTCGATTGAAGATGAAGATGCGATTTGCGGTCGGTCGGTTTGATGATGATGATTGATGGAGGTCGCGGACGACAGATTGGTGGTCGATGGTGGTGTCAGAGGTGTGAATCCCTCTGAGGTGAAGCTAGCCGGAGGTGGCGGTGGTGTTGAACGGTGACCGGTAGTAGAGCAGCGAGGGAGAGAGACCCGTTGAGAGAGAGAGAGAGAGAGAGCCGGTGGTAGAGCAGCGAGAGATAAGCTTGCCTGTCGAGTGGCGGTGGTGTTGACCGGTGGCCGGTGGTGTTGACCGGCGGTAGAGCAGCGACAGAGTGAGAGACGTTGAGAGAGAGAGACGTTGCAGAAAATTAGGGTTGCAATCTCATCTCAATTGGTAATAAAATTCATCCATTCTAATTATTCATTGGGAATCAAACATTAAATCAACATGGAAAAATGCAGCTCAGTAAGGCTAATGACTTTCAGAAAAGCAAACTAGCTAAGAGTAAAAAATGAAAGTGAAAACAAGTAAAAGGATCAACGTAAATAAACCTAATGAGGTCATTAGGTCCTGAATCATTACTACAAAGAGAACATTTATAAAACAAAAAAGATGTTATGCAATGAATGAAGGATGAACTTACGAGTTGAGGAAAGATTCATAAAAAGCGACGTGTAACACCGAAAAAGGGTAGATGACGAAAAACTACACCTGACGCGGGAGGTCCCGCCACATGTAACCGTAACCCGTCCCACCCACAAATCCCACTAAAAGTCCTTAATTTTTATTCGACGCCTCCACTCACTCCTATCCTCGATCATGTGCTCAGAGAGGTGCAAGTCTATCATATCTCGCCTAATAATCTCATCCCAAGTCAACCTAGGTCTACCTCTGCTCCTCCTACCCTCTACGCTGATGTTCACTACTGCTCTAACAGGTGCTGCCATCGTTCTCCTCTTCACGTGCCCAAACCATCTTAGTCTTCCCTCTCGTATTTTATCTGTGATACATGCCACCTCTAGCCTCTGGCGAAAGACGTCGTTTCTGATCTTATCCAATCTTGTGTGTCCACACATCCACCTCAGCATTCGCATTTCTGCGACCTCTATTTGTCTCTCTTGCGATTTCTTTATGGCCCAACAGTCTGTGCCGTATAGCATAGCTGGACGTACTGCCATTCTGTATAGTTTTCCCTTTAGTTTTGGTGGGAACCTCTTATCACACAGAATCCCTGATGCTGCTCTCCACTTGCACCATCCTGATTGCACACGGTGGGCTACATCGCTGTGTATTTCTCCGTCTTCCTGTATATACGAGCCAAGGTATTTGAACCTACACGTCCGGGGGACCGCCATGCCCTGTATACTTATTTGGGTGTCCTCTTCGGCCTCACCACTAAAATTACAATGCATGTATTCTGTCTTAGAGCGACTTATCCTTAAGCCCCTGCGTTCTAGTGCTGCTCTCCACTGTTCTAATCTCTCGTTAAGCACCGTCTTAAATTCTGATATTAAGACAATATCATCCGCAAACAGCATACACCATGGGACTGGCTCTTGTATAGACTTGGTCAGCTCGTCCAACACTACTGTGAAGAGGAATGGGCTCAGTGCTCATGATGTCACTCGTTTGAGATCCGAATGCCAAAAGAGTTTCAATAGAATTGGCATTGCTCATAATGTTACTCGTTAGAGATCCAAATGCAATGGTTAGAGAAAAATAGAGAAACGGCGCATATAAATTCATATCATCTACTCGTCTACTATACAATTGTGGATGACCCTAGTTTCATCAAACGCAATTATATGAGTTTCATTTCTGTTTTAGAAGAGAAAATACTAATGTAGAATAGTATAGAGATGACCTATTATATCAATCTATTCATGCACACAACATAACCAATTAAATTTTACCATTCGAGATCTTGTTTCCTTTAGCACCCTAAAGATATCATAATCCTTATTTGAGAACCTGATCCACCTCGCTCGAGCAAACAGTTTATTTAGATAATAGTGATTAAAGCAGCCACCATCATCCTTCGATCTAATCTTACCATTAAAACATGTTCAAACCTCATCTGCCCATCTAGTCATCAAATCCAGGGTTCTCTTGCAACTTCACCAAGTCCAATCAAAGTTTTCCCCCGCTTCAATTGTCTACTATTTTTATTGTTCATAGGTAGTCGCACTGTTGCTATTACTCGAAATTTTTTAAAGAAGGTTTCACAACAATATGTAGGAGTTATTATAGCTTTCCAGGGTGTAGACTTCCAAGGTTAATAAGAAAAAGATACAAGGCCACTCCCAAAACCTTCAAAGGTAAGTTTATAAAGTCCAGACTATGTTTTGTGATATACAAGAAGCACATTGACTATTCTAAACAGTTTAGAGATTGTTTCTGAAATTTATACAATGTTAATATGCAGGTTTTGCAAAACCAAAAAGTGGTCGTCTAGTCCATACTCTCCACAAATGGCTATGTTATACTCTCTTCGCCCAGTTGTTTGTCTTCCAACTATCTAATTCTAGAGTTGAGTAGTTGCTCGGTACACTAGACAATGATAAGTTATATTTTATTGATTTACACTTCTCACCACATCCACTTTACCGTACAAACCCATTGCTTTCTTTGATACAAGATCCTTAATTTATTATGTCAGAACTTGATAAGATAACGTAAAAACTACACTTTAGCAATCTAGGTCCAATCATCACTATCCGAATACTAACCTGATATAAACCTACTGTTGGGTCCAACTGGGTCGGAGCAGACCCGTTCTCTGTTGAATAGAAGGAAACGGGTTGCAGGGAGATGAATTGGAGGGAAAGCATTTGAAATTCAGAATGTGGGGGGCAGTCCATGAAATCAAGAGGAGGGGCAGCAACTCCTAACTGTTCCCACCAAAGCTTAGCTTAAATATTGTTGTTTTCCTGCATTTTGTTCTTGTCTAATTAAACAATTATCTAAGTTACTCTTGTAATCGGAGACTAGCCCTCTCGAATCGGGCCAACTATCCTGTTTGTTCTTATATTAATCTAATTAGAAGTTCCAGATCCTAACAATGGTTCCATTGCCGGGAAATTGAATGGCGCCTGCAACCCGAAATTTGGCAGATCAACTAGCAGCCATTGCAGCACAATTAGACACTGTTCTTGCATTTTTGAGGGACGATGTTGAAGAAATCAAAGCTCAGATGAACGGGGAAATTGGTATTCAAGGCAATGGTGGCATAATCCATTGTAATCGGCTTTGCAAGGATGTCCTTTTCAAAAGTGGGACTCTTCAAATTACTCAAGATTTCTATCTATTCTCACTGGGAGGAGCTGATGTGGTCTCAAGCATCCAATGGCTCGCCACACTCAACACGGTTCAAGCTAAGATGTTCTTTATCTTTACCATGGATGCTCAAGATTACAAACTACAAGGGCTGCCACCAAACAACCAAAACACGGCCACCTTTCATCATCTAATGTTCAAACCTATTTGGAAAAAGTCTACCTCGAGAAAGTCTTTCATGCGACTTGAGGACAAGTCATTTGTCCGGGAGGGATGTAATGATACGAACCCACTGTTGGGTCCAACTGGGTCGGAGCAGACCCATTCTCTGCTGAATAGATGGAAACGGGTTGCAGGGAGATTAATTGGAGGGAAAGCATTTGAAATTCAGAATGTGGAGGGCAGTCCATGAAATCAGGAGGGGCAGCAATTCCAACTGTTCCCACCAAATCTTAGCTAAATGTTGTTGTTTTCGTGCATTTTGTTCTTGTCTAGTTAAACAATTATCTAAGTTACTCTTGTAATCGGAGACTAGCCCTCTCGAATCGGGCCAACTACCCTGTTTGTTCTTGTATTAATCTAATCAGAAGTTCCAGTTCCTAACATAACCCTAGATTCTTAAGTAATTTGGACCAACAAGAACAACAATGGGTAAGAGTTTGTCTTGATGACACTTTAGAAAAGACGACGAGGAAAGTAGATCTTAGACTTTGATATTTCATATTTCCTAGAGATAAAAGTTTTACAATGGTAGCCAGTATATTCTTTTCCGTCTTCTTTCTAAATAAGGTGGAAACTGCTAACTTCACCTACGTTGCAAACCTAGAAACTTATGCCATGGTATCTTCAGAATTTTGGTACAATGTTTAGTGCTCCTGTTTAACTTCCTGACTATTACAAAACTGGTTATTTTTTATTCTGTTCATGTCAGACCCATATTGTTCTCACTAAGATGAGATGCTTATGTTTTGAGATATCCTAAATGGAATCTTGTGTGCATGATAACCATCTTCAAGGTATATATACACACACATATATATACGTACATATATGTGTGTGTATTAACGGTCAGATTTTAGGGGATCTATAAATGGTTTCAGCAATGTGTATTTGAATTTTAATAAGTCAATCCACCTCTGCAGTCCACACTTTGTACGCAAAACATGATTTTTGCCTATATGATAGCCGGTCGGAGTTCAACTGAATTTGCATAGAATGTATTTATTTAATCCATTTCACAGTAAGAATTATCCATGACCAGGGTGGAAGATATTAATCTAGTGAATAATTAGAACCAAACCACCGTTCATTTGATACATTGGGACCAAAGCACTGTAAAATAATTTAAGTAGCCAGATATTTAAAAAGTTTATTTAGAAATGATGTGGCCAGTATACTAAGCATGTAGTTGGGTGAATAGAAGTGTGCATTGTTCTCCTGATGGTGAGCTACAAGCTTAAAGGACCATGTACCTTATGTCTTCATGTCCGTATGATTCCTCGAGAATATTAATTGCCTCCAAGTACAATGGTTCTGCTTTATCATATGCCTTCTTAACTCTATACAACTCAGCCTGCAATCAAATCCGCCAACATACTAAGATAAAGTGCAAAGCTTAGAGGTAAATTTAGGATTTCCCTACCACAAGTGGTGTATGATAGCAGAAAAAAAAAGATAGGCAAACAGATACATGCTTTCAAAGGTGTGAAAACACTATCTTGCTAGAGTTCACACAATGACATGAGGATACAATATTACACACTTATTGGTTCATAAATGTTTCAGTAAATTAAATACACACCAGGTTGTTGCATGCAGAGGCCACATGAGGATCCCTTTCCCCAAAACCCTGTCTAGCTTCTTCCAGTGCACCCATAAACAACCTCTCTGCATCCTCCAATTTACCCTTTAAAAAAGCAAAAAGTAACGTAAGTAATATAACACAACTCAATGATCTATGACAGTCGAGATCACCACATAAATAAATCTCGCCTGCAGAAACAAATCCCTTCCGTTGTCAGTGAACACCCTCCACTTGGATGTATGTATGTTTGATACTACTGACCCATCATCAACTTTTTGTAAACCAATCGGATCAGTAGCAGTTACTTCAGTGGATGCATCTTCAGCCAAGACAGGGGTCAAACTTAATCCAAGATATAGAGCTGCAGGAACAGTTTACTAGTAAGACTCCCAAATGACAGATTTCATTGAAACTTAAACTTCTCTACTTTAATATAGACAGAATTTGACCACTGTTTTAAATTTTAAACATAAGATGAATTCATTAACAAGCATCTCCATTCTCTTGTACATCATAAGATAATTTAAAAACCTGGAACTTATGGGGAGAGTGGGAGAGTTAGTTGTAATATTTAGTTGGATGTCAACTCATTTTGATTTATCAATGCATTTCTAATGCAACTTTGTTGTGACACAGATATATTATTTATTGAATACATTTGTTTTTTTGTTTCCTTGCATATATGCAGAGATATATACTTGTAAACAAGTTGCTCAATAGAACATTACAGTGCAAACATTGAAGAACACGATTGTTTGGATAACTGGAAATAGAACCGAATTTGAACATCTATTGCCCAAAACAAAATTTTTTCTTGTTCCTGCCTTATCAACCATGTCAATCCAAAACTTAATTTTGATCCACCATGTAATTAAGTTTAGCAATTACTACCATAATCATAACTATAACCATACACAGACCCAACCCAGTACATCCCATCCATAGCAAAGCTATTGACGGGTCTATGGGTGAGATGTAGCCATGTAGGGACAGAGATGCTGCTGCAGTGAGACCCGGCCCAAAGCTCACAATAAAAAATACCAAAATACTAAGTTTAACAATTACTAACTCTTGATAAATAGTAACCATCTAAAATCGCAATTACTAACTATTGATAAATAGCAACCATCTAAAATCGCAACAACCAACCATTAATAAACACCAACCATCTAAAACCCTACTAAGGCATATGTACGTGTGTTTTCAAAGTTCAAAGTTTACGACCAGGATTCGAAACATAAAGCAAGTTAACACTAACATATACTAAACTACTAAAGAACATTAACCTGGAAGTAATGCGACTATGGTAGAAGAATCGGAACTCTGCGACTTGTGGACCTCGAGGAGACGGATGCCGCAACTACGGGCGTTGAATAAGCGATCATGGTAGCAAAATCGTGCAGTATGAACCCTAGGTCCAGTTAATTTGCCGATACAGGGCTCAGACGTCACAGATGTAGAATGTATGGTTTTCGTGAGAATGTATCTGGTGATTGTTGATGAAACCCTAGATGAAGATGATCGAACAACTTGAGAAGCTACTGACTGCAACACCGCTTTCATCGTCACCGTCTTCCCTCCAATACAACTACAGTTCGTCTTGGCGAATTTTTTTAAAAATACCATTTGGGTAGTTTACACCACCATGACAAACGGTCATGCCATAAACGGTCGTATATTAAGAATCAAACGGTCGTTTGCATGTACATAAACGGGCGTTTACAGGGCTACAAACGGTCGTTTGCATAAGGGTAAACGGCCGTTTACAGTAACATAAACGGTCGTTTGTATTTTTTTAATATTATTATTTTAAATTTTTTATTAATTATGTTAAATTTTTTATTAATTATATTAAATTTTTTATTATATGAATTTCTTTTATTAAATTTTTATTAATTATATTTATAAATTTACTTTTTTTATTTATAATTATATTATACTAATAATTTATATATTATTAAGTATTTAGATATAGTTTATAAATATAAAATAAAAATTATATATAAGTGTAAAATATTTGAACCTTACATAGTTCGTATAAATTTAACTTATAGATAATTTTTCAAATAAATTAATAATTTACTAAACGAATAATTTATATATAAGTTTAAAATATTTGAACCTTATAAGATGAACAGTTACAAGTGATACTAATCTAATCTATATTGAAACGACTAACAGTTTTATTTCGAAGTATATATTGACTATATCTTTGAAGTCTCTCCTCGTACTTTCTTTCCCACGCAGCCGCATTATTACTTTTGTGAAAATTCCATAACGGCGTTATGAAAGGCAATGGATATTCACCCTCCAAACGCACAGAGACGTAGTGGCAACCATACACATGTGCAATAGTAATGAATTGGTGGTACATGAGTTCATCCGGACCTGTCCATAGCGGAAAATAAGTTGCACTTTCAGTGGGAGATAAGCATTAAAGAATCACATTAAATCTGTTGGCGATCAATAATCCTGTGTATGGCATTATCATCCAATGTTGATGAGGAGCTGGACCTGGTTGTAGCCATGATAAACTAAGTTCTGTCTCATCATATGAGCTGGAGAAAAGATTTCTGTACAAATTAGAATTGTTATGTAACTCGTTTAAAAGCTCATACCTCATGTTCAGCCAATATTCTTCACCGTATCCTAAAGAGAAGGAAACTACACGAAACCCACAGTTACCATCACTGCTTACGTTCTCTATATGTGTTATATACGGATGGAAAAGTGTTGGAATCTGTATTAGTAAAGGATGATGATATAGAGAAGATTGAGTTGTGTTATCTACTTTGAAGTATGTTTTGGGGGGCTCAACCACATAAAATCATAACTAACAAAATCATCTGTCGTGTAGGTATGACCTCGAGTAGGTTCAGCAGGTGAAGGGTCTGGTTTGTTTTGTTTTTGAGATTTGAGTGTTGGCCTTCCACGAGTATTTTTTTGCACCGTAGGCTCGTTAAGATTTATGCTAATAGGATTCGTTATGCTTTTTATCTTTTCTAACCAATTCCTTTTCACCGTGGGATTTTTTTGTTTCCGGTAAGCTTCTTTGAACCTCTCAACTTCGTCATCACATTCAATATCTTCTTCATCTTCGTTTAATGACACCGGTGAAAAGTCAAGCCTCCTCCAAAATATATCTATCGAATGTAGTGGAATAGGTTTGCCTGCTTTTAAATACTGTGTGATTTCACAAGCACATGGTAAACCGCAACTAGTACGAGTATGGCAGCCACAGGTTTGTGACTGGTTTTGAATTTCATTAACTCGTGTCAGCTCTCCAAGTAATATATCCAGAGCTTCATGAGATACGTTAGATAACAAAGAAACAAATAAATTATGTTTATGTCGATGTTTTATTTTTATCCGACTTTCCTCGAAACTTGCCTTTATTTGTGTCTCCTGTAAACGTACTATGTTATTTAAAATTGTTATAAATTTATCTAAATTTGACTTGTCAGAATTTAAATGTTTTTTTAACAGAGCATGTTGGCTTTCTACTCTGTTTGTTGTTCGTTCTCCAAAATTTAGATGTTGATCAATCCACGCAGACACGAACATCTGTTTATAATTTTGCAACCAGTTGACATCCAAATAATTAAACACGGCTGCAAAGAGAAATCAAATATGTTAGTTTCAATTTCATTAAAATAAAAACAATAAATTTAATAGATCAGGAAAATACTTCGATGCTTGTTCATCAACTTTGTCTGCAATCGCGTTCGATTTTCATAGTAGGCCTCAATTGTTGGAGATTGAAGCAGAAATCTCCAGTAATACATAAATTTATCCCACTCAGTCTGAGACTTGAAAGATGGTCTGCAATGCTTTCTGATATTCTCCTGTATATGATATCTACAAAGCAATCGGGTTGCTTCTGGAAAAATTACTTGGCATGCATCCATTAATGCCAACTCTCTATCGGTGACTATGACACGTGGTAGCATATACCCATCCAATGTTTTTCTTAGACAATTTAAAGCCTACTTGAAATTATCTTTTTTCTCATTTCGTATGAATGCGAAAGCAATACAAAATGTCTTGTTTGTTGAAGTTAAGCCAACAATCTGAAGAAAAGGGAGGCGATGCCTGTTCGTCTTGTACGTGCAATCTAAAATAATAACATGCGGGAACGCACGCCATAACAAAAAACAAATCATTTAATTGATTTGATTCGTCATCAGTAGTAAAATCATAGATGTATCCGCCCATCTGCAAAGAATGAAGAAGTGATTGCATTGGGGTGGTTCCAAATTTATCCAACTTTCGTATCTTTGTCCGTGCATCATACACGGTTTCAATTGTAGATATATTTTTATCATTATTTGCTTTTAAAGCCGTAAGAATATCACGTGGCTGCATATTTTTTCTTGTAAGATCTTCCACCAATGCATACTCTTCTTTAGACAATCTTTTTGCATAAGCATGACCCTCCAAAAATTTAGAAGGTTCATGGTTATGTTCATCACAGACAACATGTATTTTCCAACCTCGATCTTCTTCATGAAATTTTGCTATAAGTTGAAATGGACAACCTATCTTCTTTGTGTCTGAATGTGTGGTTGAATCTGATGTTGACTTGTATACACCACCACGATCGCACATAAGAAATGCCTTGTTGACGAATCCGTATACAGTCTTCTTCGTTCGTTGTGTGACAATAACATATCCAAGGGCGTGTGCAGTGTTTTGCACCCAATCCATTAACTCTTCTCTTGTTTGGTACACCCAATCATTATAAAATTGAGACATTAGTGACTTGAATTACGATGATGTGTGAATAAATGAATTTGAATACTTGTGAATTTTGAATTGTGAATTGTGAAATGTGTAAAGGGAATTTATAGGCATCTTCCATTTCAATTATTCTGTAAACAATTATTGAACGATATGTATACAATTGTGAAGCGGAAAATAATATGGCACATTTCCCAATTATTATTATACAATAAATAAATTCTTTATTACAATAACTAAAACATAAATAAATACATTATTACAATTAATAAAACATAAATAAATTCTTTATTACAATAACTAAAACATAAATAAATACATTATTACAATTAATAAAACATAAATAAATTTTTTATTACAATAACTAAAACATAAAAAAAATTACAGATCATCAGGAGGATCTTGATATGGAGGTATCCACATTTGATTATTATATTTAAACCTCCACCTAACTTGTGGATAATCTGCGATCATGTCCATCCGTATAAGATGTTCACGATCAACAAATCCGGACATAAGTACCGGCCCGTTTAAACTTGCCACGTTGTCAGGGGTGAGAATATGTAAAGACTCGGCAAGTCGAGTAACATATGTACCACCACAAATATGTCCGGTTTTCTTTGAACCCGTGCAAGAAGTAAAATAATCAGCAAGCATATATGCCAGATTACAAGGCCTCCTTTTAATCAAACAAAATAAAAAGAACAAATCCTTTTTAGTCACCCCACCACTAGTCATCCTACGTCCAGCTATAGTATGACCAATAACGCGATGAAGATATCTATACAACGGATCGTTCATTCTTGTAGCTTTTGTTTTATTGTTAGGTATATATTGGCCATCACCAATTTCTTCCCAAAATATTTCATCATTATAATCTTCTGGAAATTGTGTAAGACCATCCAAAAAATCAGATTGATGGGTCTCTTGAACTGTATATAAACCCATCAAAACACCAAAATCGGCCACTGAATAATTATGTGGCACCCCCCCGAGAACAAAACTGCTAGCATCGGTATCACTGTTAAAAAAATATAAGTTCAATTAAATGTAAACATGAAATTATATATAATCCAATTAAATTGGTATACCTGTAGTTATGATTGTTCGAATCGAAATTAAAAGTGGAGAAAAACTCTAAACAAAGCTCCTTATATTGTGGACCACTAATTGCAAAAAATCTTCTCCACGGCTCGTTCATCATGTCACGAGCACGAGTAAATTCCCCCACGTCCCGTAACAAACTCCAAGATATCGAACGCGAAGGCTCAAATTCTTTATCTAAAAGTTTCTGAAGTCTTTTATATTCATCTGACCCTCGTCGAAACTGAAGCCAAGGATGATTAGAAACACGAAGCGACGTCGTGTCTTGACGTGAACTTGAAGCCATTACCTACAATAATTAAAATTAGTAACACAAAAAATATATATTAAACTAGTTTATTAGAATAATACTAATAAACAAACCTTTATAATAAAATAATAAGGAAGATGAGGAAGATGATGAAGATGAAGAAGATGATGAAGGAATGGATGAAAGAGAGGTATGGAGGTATGGAGGTGTAGGAGAATTATTGAACGGTCATATGGGATGAGGGATGGGGAAATGGAGTTCTTAAATCGGCCAAAAAGTAAACGACCGTTTAACCCACTGTAAACGACCGTTTACATTAAAGGATACGACCGTTTGCATTAAAGAATACGACCGTTTGCAGCAGGATAAACGCCCGTTTACAGGCCTGTAAACGACCGTTTGCAGCCATGTAAACGACCGTTTACAATATGTCAAACGACCGTTTAGTGCAGATGTCAAATCAGGTGGTGTGCCAAACCCAGCACCCTATATTAAAAGATAAATTTGGTTATCTGTGAAGTAAAAAAAAAAAAAGATAATTGTATATCCGCTATTTGTAATAGCGGATTAGGAGAAGTTTTAAAAAAAAATCTGACACTACTGACAAGCAGAAAAAATTGAGAATTTTTTTAAATGGTATATATGATCCGCTATTTGTAATAGCGGATTAGGAGTAAAATATTAACCATAGTTAACCACCTAACCTGCGTTAACTTTTTTAAAAAAAATAAAACCTAAACCGCTATTAGGAATAGCGGATCACGCTTTAAAAAAAAGTTTTTTTTCTCCTAATCCGCTATTTCTAATAGCGGATTAAGTAAAAAAAATTTTTGTCCTAACCCGCTATTAGAATTAGCGGATTAGGCTTAAAAAAATTTGGGGAGCGGCGGTTTCGAACCCGGGTCGTTTCTGTGATCATGCATGCACCCAGCCAGTTGAGCTGAGTGACTAACCTATTTATACTATGGTTCCATTTGTTAATATATGTAATGGACAGAATTAAATATGAAAATTTTATAATGTTTACTTAGTGTAATGTTACTATAAAATTTTTTAATTAGTAAAATTTAAAATTAAAAAAAAATTAAAACTAAATTTAACTCTCACTTTAATATTTACATTTTTTTAATTTAAAATTTATAATGTTTACTTTTTTTAATCCTACTATAAAATTTTTTACTTAGTAAAATTTAAAATTAATAAAAAATTTTTTAATTTTTACTTAATAAAATTTAAAATTAATAAAAAATTTTAATATTACCTTAGTAATTATTAAGTATATATTTATTATATATTTATGTTACTTATTAAAATTTAAAACAATAATTAATATGTAAATACCACTAAGTCTACTAAAAAAAGAAACACGTGATTGACATTATAAATTAATAAAACATTAGAATTACAACAAACATATACTCAGGCACATGATAATAAAATACAATTAATTATTTTGTCGGTATGGACATTTGTTGACCCTGTGACCCGTTCTTTTACAACCTGAACACTTACGACC
The DNA here is from genome assembly GCA_024085815.1 of Flaveria linearis. Lineage (NCBI taxonomy): Eukaryota > Viridiplantae > Streptophyta > Magnoliopsida > Asterales > Asteraceae > Flaveria > Flaveria linearis. Next base: position 61,994,538 of record CM044002.1, read on the forward strand.
CGTCCTTTCCTCAGCGTAGCTGGCGTCCATCTCGTTATGCATCCTTCTCGCACGCCGCCTTCCTCTTACTATAGTTATCTTAGATGCGTCCCCACGAATTTCCCAACCCGCGTGCAACTAGTCTTCTTTACGAGGCACCGGAAAATACTCGTTGTTGTATTGTGCACGGTACACTCCCGTAAGAAACCTTCGATCCGCAGTTTGTTGTGGACTTTCACGTAGATAGCCACAAACTGCAATTGCATGACTACAGGGGAACCGGTAGATCTGCCACTTACCACAAGTGCAGGTTTTTTTCTTGAATTCTACCATATACGGACTATTGCCAGATTCAACCGATGCTTGTAGGGGTGTCTCCACCATGAACCTTTGATCACGTACTGAGTAAAGGTATACCCTGTGTTGGGAAGCCCTTAATTCACGCTTATGGAATTCTGTCCACAAGCGGGGAGGAAAGTCAGTCGAACAATTATACGCGGTTGTGTAGTGATAGGCGTATTGTTCAACTTCTCTCTTAAGGGTATATTCAATTAACGTCTTAATTGGGAGCATCCTGGCACCACGTAACACATTGTTCATGCTTTCCGATATGTTCGTGGTAAGGATACCCCATCGGCGATTCCCACGGTCATACAAGACTGTCCATTTTGTTTTATCAATTGCGGATAGGTACTACCACGCTTGTTTATTTGTCGCCTTAAGCTCAAGCATCAGCCGTTCGTATTAGGATTTTTGGCTATATGAAAATTGTTCTCATCCCACATTGGTGCAAGGATGAAAGCTTGGGAGGACTTCAAGCCTATAAAAGAAGTCCAAGGCTTTGGTTTCAAAGTGCCCCAACCAAAAATACACTTGAAGTGTTTGGTTCTTTCTTTCTTTTCTAGTTCTCTTGTCTTAGAGTGTAGAAAGTTTTTTAGTTAAACACTTTGGAGAGTGTGGGTGTAATTGGGCGGGGGGAGGTTTGAGAGATTAGTCTATGTGATTGTAACAATTTGTCGCATAGTGGATCTTTCTCTCTGGAGGCCCGTGGTTTTTCTCCGGTTTTGGAGTTTCCACGTATATTCTTGTGTTCAGTTATATTTCTCTATTGTTAGCATTGGGAGGGTTGTTGGGGATCCTTGAGACCGCTTGTTTCCCAACAAGTGGTATCAGAGCTCCAGGTTTTGGGGGAGGTCTCGGTTTAGAAGGTTCGTAGTATGCTCTATGGTTGCAGCTTTGTCTGATCTTCCACATCAGAAACGGGTTTTCGACTGACTATTTTGTATACGATAGAATTATACAGGAGCCGGATATATGCATTTGTCCTGAGAAGGTTCTGGCTAGGAAAGACTTGGTACTTAAGTGTGTCCATTGTGACCCACCTCTCTTTCCTGAGAATCCTTTGTTGGGTAACTGCTTATAGGCTTGGTGTATATTTTCTAGTATACAATATTGTTTTTGAAGATACGGATACGATGTCAAAATACAGTCCCATGAGGTTCGACGTAGAGAAATATGATGGAAGAATCAACTTTGGTTTGTGGCAAGTTCAAGTCAAGGATGTGTTGATTCAATCTGGGTTACACAAGGCGTTGAAGGGGAAACTGATCCCTGTTTCAAGCAAGGATTCAAGCGGAACCAGTAAAGACGATGATAAAGAATGGGAAGATTTGGATTTGAGAGCAGCAAGTGCGATTCGTTTGTGTCTAGCAAAGAATGTTCTTGCAAATGTGCATGGGATATCAACTGTAAAGGATTTGTGGGAGAAGCTTGAGCAGTTGTATCAAGGCAAAGGCATCTCAAATCGGTTGTATCTCAAGGAACAATTTCATACCCTTCGTATGGATGGAGATACAAAAATTTCAGATCATCTAAGTGTTCTTAATAATATCGTGTCGGAACTGGAGGCTATTGGAGTAAAGGTTGAAGATGAGGATAAAGCACTAAGGCTCATATTATCTTTGACATCTTCCTATGAGCATATGAAGCCCATTCTGATGTATGGGAAAGCAACCCTGAAGTATGCGGATGTTACTGAGAAGCTATTGTCTGAAGAGAAAAGGCTAGGAAGTAGCGGTCATACTTCGTCAGAAGGAACAATTTTAATATGCGGGAACAGGAAGAAGAAGCACTCATAAAAGATTCCTGTATGCTGGAAGTGTGGACAGGGCATGTCAAGAGAAATTGTCCAGGTGGAGCAGATTCGGCTAGCAGCTCCAAGTCAGCTAACAATGTCTCCGTCGTTGTTGACGGTGATGATTTCCTTTGAGGTTATGTCATCCCTATGGTATGCCTGCGCTACCATGAAAGGGGATGCAATTTTGTTAGCGAGTTCACGGATTTACACATGGGCATTGGGTTGGCATAGATGCAAGATGTGTGGTGAAAAATTGATGTTGATGGCTGATGAACTTCCAGGTATGCCAAGGGGGAAGTTGCACCATAAATTTTCAGCAGGTTTTTCAACATGTGCCGAGAAGAAATTCTTAGAATGGTTTATTCTAAGTGGCGATACTCTTTTATGGTGGAGTATGATCGTCGGTTGAAGACGGTGTTACTTTAATGTGGTTGTTTTTCATATATCCAAGGTGGAGATTATTAGGATTTTTGGCTATATGAAAATTGTTCTCATCCCACATTGGTGCAAGGATGAAAGCTTGGGAGGACTTCAAGCCTATAAAAGAAGTCCAAGGCTTTGGTTTCAAAGTGCCCCAACCAAAAATACACTTGAAGTGTTTGGTTCTTTCTTTCTTTTCTAGTTCTCTTGTCTTATAGTGTAGAAAGTTTTTTAGTTAAACACTTTAGAGAGTGTGGGTGTAATTGGGCGGGGGGAGGCTTGAGAGATTAGTCTATGTGATTGTAACAATTTGTCGCATAGTGGATCTTCCTCTCTGGAGGCCCGTGATTTTTCTCCGGTTTTGGAGTTTCCACGTATATTCTTGTGTTCAGTTATATTTCTCTATTGTTAGCATTGGGAGGGTTGTTGGGGATCCTTGAGACCGCTTGTTTCCCAACAGTTCGAACTTTCTTTCTTGTGTTGTGCTTCCAATGTCCCAACACATCCTTTTCAAGCTGACGCTCTTGAACTTCGTCATGAATTTGCTTCTGATATGCCTTAGACAAAATCGATGGTGGGGTGGGGTTCCTTCCAGGATTCTAAATTATCCATAGCATGTTTTATACCGGCATGCCTGTCAGAAATTACACACAAAGTTCGACTGGTGGGGTCTGCAACGTTCTCAGCAAATTTTTGAAGAAACCACATCCAGCTCTCGTTTGTTTCTTCATCCACCAATGCGTACGCAATCGGCAAGATCATGTTGTTGGTATTTTTTGAAACTGCCATCAATAGTTTTCCCTTGTAGGTGCCCCGTAGATGGGTGGCATCTATAGAGATTACAGGAATGCAAAAATGAAATGCTTCAATACTTGGACGAAAAGCCCAGAACACAAACTTGAATACTGAGCAGTCACTTGGACTATGGGGATGATGTAACCACTGGACAACGGTAACGGGGTTAGCTTGTTGTAGTGCCATTATGTAGTGAGGTAAATAATGGAAGTTTTGATCCCAGGTACCGTATATGTTTTCGATGGCCTTTTTCCTGGCAGCCCAAGCCTTGCCGTAAGTGATATCAATATTCAGTTTCTCTTTGATGAGAGACTGAATTTGTTTCACAGGCAACGCTGCATTTGCAATAACTTGTTCTTGGATGTGGGATGCTACAACTTTTGATCTTAAGGACCGGTTGTTGTTGCGAGAAACAGCGGTGAAACATGAGTGAGCCGATGTCCATACAGTCATTTTGAAACAATGAGAATTTCTTAATTTTCTAGCGGTGCATGTCCAAAGACATGGTTGAGAGTCTTTGTGCTGGTTGTTCTCTGTTTCTTTGATACTTTTACATTTGGCCGTCAAGACCTTTGGTTGGGTATCTGCCATGAATATCTCTCTTTTATGGTTGATATTCCACATTCTGACTGCGTAATCAACTTGGTCTTTTGAAGTGAAATACATATTTAAACGTATTTCGGGATCTTTTTCTTCCCAAAACTCCATTTCATCTTCCCCGAAATTATCCATAGGAATATAGTCTTCATCTATTTCCCTCCCATCAACATTATGTTCAGGGAAATGGGTAAGCCCCTTACTTTGATGTTGAGGCAAAGGAGGGATTGGCTGGTCCTCCTGGATTTGCTGGTCCTCTTATGTGTCATATTCTGAAACAGATGGTTCACTCTCTTCCGTGTCTTCAATTTCTTCAGCAGAAGAGTCTTACAAAAAAAATGTATTAGCATTTATGACATAACATTAAGGATATAAAGAAATAAAAAGGAAGTAGAATAACCTTCATCGTTTTCTACAGCGGCTGAGGAAGTGGTACCAAATTCATGTTGATGCTGGTTGGGAACTAGCATCGTCCACTTCACATGAATTCTACAGGTGTTACCCGGAACAATGGAAGCTAGTTGGTATATTATATACATATCATTTTCTTGGTTAATATGTGAGGTAAATGAACCTCCATTGTATTCATAGTAGAGTGTTAACTGTAGACAACAAGACTGACGATCAAGTTGAACACATCTACATATGTTGTCCACCAACTCAGAATAACCGAGTGGACTAGTAACTAAAAACGTAGTGGTATGAGTTCCCGGAGCACCCATTACTACCCCTTGCATGTATGACACTTCACCCCCATAAAATAATTGTACCACAAAGGGAGTGAATGAGAAAGATGAAAACATTGTGAAAGTGAATGGTGGAATGAAGAAGCAGGGAATAACTCTGTCAGAATAAGAAAGATGAAAACATTAGCATGAATTTATAGATAGAGTTAGCAGTGATAATTCAAGCATTGTGAAAGTAATGGGGATGGAGTGTAATATCTCTGTCAGATTGTAATAATTCAATATTTTGGCAGTGATAATTCAAGCTTTTGCCATTGATAATTCAAGCTTTTGCCAGCGATAATTCAGAGGGTAATAATTCAATCTTTTGGCAATGATAATTCAATCTTTTGGCAGTGATAATTCAAGCTTTTGCCAGTGATAATTCAGAGGGTAATAATTCAATCTTTTGGCGGTGATAATTCAATCTTTTGGCAGTGATAATTCAAGCTTTTACCAGTGATAATTCAGAGGGTAATAATTCAATCTTTTGGCAGTGATAATTCAATCTTTTGGCAATGCTAATTGAAGCTTTTGCCGGTGATAAAATTATAGTGAGACTTGAAATAAAATTACAGATACACTTGAAATAAAATTACAGATAAACTGAAATAAAATTACAGATAGACTAGAAATAAAATTACAGATAGACTTGAAATAAAACCCTGTAAATTAGCGGCCCGGAACACAACGCCAGTAATACAGCTGGTTGGCCATGTAGCGTCGGTAATTCACACAAGCCACCTCGACATCATCTTCTATCGGCAATGGTTTGTTTGTAACCAGTTTCTCCAACATCATACAAACAAGAACCCCTGAATTAGCAATGTTACCATTGCATCGTGCCAAGTTCAACTCAACTAAACCAACTGTAATATCACACTTAGTGTGGTGTTTTGACCTAGACCAGTATTGAATACGGTCAAGAAACCATCCAAAGTACAGGGGAACCACCTCCATATAGTATGATGTTATACATTTTTTCTCATTTCTCCATCGGTAATCAGTCCAGTATTGAGTTAATACCATGCTCCGCATATCAATACTGATTAGTAGCCAGTCAGTTTTCCCGATCCATAAAGGAAGGTAAACAGTGTCAACCTCCCAAATTGGGGGATATGGTGATTTTCTTCCCGCCATATCAATGGCGGTTTGAGGGTTTTCATTTCTCATTTCATCATAAAAACAAGGTGGTAAGACTGTCCAACTTACATTTGCACTTGGGTTTTTTAAGAGCTTTGACTGTCTTTTACGCATAAGTCTTACAGTCCATGCTTCAAGGTGCTGCACAGTAAGAATTTAAAAGGTAATACATTATTCATTTACTATATGGTACCATGAATATAAAGGTAATACATCTTACCGTGTCCGTAAGTGAACGATTTGAATGACAACCTAATAGGGAACCCCAAAAATCTTTGTCTAGTTTTTTGCTAATGAAACGTATAGCAAAATGGTGCATCTCCATTAGTATAAAAATCTACGACATCTTTGGACCAGTTTATGGACTCATCGGTAGAAACAGCAAAGATTTTTTTGGGTGTTTCATTTTGTGCTTAATTTTGACCTTCATTTTGATGGGGATTCTCTGAAGATGATGCCGGAGTTTTTGACACGGATTGCCTCTTTAAACGTCTCCATACCAAATCTGTAACTCTTGCCGTCTTAGGTGGAGGTTGAGAACAGTAAAAACCGTCTTCATTATTTGCCATTTTTTGTAGTTGATAATGAGATGATGTTGTTTGAAGGGTTCTTTGAAGGGTATTTATAGACTTTAAGGGTATATTTATTTTTATTATAATTTATTTTAATTAAAGTAAAAGTATATTTATTTTTATTATAATTTAAGCAAAAGTATATTTATTTTTATTATAATTTATTTTTATTAAAGTAAAAGTATATTTATTTTTATTATAATTTAAGTAAAAGTATATTTATTTTTATTATAATTTATTTTTATTAAAGTAAAAGTATATTTATTTGTATTATAAATATGAACAAACATGCATCTCAAACACCAACTTCAAACTCATCTCAAAATGAATATGAACATGCATCTCAACCCGGGTGCAAGGGATGAAAGTCTGTTGTACCTGGGAGCCGAACACCGGGCCAGAAAGTTGTTCCTGAATCCACAAGAGGGGGACAACTGTACACTTGATTTTAAGCGTGGAGACGGTTCATTTTGGGAGCTGATTTCTGACGAACACATTACTCTAACGGGTAAAGTTTTAAAGTACATCCGTTTATTTGGTTTTGGCGGTGTTGTACGATGTGCCTATAGGAGAATTGATAGGGCGTTGATAGAAGCACTGGTTGAAAAGTGGCGGTCCGAAACGAACACGTTTCACCTGCCTTTTGGTGAGGCCACTGTAACCTTGGAGGATGTTAACGTTCTATGGGGGTTGCCCATCGAGAGTGTGGCATTAGTTGGAGCCGAGGGTTCGTACAACGAGGAAGAACGCAGGCATATGTGCATAACTTACTTAGGTTTTGATCCAAAACCAACTGATTTTAAAAATCATATGCTGAAACTCTGTACCTTGTTAACGTTTATGTTAGATTACCCAATAACTGATGAATCAACAGATCAAGAATGTATGTAGCATGCACGTTGTATTTGCCTAATAATGATTACTAACAATGTATTAGCAGATACGAATAATGGGTACGCATCATTACATTTATTAAGTCATTTGACTGACATTACTGTTAGTGGGCAAATCAGTTGGGGTGCTGCTGCCCTAGCGTCTCTGTATAGAGAACTCTATAAGGCAACCAGGCCAAATACAAAGGCAGTGGGCGGCCCAATGTCACTGCTACAAATATGGGCATGGACCCGGATACGCCCGTTAGCACCCACAATTGTCAATCAACAAATAGATTGGAAAAAACCATATGGTGCAAGGTAAATACATACTATTGTAATACTTAAATGTATATTATTATTCTAATACTCGTTATTGTCTTCGTGAAGGTGGGCGGAGCATGCCATTAGCAACACAGATACTCATTCGCACATTATAAAGGCACACCGTACAACATTACAAAATCTCCGAGAGGCCGATGTATTTTTTCTTTAACATAATGATTTTATAAATCAATGTTAAATAATAAATATTAACAGATTTTTATTTTTACAGTTTGATTGGATGCCTTATCAGAACGTGATGCGAAGACTCCCTGAAATGTGCAAAACAGGCATGAGCAGTTGGAAGTCACAATGTTTTTTACTTTATTGGAACATTGTTGAATATCATCCGGTGGAAAGGGTGATGAGGCAGTTTGGATTTCTTCAGGAAGTCTCTGCCCCATTCCCCGTTTCACGTCAAGTGCTTAACAAACTCCGTAAAACGATACGGAAAGGGAGGTTAGAAACAGACTGGTCTGTTCATCACGCAGCGTATGTCGACAATTGGAACCATAGACACGAAAATGTTGTGGAAGGTGTGCCCACCAACATGCCTACGACACACCATACTTACAATGATTGGTTTCATCGGCATACTGTTTTGTATATAAAAGACCCGAGGCACGTCCCGGGTGTTGTCCATGCTGGATTTGATGATCACGGTGGAGCTGCAAGATTCTTGGTAAGTATAATTACTAATGTAGAATTAAATTTAATAAATAAGTAATGCGTATAGTTAATTATTTTGGTTTTGCAGGTGGATGGATTAGGCTTCATTGGTCAAGAAGCAATTAGGATGCGAAACATGGGCCCTGGTCATTACTACGAAAATTTTGGAGGGGTCCAAGGCATGGCTTCTCAACTGATTGGATCAGTTAATCAAATTGATCAGCCTACGTACATACAGACTAATGAACCGGATCTGGGACTGGATAACACACTCCCCCAACGTGCTCCGCCTGGTCGGGGGCGCCGTGGTCGACAAAGAACACGGGTAAACTTCGTACCCAATGATGATGATGAGGGGGAGGGTACCCAACATTTTACAGGGGCAACACCCAACTATGGGGCGGGCCCCTCCAATTTAACAGGGTCAACACCCAAATATGGGGCGGGCCCCTCCAATTTAACAGGGGCAACACCCAACTATGGGGAGGGTACATCATATGTTGGAGATGGATTATCAAACATTCAATTAGGTACCTAGTTGAATTTTAACAACAACGAACAAAACAACTGGGTATCCTCACTATTTGACAACACTCCCTCTACTAATATGATTCCTGCGATGTACTCAGACCAGTCGGGGCTCTTTCAGAATTACGATTATACTGGTTTTAGTCAACAGCCGAGGTACCAACATTTAAGTCCAGTTCAAATGAGCTTGGACCTACAGCTTAGTCAACCCGAAGGCTTCAGTCCACCAAATGATAATGACCCCGAACATCCAGCAACAAGACGCGTACAACCACCGAGACATCCAAAGCTAGTTGGTTGTGGCACCGGTGGCTGTCTGATCCGTTATCCGCATAGGCATTAAAACAATATATTCAAATATATTGTTTTATTAAATATATTAATATATATATGTGTAATAATGGAGTTGCATGTGATCCATGTAATATATATTGTCTTCTTACGAATGAAAATGCAGACTTGCATGTAATATATATTGTCTTCTTACGGTGGAAATGCAGACTTGCATGTGAATATGCAGACATGTGATCATGTCATAATGGAGTTGCATAATGCAAACATGTCACATGTGATACTGTTTTTCCGTCTGCAAGTAGTCATAATGGAAATGCAGACTTGCATGTGATACTGAAAATTTGCAGACATTTCACTTTGTAGACATTTGCAGTCTTGCATGTGATAATGTTGCATAATGGAGACATGTGATAATGCAGACTTGCATGTCATAATTTAGTTTTAAAATTTAATAAGTAACATATATATATATACTAGATATATACTAAATAATTACTAAGTAAAAAAATTTTAGTTTTAAAATTTTTTATTAATTCTAAATTTTTATTAAGTAACATTAAAGTGAGGGTTAAATTTAGTTTTAAAATTTAATAAGTAATATATATATATATACTAGATATATACTAAATAATTACTAAGTAAAAAAAATTTAGTTTTAAAATCTTTTATTAATTTTAAATTTTTATCAAGTAACATTAAAGTGAGGGTTAAATTTAGTTTTAAATTTTAATAAGTAACACAAATATATACTAGATATATACTAAATAATTACTAAGTAAAAAAATTTTAGTTTTAAAAATTTTACTAAATAATTACTAAGTAAAAAAAGTGAGGGTTAATTTTAGTTTTAAAATTCTGTCCATTACTATATATTAAGAAATGAAACCATAGTATAACTGGGTTAGACACTCAGCTTAACTGGCTGGGTGCACGCATATCACAGAAGTGACCTGGGTTCGATACTCGCTGGCTCCCCAATTTTTTTAAATTTCTGTCCATTACATATATTAACAAATATTAACCATAGTATAAATAGGTTAGTCACTCAGCTCAATTGGCTGGGTGCATGCATGATCACAGAAACGACCCAGGTTCGAAACCGCCGCTCCCCAATTTTTTTTAAGGCTAATCCGCTATTTCTAATAGCGGATTAGGAAAAAAAATTTTTTTTTGCTTAATCCGCTATTAGAAATAGCGGATTAGGAGAAAAAAAACTTTTTTTTAAAGCGTGATCCGCTATTCCTAATAGCGGTTTAGGTTTTATTTTTTTTTAAAGTTAACGGAGGTTGGTGGTTTAACTATGGTTAATATTTTACTCCTAATCCGCTATTACAAATAGCGGATTATATATAATATTTAAAAAAAAATCCAATTTTTTCTGCTTGTCAGTAGTGTCAGAATTTTTTTTAAAACTTCTCCTAATCCGCTATTACAAATAGCGGATATACCCATATCGTTTTTTTTTACTTCACCGATAACCAAATTTATCTTTTAATATATACTATTTTTAAAAAAAATTCTCTATAGAAGACCCCTGGACCGGAGAGTGGAGAGTGGAGACGTTTGTAACCAGGGGTGTATCAAAACAAGCCGGACTCTGTGCGTTACGTAACGAGCCGAGCTGGTTCGGTTTAAGGGACTGTTTGATAAAACTGACTCAGTAAGATCTGACTGAATTAGAAGCTGACCCAGTAATAAGTTCTAACTGGGTCTGCATCTGACTGAAACTTGACTGTTTGATTAGTATCTGACTGACTCTGTTAAACGAAAACAAAAAAAAACCAACTAATCTTCTCTAACGTTCCAAACATTCTTTCAAACACACAAAATATAATGTAAATAGTGATCTAGCTATGAATACTTTATGTTATTATATATATACTATATCAAATCACCACTACCAAAACCAGGTCAAAAGCAATTCATGGTCTCTCAAATCACCACTTCATGGTCGTCTTCTCCGCCATGACCCCACCGTCTTCTCTGCTGAAGCTTCCCACCGTGACCCTCCACTCCGCCATGACCGTCTTCTCCCTCGTCCTCCTCACCTACTTCATGGTCATCTCCGGCGCAGGTGGAGTTCGGCCGAGGGATGCGAGCGAGGAGGGGGTCGCGCAGGTGGAGGGGGTCGACCGAGGAGGGAGTCGTGCTTGTCTTCATGTCCGCGAACGTAGGATGCGATCGAGGATGGGGTCGCGCAGGTGGAGTTCGGCCGAGGGGCAGCGCCCCTTTTCCGGGTTAGCAAGTTTTAGTTTAGGGTCTGGGTCAGCACCCACGGACCCGGTCAGAAACAACACAACCAAATCAAACAAGCTAACCGGCTGACCGAGTCAGCCAGTCAGCCGGGTCAGCCGGGTCAGCCAATATCAAACAGCCCCTAAATTGGAGCCAAGTTCAAGCTTTATTTTACTTGATTTGATTCTGTTCGTGAATAGTAAACGAAAGAGTATATATATAACTAGCTTTAGTGTATTATATAGGCTGTGTTTGATTTGGGCTGACCGGTTTGATCCGGCTGACTCGGTCGCGGATCATCTCGTTTTTTTGTAAAAATGGTGCTGCTGACCAAGTCACCCGGGCTGCTCACCATTTGTTTTGTGGCTGACCCGGTCTTTGTTTTTGAAGATGTTGGCCGGTCCAAAGGTCTCCCAATTTGCAAACAACCCATAGTTTGAATAAAAAATATTAAATATAATGAAAAGTTATTAATTATAATACGATAATTAATATATTATTCAAATCTTTTTTATTATAAACAGAATGAACAGTGCGTCCTTGAGAATTATCAAAAGGTAGAGGTGAACTATGTTTGGAATTTTTGTTTCAAAACGAACGTTTTAAAAAAGAAAGACATTTAAAAAAATTCATATTATAACTCTTAATTAAGTATTTTTTGTTTATAAAAAATTTTACTTTTTAAAAACATCAATTTTAAAATATTTTATATTTTTAAAAGGTTTGATGTTTTAGAAAATTGTTTTACTTTATAAAGTTTGTTTCTTTAGAATTAACATTAATAAATAGATCTCTCTTTTATTAAAAACTATTTTAATCTAAAAAAGAATTAAATAGTATTATTAGTAGTTTTATTTAATAGCAGAGAGAAGCGAGAAAATTTTAGTAAGAAGGTATGTGGTGTCGTCACATATCTCTTGGAGTTATCATTTTATTAAGAGTTGGGTTAAGCGGACACCCTGTCAGGTGTTAGGCAGACAACCTTTGACTTTTCTTCACAGCCCGTGAAGTCCCTTACGAGCTATGAGGGGGCTACAAAAAAATAAATATCATATTCAGGGACTCACGACCGTGAAGTTTCCCACGGCCCGTAAACGATGACCCGTGAACTACTTTACGGCCCATGACCGTACTATTTTATGGCTTGTGAAATGTTTAACGGGTCGTAAAGGTTTTCTGAGTATTTTTGGGTTTTATAATTATTTCTCGGTTTTTGTGTTTCTTCGTTTTTATAATTATTTGACGTGACGTATTATTACTCGTAAAACGTGTATCAATTATTTGATTTGATATAATATTCTATATATAACGATATATATAGGAACACATGTTAGTTGTTTTAATGACACAATTTGAATTGAGATAATTAAAATATCATATCGCGGAAATAATAGAAGGCATGCGAATGAATTTGGTTCTACCTCATGTGTAATTGTTGAAAATATTCTACAATCAATTGATAACCATAATTGGTAGAATGTCAAAAATTGGTCTCGGAATATTATGCAGTTTTTACATAACGGAGATCCTTTGTCACACCCCGGTCTCAGGGCACCCCGGTAGTGCGACCGATTGGTACGCGTCATTGTTCACTTTTTATTGTTTGTCTTGAAAGACGTTTACGCAATGGAAAAACATTTTACAATTTATTTCATAAATAAAATACTCTGATGATTTATAAAAAAACAAAATTTCATATATTCCTTGAGAATTAAATACCTATAATGTTACATAACATTGTGCAACGCAATGTTTACAAAATTTTTTGTCTACTGACAGATATTCAAAACTTGACACAAGATCTATGTCTACGAAACTTTAGTCCTTCCAGCACTATTCTTGCTAATATGTTCATCACAGGGTTTCCATGCCTAGGAATCATAGTCCATCCAGCACTAACACCTGACTAAACATATTTAATCATGTTTACCTGATAAGGTTTGAAAATAGTACATCAGCGAAAAGCTGGTGAATACATTTAATTTGACACAAAAATATTTTGGTATGAATAACGATAAACAGTTAATCATAAATTAACGGTAAACCACACATTTAGCAGTCTATTTCAACTGGAAGTCCCCCTTCATATATGCTGGTATTGGTGCTCAGGCAATCATATTACGAGACTCTCCGAATCTGCAATGAGTCTGAACCAGCCCCAGTATGGGATTTTCACCCATCCCCAGGATATAATTTGATCAAACATACATATACTTCTCGTCTAAATATTTTAGCAGAATACCTCTATGCATTAACATGGCTAACGTACTAATGCCATTTTCACAAAATTAAATCATTTAAATGTTTTGAAAGTATTAAACGTATTCACCTGGTAAGTTGAACAGAGCCTCTAAACTTGATAAGTTTTTGTTTCTGAACCTCGAAGTAACTTAAGGATTAAGTCACGAGCTTCTAACACCTTGATTAATTCAGAACTCCTATACTTGTTGTCTAAAGCATATACACCGGCTTCCTAATCTGAGGTTATCTTTGTGGTGTTGAAAAGGTAGTAGAGAGTTTCGTGTGTGTGAAAGTAAGAAAAAGGATTGTGAAATAAAATGAAGCTAGAAGCATCTATTTATATATGGATATTTCTTACTCATTAAGTATTTCTTACTTATTAAGTTTTATTCAAACTTAATTATTAAGTCCAAAACTTAGCAATTAAGTTTTATATTTTATTCAAACCTTAGCCATTAAGTTTTTTTATTATATTCAAAACTTAGCTATTAAGTTTTATATTTTATTCAAGACTTAGCTATTAAGTTTTATCCAAAACTTAGCCGTTAAGTTTTATCCTATTCTTTATCTGAACTTAGCCACTAAGTTTTTTTATCTAATACTTAATTAATTTTTATCCATAGCTTAACTATTAAGTTGCATCTGAAGACTTAGCCATTAAGTATTTATCTAAAAACTTAGTCATGAAGTCACGTTTGAAACATAACTATGATTATTTATTGATAAAAATAATATGAAAATTTCGTAGGTGTTACATCCTTAATTATGTTGGGTGTATTACTTGTGTTTTGTGGATCTGTACTTACAATTTTAGCGAAGGCTACTAGGGAACGTAGCTTTATGTTTAGATGTAATTGTTAAAAAAAATTAATTGTACAAATCTACCTTTTATTGTTATTTTAAAGAATATTCAGGCGTGGACAAATAGACTGATAATCTGAAGATTTGAAGAAATACGTAGAACAGAAGAGATGTTGGGTACCGATCGTTGGACGATTTTTCCATTTGAATGGTTTAACTTAATATACATGCGATCCGTTTATAGTAATGAATATGCAAATGGGGGTACTGATCTATTTCCTGCGTTATGGGAAGTTGATACAGTAATATTGTTCTCGTGTTATAATTGTGATCCAATTTTAATAAAAAATATGATTGTGATTTAATTTTATAGGTGTACGTACCGATCACTAATTACGATGAAAATTGATATCCTTTTAAAATTTCTATGGAGTCACTACAAGTTCATATATTCTTTCCATATGAATGTCTTTCAAATACGTGTGATGATTCGTGGTGCATTCATCATAATGTTTGGGCAATTATTGTGCGATTTGAATTGTATTTCCTTTATTTTCTTGCACGTATACATTACTGGCAGCACTCTCGGCAAGAGAAAATTGAAAATTTGTTAGGGTCTGGTGAAACTGTGTGAAACTGTGTGATCTTTTCTAACATAAGTCATATTGGTCGAGATTCAGGAGTTGTTATTTGTATGTTATTGCGTAAGCTGATTCAAAATAGATTTTTAGAGTGGCATGAAAATAATTTACAGGATGCTTGCCTTAGATTCCGACAATTTATGGCAGATGAACCGTATTCAAAACGAATAACGTAATTATTTAATATTTAATATTTTTATTTGATTATTAATAATATTATTCGTACAATCTAATAACAATAACATAAAACTACCTCGAAATACAATTTTTAGTCTTGTTGGTTTTTAAGAAGGTTCCAAGCCGCAACATGATTAAAAGATGTTCCGAGTCTTCGCCGATATTGTTCTTGAGCCCTTGCCATAATGTCTGCATCATTCTACAAAGTGTTTCAGTTGTAGTAAACGTTATCGTATATTGAGTGAAATGTCGAGATCTTTCTCCTCAAATCAAACCATTTACTGCTAAGTTCCAGAGTGGTTCGATATTCATGATGTTCTAGAATTTAATGAAAACTTGTTGATATCTGGTTCTAATAAATTGAACACTCCCTGAAAATAGTACACGAATTTTCGAGACACAATCTTACTAAAGTGATCTCTTCTTCATTTGTCTAAGGATTTTGATGTTGTGGAGTACCCGATTCTGAATTTGATGTAGAACTTGTCGAAATTTATGTGTGCAATATGTTAGTATTTATAGATCAAAAATAAATTAATTTTTAATTTTTTTATTTTACGGGTCGTAAGGTTTTTCATGACCCGTTAAGACCAACGGTTAGATTTTGAAATTTAATGCTTACGACCGTGACATACTTCACGGGTCGTTAAGCCCAACGGCTATGATTTGAATTTTAAATGCTAACGGTCGTGAGCTTCTTTACGGGCCGTGAATGTGTAACGGTTATAATATTGATTACAAAACCAGTAATGATCGTGAGACATTTTACGGGTCATAACTTTTATCCTTCATGGGCTATGAGACACTTTACGGGCTGTGAAGCTTTTAATATATAAGCTTCACGCCCTGTAAGTCCATTTACGCCCAGTTTTCACTATTATGATTCCCTCTGATACGACTCTCGCCATTTTCACTTTTACAACCCTATCTGAGTTCATTATGCTTCTATTATCGGGACGTAACTAATTTCCTTTTAAATTTTATCCAATTACGCTTTAATATTGTATAAATTAAAATTTAAGAATCAAATATTTTTTTAAATTTTTAAAGGTTACGGGCCGTGAAACTGTCTCACGGCTCATAACCCTTGAATAGATAAAATGGTTACGAGTTGTGAAGCTTTCTCACAGCTCGTAATTCTTGAAAGTTTAAAAGGATTACGAGCCGTAAAGTTGTCTCACGGCTCGTAAGCCTTCAAGAACATTCAGGGATTACGGATTGTGAGGCACTTCACGGCCCGTAACTCTTTTTGAATTTGAATTTACTTTGATTTTTAAGAATAACTTTTTACAGATTATGCCGCCGCGTAAGCGTACGCGTCGTGAGACCTAGCCCGAGGGTCAGGGTGATTCTTTAGACCATACACTTTCTCCGGAAAATTTGGATCTTCGAAACCTGGTGGTTGACCAACATAGATCACTTCGTCAATGGCTCCATACAGGAATGCACACTTTACGTCCATCTGAAAGACTTTGAAGTTTTTATGAGCAACATGAGTGAGAAAATACGAATGGCTATTCGGGCCATGGGAGCAAACACCTCAGTGTAGTCAATCCCCTCCTCTTGAGCAAATCCTTGAACAACCAGCCTTGATTTGTTTCTAATCGCTACCCCACGATCATCTGATTTGTTCTTGAATACCCACTTTGTACCAATCAAATACTTATTTGGAGGAAGATCAACTAATTGCCACATCTTTAATTTTCTGAAGTGTTACAGCTCTAATTGCATTGACTCCACCCAGCTTGGGTCTTGAAGTGCCATGGCCACATTTTTTAGAACAATTTCAGATAGAAAACAAGGAAAGAGACATTCATTGATTAGCCTAGATTGGCTTTGAGTCCTGACACCGTCTGATATTGATCCAATGACATAATCATATGGGTGGTCTTTTAGGGTTTTGAAGTTAGTGTTTAGGGTTGAGGAATTGGATGAAGTGGGTTGTGGTGATGATGGTTGTGAGGTGGATGACAGTAAGGTGGATGGTTGATTAAAAAGAGGATTGTGACATTGGTGATGGCGTTGAAGGGATTTGTTGTTCAGGTTCAGGTTGAGGTGGGGGATCTAGTTGAGGTTGAGGTTATGGTTCAGGTTGAGGCTGAGGTTGTGGTTCTGTTTATGGTTAAGGTTGTGGTTGAGCGGGAATGAAGAGTTGACCACTTAATGAAGGAATGTCATTGTCAGGAAAGGATGGTAGAT
Source organism: Flaveria linearis (assembly GCA_024085815.1). NCBI lineage: Eukaryota > Viridiplantae > Streptophyta > Magnoliopsida > Asterales > Asteraceae > Flaveria > Flaveria linearis. The sequence goes on from CM044002.1 coordinate 62,011,887, forward strand.
TGAATGAACTGAAAACGGTGTTGTATTCATAAAACCATTCCAGATCAGAACCAACGTTGGAAACATTGGACTCTTTCCAGTCAACATAGAAATATTCTTGTAAACTTCTTGTTCGTTTGTTGTATACTCTATAAGCCTTTTGAGTTTAAGAATATCCGACAAAGTAACGTTCATTAGGCATTACTCCAAACTTTGAATTTTAAGCTTTAGTATTCAACAACATGCATGAGCAGCCAAAAGGATGAAAGAAGTCAATCAACGGTTTTTGCTTGTGAAACAGTTCATATGGAGTCTTCATCTTATCTTTCACGATTAGGATCAGTTTAGAACATAGGAAGCACAATTGACTGCTTCAACCCATAAAATAATTGGAAGTTTAGATTCTATGAGCATAGTCCGTGCTGCTTCAATGAGAGTGCGATTCTTTCTTTCAGCTACACCGTTCTGCTGAGGTGTTCGTGCCGCATATAATTGTCTGAGAATCACTTTGCTAGCATATAATGAATCAAAGATCTAATTTCTAAACCCTATTATGTTGTCACTCTTGATCACCAAAACTTTCTTAGTGTTGATGTTCTTGATAGTCAGAATTAGCTTCTGCAACACCTCTATTGTCTCCCTTTTGTGTGATGGGAACCGAACCCAAGAGTATCTTGAATAATCATCTGTTACAACAAGACAATAAAACTTCTTAGCTATACTTTTGACACTTATTGGACAAAACAAATCACAATATAATAACTCAAGAGGATTAGAAATGGAATATATTTGTTTAAGCTTGTGTGATTTCTTGTGTTGTTTACCTTTAGCACAAGACATGCACTTTTCAATTACAGAAAAATCCTTGTGAGGTAATCCTCTAATAAGATTATTTTTAACCAGTTTGTTAGTATTCCTAAAATTCACATAGCCTAAACGTCTATGCCAAAGAAAAGTCTCGGAAGAGAAAGCTTTTGACAAGAGACTGGTCATGGTGGAGGTTGATTCTTTGGAGTTCATATCAAGAAGATATCTGTCATTTTTCCTTGGAGCTCACATAGTCACCAAATTATCCGCGACTGAAAATTCTGGCTTAAGAAACAAACATTATCTTATCACAAATTTATGACATGCTCAGAAGATTGAATGTCAATTCAGTCACGAAATTTACCTTCTCCAAGGTTAAAGAACCATTGGATACCTCATCTTGACCTATCATTTTACCTCCTTTCTTATTACCCGCAAAAGCAACACATTCTCCGTTTATTATCCGATGCTTGGTCAAAAGGTCCTTCAATCCGGTCATATGCCTGGAGCATCCACTATCAACATGCTAAATCCTATTGATAATCCTTCTCGAATGTTCTTGGCAAATGAATTAGAGAAAATCATTTAGACACGGAGACCCAAACCTTAACTGGCTTGGTTCTTTGAGGAGATGGATTTGTACAAAAGAAACTATCAACGAAACGTTTTATTCTATTTCCTAAAGAATGGTCATCTACATTCCTATTTACAACATCTGGGCAATGCTTAACAATGTGATCAACTTTTCCACAGTTGAAACAACAAGATTTTAAACTTTTTATTTTATCCTTTTGAATTGGAACATGATTCATGATAATCTCTTCCTCATACTCATACATAAGAGAATCACAATCATTGTAAGTGACATGCACTTCCCGTGATTTGTTTTCTAAGTCAATTGATCTGTCATAATTTGTGGATTCTCTTATCTCTAGAATTTTACAATCATGTGAGGATGTTATTACACTTGGAGTAGAGATTCGAATAGAAGTGAAGATGGAGATGGGAAGAGAGATGAATCTTTCAAAACAGTTTGTTTCTAAAGAACTTTTATGGCCTTTACTGGGAACACAAACTTTTTCATTAATACTTGAAACATCAACTTCATTTGATTTAGACATTCTGGAATAAGAACAACTTGAATGCAAACTATCCAAACTATAATCTAAGCTACTGAAACTATTGTCTACAAAAGACTTTTTGAAATTTGAAAAGCTAGAACTACAACTTCCAAGACATCTACTTCCTCCATAATTATAATCTTCCTGAACCTTTTAATGATTCACCCCTTCTAAACCTACAAATAAACTATTAGTATCATTTTCAATTAAACTATTTATAGGATGAGGTGTAAGCATAGGAGAATAGCAAAAGGTGCTAGGACGTGGGTAAACATAAGTGGTTTCACCACAACCCAACTTTGTTTTAATTTTATCTCCCCTTTGTTTGCTATAGAGCTTCTCTTGCTTCATTCCAGAAATTATCCATTTATCAAGTTTTATTTTTAGTTTAGTAGTCTCAAATTCAGCCAAAGTTTCCTCTCAGTCAAAGTATTAATTTCAATATTTCTCTCAAAAAGGGTTATTTTTAAATGATCTTTTTCCTTTTCACAGTTACAGACCCTTGATTCACCTTTCAACTCCTCACTCATAGCTTTTGCAGTTTCAACTTTTCCTCCCTTGCACAATCACTCTTCATGTTGGCCTTCACCTTACTCTCATTTTCCTCTCTCTCACAAGCATTCTTCAAGCTGTCTTTCACTTCACTCTCCTTCCTTCTTTCTGCTTCACTTTTCACTACCTCTACAATTTCAGCTACCAGGATTTCTTCTTCAGTCTCGGCTAACTCAACACTCCAGTCAAAGTTGGTTAGAAGAGTTGTTTCTTTCTTATTCTTGTTATCTTCTTTATCATCAATTAGAATGACCCTGTTAACCCTCATTCTTGGTTTAATGACAATAGGAGATGGACATTCTCTTTTTAAATGACTAATCTGTTTGTAGTTGAAGCGTCTAAGCTTTGATTTGTCAAATACTTTCACATTTTGATTTCCAAAATTCTTTCTTCCTATTCTTTCCATGAATCTTCTTGTCCGTAGAGTGATCATAGCCATCAGCCACTGAAGATCAGCTTGTTCCAAATCATTAGGATCCACCTGATACATGTCTTTCGTGGTCATCCCTCTTCCCTTTAGTTCATCAGCCATCAGCGCCTCATAATATGCACAAAAAGACCAAATAAATCCATACTCTCCGATGTGTAGGAGATTTGGTGATTTTGATGTAAATCCATTGCCAGTGGTCTTGTCAGAATTGCCAGTCATACCCTATAAGTTGACACGTGCATTGATAAATTTGAACTGGATGAAATAAGAGCAGCATTCTGTGAATAAGCTTGAGATGGAAATATTGCTTGGTTGTATTCTCTTCGTTTCCGATCTGACTCGAAGGACTTCAACTTGTTGATTATCCATGAGCTTGTAATCCAGAAATCCCCTTTCTTGCCTTAACATCCTCACCTGCAAACTCCATTGAGATGGTAAAGAACCCAGCATCTTTGTTACTTGTTCATTGTTTGACAACTTGTCATCATACTTCTTCAATGTGCTTGTAATAGACGAAAGATTGGTAAGACCAGTGAGAATCTCATTCTTGTGTCCAACAAAAGAGTTGAATTCTTTTTCAGCAAGAGCGGCTTTATCCTTAACCAATTCCTCATTACCATCATAGAATTCACATAACGCATCATACAAAGCCTTTACACTTTTATATCCACCAAATTTGTTATAGATCTCTACTGACAAGCACAAGGTCAGAGAACCAAACATCTTTTGATCCCGATCAATCAGCTTGATCTGCAATTTGAATAGTCATATTGTCTTCTATGGAAACAGGAACATGAGGTCCTTGCACAATTGATTCCCATTGAGTGTGATCAGTGTATAGGAAGAAAGCTTTCACAGGGAGTAGTTTCGCAGACAGGATGTAGTTTCACAGCTAGTTCCTGCAGTAGTTTCGCCCAAAACTATTGAACATTTGTTCAAGAGAAATGGACAGCAGTTTCGCAAGAAAACTGATCAGGCTAATGAACTTTCATTCTAGGTTTGCAAAGGGATCACAAACACCAAAGTTCTATAGTTTTGCAGAATAGTTTCGCACTATGAATCTGAAAACCCTCTTTTTGCAAAAATTGTCCCTAAAATCACCAAAACTCACTCAAATCATAACCAAATTAGAATCTAATGATTCCACAAGTTTTCCAAGTTCACACCACACCTTCTTCAATCGATTTCCATGGATAACAAACATAAAATAGCTCCAAAATGATTGAGAAGATGAATATGTCAAAACTAAACAGAAACACAAACAATCAAGAGCACAAATGCTCTAATACTATATTGTTGGTCCAGATGATCGTTTGAACGTGCTTTTGATGAAGATTTAACACAAGAATCCACAAGATATCACTATATCTAGTAGCTTGTGGACCAAATAATGATAGAAAATGAATACAAATCAAACATAACCCATTTGCAAAAGGATTTGTAAATTTAAAGAAGAATAATGCTCAAAGATGACAAAGATAAGCTCTTAGCAATACACAATCGCTCAATAGACTCAAATTAGTAATATCATTAAAGTTCCAAGAGTTACCAAATTAATAGAAAAGAAACATATATATACAGGACCTAGTTTCACATACTGCGAAACTGTATGCACTATGGCATGTGAAACTACCGGCGGAAACTGCAGTTTCGCATGCAGTTTCGCATGCCACAGAATACAAAACAAGACAAATCTAAACTAGATCATATTACAATAATATCTAAGATATAATAAACTATGACTAAACAATAACAAACGGCAAGGTGAATACCACCTTATACTTGATCATTAGTATCTATCACGAGAGATGTGTACAATGCTCAACAAAATATAAGAAATGAAAAGAGAGTCGGTAAAACTCCAATGCAAGTTTTGGAAAAGCTACGGTGTTCTAAAGGTTATACATTATACTCATACAAATCTCGCCACAAATTTCATGGAGGATGTTTTCTTTTATCATCCAAAATTGTACGACATGTGATGTGCATTCCTTCATGTGTTGATGATCAACGTGACATACTAAACAAAAATGTACGAACTTTCATTTGTTCAAATTGTTGGTGTGACCTTGACACACCATACATTTTGCATTGCTAATGTGTTTGAAAGCAAATAATGTTATGAAAACTTTGAATGGATGCTAAACATACTCAAAGATATGTTGCACAAGTATATGAAGCCACATGTCCTAATAATACACAAGGACCTTGCTTTAATTAATGTAGGTGTTAAAGGATTCCTGAATGCTTCAAGATATCTAGGTATTCTACTACCCCAAGCAACATCAGGGGCAATATACAAAGACATGTATATAATTAGGATTGCTCGAGTATTAGGTTTTCTTCCTCGACATCTTTTGACCTATCCATTATAATAGAGCTGGTGAGATTAGATCGTCGTACGATGTACGACACGAGTATCATATGAAAGTTTCTAGTCGGCCTTTGATTTTCTCTCATTAATATGACAACATAAACAATTTCACGTTATTTTAAGTGAACCTAAATAATTACAATGGATAAATATGCATTACGACTTAATATTTAATGGCGTTTCGTGGAACTATCAAGCATTGGTGATTTATCCGGTGTGAAGCATCAAACATGCAGAACATATTTCACGAATCACAACACGATTACATAATCAAACACCAAACACAAACTTGTCAATTTACGGCAACAATGAAGATAAACACACACACACACACAAACACACACACACACACACACACATATATATATATATAGAAAAAGTTTACGGTACAAAGTGATTAATTTGGGCGAAGTGTATGAAATGATAACAACCGTTAATTTAATAGACGAATTGCTTAGATTTAATATGACATAATCATGCAAATAATGTGTCTGAGGTGGTAGATTTAGAAATAATCTACAATTATTGACTTTTTTCAACTTCCCCCTTTTTGAACACATATATCTTTTTTATACGATATTATTTTTTCTGAAAAAGTACACCATAAATTCAAGCATTTTATCCTCTTTAATATGAGTATAGTCTATACTTTTAAAAAATTTAACACTTTTTATAAAAATATTTATTTATTGTGCGTATAACTACATAATTATGAACATAGCTCGCGTAATCATCATATAACTTGTGTAATTAATTTTTTATAACGTGCGTAATTTTACTTTGCGTAATAATATATATATTTGCGTAATTATAAATAAATTTGTGTAAGTATGAATAAACTTATGTAATTATGTACCTTTATGCGTAATTATGGGGAAGACGAAACTATCACTCAGCCAAAAAACACGTGTCACGCCCTGGTGACTTAGTACCCTGCGCACAAAAATTACAGTTTGTATAATAACCGGCTCGTATATATATAAGCGTAAAAAATGAATACCTATACACACACACCACACAAAAGAATATAAAACTCCCACATTATTATATACAAGCATATACCTACATTTGAAATTCTATCTTTCATGGCCATATAGTATTAATGTGAATATAAACAAGTTGTAAATTCTGATTTAAATACTAATTAAATAGATAGTTGATGTTGAAACACAATATGTATTAAACACACATGTATCATTTCATCTCCATTAATCTATTTTAGTTCAAAATAATCTTAAAAACTCTCATGTACTATACATATACACAATAATAATATCGACTTACATCATCATTAGACCACCAAATATGCATCCTACAACACATCATCATCGTCCTCGCCGCCGCCGTCGTCATCGTCATCCTCGTCATCGTCATCATCCTCATCCTCCTCGTCCTCGTCGTCGTCGTCGTCGTCGTAGTACACCCCACCCCACACTTTCCTCCACCATACCCCATGACATCATACACTCCATCTATACCATCATATTTCCCTTTCCTTAATTATAAATACACCCTATCCCTACACCTTCATAGTATCAAGAAGTTATCATTGAAAATGATGTAGATATCCTTCTTGGATCATAATATTATGAGGTGATGATTACTTGAAAGGAGAATAAACAACACATGGCCCTATGTATATAATTATTTTCATGAATTTAAGCACAAAGACTTCTATAAGTACCTAACTCTTCAACCTCCACACACCCTATCATAACCCATCTTCATTCAAAGAATTTAATACACCAAAGACCATTATTTGTCCCCTCTATATATCATGACGGCAGCAAATGGCAAGGCTGCCATTCCATTTTGAACTTCAAACAAAACATGCACACTCTTGTTCAAGCTTCATTTCATCCTACAAACTCAAGTGCTCAACCTCTTGCTCTTAGGTAATCTCATATTTAATGTTTCCAACATCTATATGGCTCTTTTACATGGATATTTAAAATAAAATGTTGTACATTACATAAACCTGCAGTCAATCAACAATCATGTAATTACTTGAATTGAGAAGCATTTTCTGTCAAAAGTATAAGGTCATAACTTGGCAAAATCAAAACCAAAATGGACGATTTTTAAGTGTAAAATTAAGTCAAAGAAATAGCTTTCCAACCACAGTAAACTCATAATTTTTTATTTAGATTTAAACACTCAAAAGCTATGTAAAAAATGAAATGTCAAACCCGAGTGTTTTTCGCAGAATACTTAGGTCGATTTTGGGAGGCCATAACTCCCTCAATTTTTACCCAATTGACTTGATTCTTTTTCTATAAGTTAGTGTTCTGACTTAACTTTAAAATCCAAGTGGTCTCGTATTAAATGGTTAAGTTTTTGACTATGAACCACTGCAACAATTTTGGAACTCCAGAATATAACAGCATGCACTTTTGAAAAAATATAATTATTTTTAGACTAGTAAATGAACTCCATAAAATGTTGCATTTATTTTTCTGCTAAGTTAAAACTCATATATAAGTGTGGTAAAAATCCTGTATTTTATTTATTACATTGTTTAATTAAAACCTTAGCACAAAATGACTCGTAAAAACACATAAATCAAGCAAACAAACTTTACATCACAAGATGTCGTATAATCACATGTGAATTTATAATTACGACAAAGTATACTCATTTCATAATATGTGTATACGTTTATACACTTACTCATAAATATTAATTTCATAACCGAATATTACTAACGGTTCGTAAAACATGCAAAATTATAAACTTGGATAAGTTTACTTTTCGAACAATAACTTAAAACTAAAACTTTAATATAACACTTGACTCGTCAATTCGTTCAATGACTTATTTATAGGAACATAAACCTTATTTGCATACCATATATATATGTAGGAACTGCTTCACTTTAAGCGCAATCCATCTTGTTTCACATGATCCGTATCAGAACAATCAGTGAGCTCTCGTAGCCCCTTTTACTTTAACTAATTTTGAGGGGAAACATGTTATTTAACAATTTTACATGACTCATTACTATGCAAACTATAACTTGACTTTTTTCCGCACTTGATAAGTTCCGAGGATGCATGCAGTCAAAGGCTTAGTTGTGGACTCATAAATGCATTTCACCTTGATTGTGTTATGACTACTTTACATGATGCATTTTTTTATTCATACCTGACTACTTACTTTGCAACAATCTATCGAGTCTCAAACCTACAAGCTCACCAATATACATTATTTTTTTACCTATTTTTAATATGTTTTTCAATAAACTAATAAGGTTAGATTTGGACATTATCATACATGGCACGACTAGATCACACACGGAGATTATCTTGTATAAGCTTAGGAAATCTATGCTCAAATGTATAAATCTTTGAAACATGTACCCTAAATCATTATGCTCATAGTTTATTTTGAATACATAATTAGATTTAAACCTCTTAGTATTATGTGTTCAAAACATCCGATTACGTCACCTCCTTGCGATTGTGTTGCTGTCGAGGGGTGTGACACTTCGTCAGTCATACTGATAATAGGACCTTCGAAATCATTATTATTTGTGTTGTATCTGAACTAGTCTTAGTATAGGATTTTCATCTATCACTAGGATATAACTTGGCCAAATTATATATTTTATTTTGGTTTAAATGTTAACTTCAGTAGCATCTTTGTGCATTAAGTCGTGTTTAACATATTAAATGTCATTTTCAAAGATTCAAATCATTTAGGGGCTGTTTGATTACGCTGACTGAGTAAGATCTGACTGAGTCAGAAGCTGACCCAGTTAGAAGTTCTGACTGGGTAAGCATCTGACTGAAACTTGACTGTTTGATTCAGTATCTGACTGAATGATAAAAATATATTAAAGATTATAAAATTAAATTAATAACACATATTTTTTATCATCCAATAAACCATATTTCACAAAACAATCTTCAATAACAACAAATAAAAAACACTAATGCAATAAATAAAAAACTATCAAAATATAATTAAAGCTTGATACACCACATCCCCACTTTCCCCACTTTCCCACATACTAATTAAAGCTTGAAACCCCCACTTTCCCACACACTTCTCACTACCCCCAATTCCACCACCAAACCTCAACGGTGATACGAACCCAGACCCGTCGGCAATAGTGGAAACAAGATGGCACCGTTAGCAACGGTGGAGGGAGGTGACGACGCTGGGGAGACCCCCATTCACGGTGGCGTTGGTTAGGACGGCACACAACACCCACGAAGGATATGGGGTTCACGGAGGTGGAGAGCGAGGCGGAGGTCGGAGGAAGGCAGGGTAGGAGAAGGTGGGTTGCGGGGGAGGAGGTTGGCGGTGGAAGAGGAGAGCGAGGCGGAGGTCGGAGGAAGCCAAGGTGGAGATGGGGGTTCGCGGTGGGTCAGCCAGTCAGAATCATGATTTTTATGGTCCGGGTCAGACCCTCCGGACCGGTCAGACCACAACATCGCCACTATCAAACAGGCTGACCGACGTCAGCCAGTCAGCCCATTTAGATGCAAATCAAACGGGGCCTTATTCATTTTGAAAGTATTAACATATTCAACTTTCAGTTTTGAGTCAATAACTACTTAGGATTCAAGAAGGTGGTTCCTATGTTATCAGCACTTCGTTTTTAACATTTTTTTTGTTTCTTGTTTATCGTTTTTCGTTAAGCAACACCTCAAGATTGCCTATAATTGGTCTAGTTTGTTTTTAGAGAGAGAACAGAGAGAATTCAATGTTTTGAATCTCACCCAAATGTTTTCTTAATATAGACTTCTGACTGGCCGTTGCAGCCCATAGTGCAAAGCCATTATGAACTGCAGTGGCTTGGTGTGTTGTGTGGTTGACACGTATCAACGCCTCATTGATCTTGATCATCTTTAGCCATTGCGGTCCAAAAACATAACAATATTAATAACTTCATAACAATATTCACAAGCAACAAAAACAAACATACAAAGAAGCAAACATAACGATATTAATAACTTCATATGCAATCCAAACACCTCCCTAAGAATCCATAACTTTCAAATGAAAGAACAGAACAACTAAAAAAAGCCACAAACAACATAACATTCAACTAACTTTAAATGAAAATGAACTTGTGACAAACTATAGTTCCATCAACTGATGAGCTCATGAACACCAGACTATTCAACTGAAATAAAGACGAACTTTGATGGTTTTTCGCTCCGTCTGTTCAATTGTAAAGAGCAAGAATGAAGAACCGCCTGTAAAGTGCAAGAACCGATTGCAAAACTGTAGTAAAGTGTAAATCCTTGAAATTCTCCCAGAAATCAAACACACACGATCTCAATCTTGTGAACGCGGAATATAAACAAGATTGGAGTAGAAGAACAATGAATTGAATCACAACAGAATATCTTCGATTAATAATCAGAAACCTACAAGAGGTCTTGTGCGATTTCGCACAGATACAGTGATAATGAATGAAAAGCTTAATTACAAAACGAAAACTAGCTATTTATACTAAAACATAGAGTTCTCGCGCGAGATCACTTTCGCGTGGATCAAGATTTCGCGCGGCAGCAGTCTTTCGCATGGAGCCTTTCTCGCGTGGTCTGCGACTCGCGTATGACTTGCTTCTCGCGTGGATGCTTCTTTTCGCACAGATCTGTTTTGCCGAGCCTTGTTTATCTCCTACAATCTCCCCCTAGGCTCGGTGAAACATGATCAATCAAAGTCAACGTTAGCCTTTGAGTAAGATCCAGCATAAGCATACCATTTATTCCTCAGGATTCGGTCAATCATCCATACGTACTGGCAAGATAGAAAGTAAACAGACTCATCAGCTGAGATAGGGCAGTGTAACAGCTTGAATAAGTCGTCTTTGCCAAACTTCATTAAGTCTGCTGGATCAATGATTCGATAAGACTTGTCAATACATTTGATCACAGCGTGACCAGAATCCTTTTCACATCTCCAGGATAGAAGTTGCTTCAAAGAGTTTGGAGGAACTGGAGCATGCACAGGGACTTTTCTGATGAATTTAGGATGTTGATAGACACGTATTTTCATTGGAGCTTTTGTATTTTCATCAATTCGTGTTGTGTCATCTATCAACTTCGATTTAGCAGTCCTAAAGTCTTTGAAATTTGTGCGCATCTCCCTTCTAATCATGGATCTTATGAGCTCAGCTTCACTGTGATTACTATCATTGAAGAATGGAGCTTTGCCCATAGAGTATAAATCAGCAGCACGTAATGTATGAAAGTCTTGTGTGCTCTTTAAATAATCAATCTCTCCGTTTCTTCTCTTTATCACATACATTCTTTTCTCACCATCATAAGCCCAGCTGATTACGTGAGACATCTCACCATACTTTTGTTTTGGCTTAGATATAAACAAGAAGTGAGCTTCAGTAGGTGGTGGTGGTGCTTTGAATTGCAAACCTCCTCTAGTGTATAATGCAATCTGACCAGTATGATCTGTCTTTGTAGTATCAGTAGGAGTTTCACCACTCACAGTCTCTGTTGGAATTTCTCCTTCTTCAAGAGTAATATCTTTGAATAATTCTTGAAGATTGTTGCCAAAAATATCTGTGTACTCGGTCTGTTCCTCCAGATCTTCAAAAATATCAAGTTCTTCTTCAATAGTTTCAGATGAAGTTTGTTGAAAGGAATATAATTCCTTTTCATACATACTTTCTGTGGAAGGGTCTATTGGATCATATCCTTCTGGATTACTAACACTTGGTCTGTCGACATTGTCAGTGTCAGTCTCTCCAGTAGGATTTGAAGAAGAACCAGTAACATTTCCACCATCTCTACCATCATCACCACCATCATCTCCACCATCATCTCCACCATCATTTCCATCATCATCTCCATCATCATTATCATCATCATCGTCATTCTCATCATCATCATCCTCTTCATCATCAGAATCAGCATAATCAATTAGCTCTTCATCCTCCTGTTCATGAATAATAGGCAGAGTAACCATGTGTTCTGGTTCAACAAAAGCAGTAGAAGTGTAAGCCTCGGTGATAGGTACTTCGGATGAAACTGGAACATCTTCAGAAGTGCTACCACTTTGCTGTACAGTAGATGTTTGGGCTTCGTTGACCATTTCCTTTTCATGAACTGTCTCAGTAGGAGGTGGGCTTGGAGATCTTCTGCTAGATTCACCAACCACAGTAGTAGATCTTATGTTCTGTGGCTGATGAAAGTAGGTCTGAGAGATAAATTCTCTAAGCTCGTTTAGTTGTCTCTCCAACCCAGATGAGTAGTCAAACATGTTTTTCATTTGTTGCTCAACAGATGCTAATCTGGTATCTTTGATAGCTGAATCTAGATGAATCATGGTTATCTGATTAGACATTTCTTCATTCCTTTTCTTCAACTCAGCAATCAATTTCATATTTTCAAAATTTTCCTTCTCCAGGTTCTTAATTCTTTCTTCTAATGTGATAGAACCTGGAGTGCTGGATGATTCCTCTCTCCTTTGAAACTCTGGAGGAGTATTCAAAAATGAATCAACATCGAATTCTAAGTTTTCCTGCCTTGGAGGTGTAGAAAAACCAGACTCAGAAATATTGGCTGCTCCAGAAACAGGAACTGTTTCAGTCTCAGGAGCAGAAGTAGTCACATTGGTCGTCTGATCTTGCTCAGTTTCAGTGACAACCACATGTGTTCGTGGTCTCCTAGGTATAATGCCACGACCTCTCTTTCTAGCTGGAAAATCTTTCCTTCTTGCCATTCTTTTGCGTCTCGATGATGTACTTGGAGACTCTTCTGGGACATAATCAGTGTCCCTTTCTTCTTCATGCGGTCGAGATGATGTAGGAGTGGAAGGAATAGGATCAGTCTGAAGTACATAAGGAACATTTCCTATCTGATCACTAACAGTATCTGAACTAGAAGCAGAATGGACAACTTCTTCCGTTTCTCCTTCTCGTGTAGGTTCATCTTCAAACAACTTTTCAATCTCTTCATCAATAGCTTCTCTGGTAGAGGAAGTAGAAACCCCAGCATGTGCCTCATCTGTATGAGCACCACCTTCACCAAGCTCATCATCATGTTCTTCAATCTCAGAAAATTTGCCGATCTTGGCAAAACTTTCACCAGAGCATTTGTTGCCTCTGGCTCCAGTTAAATGCGAGAAAATCTCCTTTTTCACAGTCTGTACAATGTACTTAGGAGATCTCTGAGTAGCGAGCTCAGGATAAGCATCATTTATCAGCAATTGGATAAATCTCGGGTACATAATAAACTTCCTTCCCGGATTTGCAGTAGCATTCTTTACCATCTCTTGAAATATAACCCCAGAAATGCTAAATGGAATGTCATCAACCAATGAAACTAGTAGAGATCCAAATACCGCACTCAGACTATCCATGCCAGCTTTCAGATTGCTCAAACAGTGAATTACCACATGAAATAAATATTTCCAATATGGTGGTAACCACTTCTTCTCCAAACTTGGATATCTATACTCATAACCCATCCGAGATAGACAATCCATAACCACATCATCATCTAGTCTAGTAGGTGTTCCCTCTTGGTCATTAAACAGAAGAACTCTGTTTAGTATAGCTTGAGAAACAATCACCCTTTTCTCCTTCACAGTTGCTGTAATAATCTGGTTTCCAGATTCGTCTTTTTCTAGAGCAGCAGTGCTCCAGAAAGAGTCTATTAGTTCGGCATAGATGGCTGGATCAGCAGAAATAGAATAAACAATCCTCGAGTTCTTCAGCCCCTCAATCATAGAATGAAACAGTTCTTTTCCTTCCGGTACTTCATCCAGATAAGCCACACAATTATGATTCTTGTTAAAGATCATTTGTGCCATCTGCAATGTCAAATAAGATCAAATTAGAACACTCTTGAAAATAACTTAATTACGACAAAATATTTTCTTCACTTAGAGCATGTGAACCACAATTCTTTTTACTTAGAAAATTTCATTAGTTGAAAACACTTAATCATCTCAAAGTTATATTACATTTAAGGTTTATCACAAAAGTTATTGTGTACAGGTACAATTGAGACATAAGTGCTTCAACACTTAGAAAATATTCAACTTTCAGTTTGCGAAATTGACAAGTTAAGACTGTGCGAAATTGAACTGCTTATGACAACAAAGTCTCATGCGAAAAAGTATTTCAAGCGAAAATCCTTTATCACGCGAACCAAGTTTTCACGCGATAAACCTTTGTCATGCGAAATCTCAGTTCATGCAAAAGGACTTTGTGATAACTTAGTTCAAGCGAAATCGCGTATGGTCTCATGCGAAAACAATACTCATGCGAGAACCCATTTCACGCGAGAAATCAATTTCGCGACTGTTCAGCTTCTCTTGCGATTCGCACAATCACAACTTCAAATTAACCTTTCTAAAATCGATTTTAATCCATGAAATGCATATCATTGCTGTCGCCTAGATCTATTAGGTTAATTTCATTCATCAATTTCATCATTTAAGTCCATTTATTTAGATTTTAAGTTCAAGTTGTTAAGTTTCCCTTAACATTTCAGATCTATAGTAACCAAATCGAACCTTTTTACCTTGAAAATCACACTAAACAAGTACTGAGTATGATGATAATCAAACTAACAGAAGATGAGTAAGATAATGCAGTATTTGAAGTATGCGAGAGGAAATTTCGGGTATGTGAGCGAAAATGGGTTTCGGGTAGGTTCTGAGCGAAAAGTGAATATGACTTGAACAGTGTGCCTTTTATACCCCTGAGTTGTCACGCGAAAATCCAGTTTCGCGAAACATCCATTTTTCGCATGACTTTTCCCTGTCACGCGAATCCGTTTGATTTCAAATTTTTCAAAAAATTTCAAACTTTTCAATCCTTTTATTTTCAATGAAGTTTGTCAACATAAAATGTTATTTACCAAGTGACCAATTATTTAATGAATCTTCAATTTTCAAACATTTTCTTGTTATGTAATTGTCCTAAAACTAAAACACTATAAAAGTGAAATAAAAAACAAACACTTACAAACAAACAAAATAACAAAAGAATAAAAACAATTAAAGAATCAAGATCGGATTTGCTTGTTTTGTATAAATTTTCATAATGAGATCATATAGTTCCTTTGTCAAGTTAAGACTCTGTCCGGCTTTATTTAAAATAACTGGTTAAGTTGATTGTCAATATCTTTTGTCCTTTTAAACTTATACTTCAGGTTTTACTCAGACACATAATGAGTGATATATATCATGTTTTGTGTTGATTTAATATAAGTCAGTTGATCCCACAATCAGAACTTCTGTAGACTTATTATTATCCTTCAAGACACTATTGAGATTTTTCAAGTCACCCCAATTTGACTTAAACCATGCATTGATGATCAGTGATACCATTTATTGTAATCCTAAATATAACTATTTGAGCATAACTAGCCTGAGAAATATTTCTTAACCCGGAATATTAACAAGTTTAAGGACTTACTGACAGCCATCCGGACTTACGTCTGCCCTCTCAAGATGTTTAGGACTTACAAGCCATTCGGACTTACATGCCCC
The DNA here is from genome assembly GCA_024085815.1 of Flaveria linearis. Classification (NCBI taxonomy): domain Eukaryota; kingdom Viridiplantae; phylum Streptophyta; class Magnoliopsida; order Asterales; family Asteraceae; genus Flaveria; species Flaveria linearis. The sequence goes on from CM044002.1 coordinate 62,027,629, forward strand.
ATCTTTCGATTTTGCCTTCCAAAGTTAAAAACTATTCTCAAAATCAGAAAATATATACCATATAGTATGTATGTCATATAGACATATCTTTTGATTTGTTGTGCTTCTTGGCATCTTTTATCCTATATGGCCTTTTTTTCTTTTGGCATCTTTTTGCTCAATTATTTTTCTTTTTGTTTTTCTCTTTTTGTTCCTTTTTGTAATTTTATCTTTTATATATATATAGAGTTATTATAATCACTGAATCAATCATATACAGGCTTGAGTATGACAAGATTATATCTCTCAGTCTGTGTTAGAACATTTTTGACACATAACCCTGATATGTTCCCCACTGAATTATATTTCTTTAATTCAAGTGTAATCACTCAATTATGATCTTTTCATTTCTGAAAGCAAAGCCTATCAACATATCAAACATAATCCAAGTGTATTCGTATTTAAGCCTTTGAAAGTACTTATACTCGTTTTGAACTTTGTAATATCATTTCTCATTTAAGCATGAAAATTTCTTCTTTTTGATTTTGGCAATCCTTTGATCTTAACTCCCCCTAAGACCAAAAATATTTTTCAAAACTTGCTTTTCTAATTTTCTCCCCCTAAAATTGTGATTGTTCTTTTAAGAAACAATTGCAATTTTATTCATTATTAAAACTGAAAAATCTTTTTGTGAAGATTCATTAAACCAATTTATCCAAAGTTAATCATTCCCAATGATTGCACTAGGAAATCAAATCGAGAATGATCAAACGCCTTGGTAAATAAATCAGCAATATTTTCAGTTGACGGCACTTGTTTAAGATGAATAAGTTTACGATCAAAACAATCGCGGATAAAATGTATGCGGATGTCTATGTGTTTAGTTTTTGAGTGTTGGATGGGATTTTTCACGATGTTTAAAACTGCCGTGTTATCACACCAAATTGGTGTGTCATAAATGTTGAGACCATAATCGAGAAGTTGTTGCTGAATCCAGACAAGCTGGGAACAACAGCTCGAAGCAGCCACATATTCAGCTTCGGCAGTGGATGTAGAGACAGTGTTCTGCTTTTTACACTGCCAAGAAATGAGTCGGTTGCCCAGGAATTGACATCCTCCTGTGGTCGATTTCCTGTCTAAATTACAACCACCATAATCACTGTCAGTATAAGCAAATAAATTGAAATCGGAATTTCGAGGATACCAAAGACCAAGTTTGGGTTGACCCTTGAGATACTTGAAAATCCGCTTGACAGCTTTCATGTGTGATTCCTTTGGATCACTTTGATAGCGGGCACACTGACAAACAGGGAACATAATATCCGGCCTGCTGGCAGTGAGATACATAAGGGAACCAATCATTGATCTGTAAAGATGCTGATCAACTGATTCTCCTGATGGATCTGGAGTAAGAGTAGGACGAGAAGCCATTGGAGTTGGAGCTACTTTGGAGTCTTGAAACTTGTATTTCTCAAGAATTGTCTGAACATACTTTTCTTGATGAATGAGAATACCAGTCTCAGATTGAGTAACCTGAATACCCAAGAAAAATGAAATTTCTCCAAGTGAACTCATCTCAAACTTCTTCTTCATCACGTCTTCGAACTCCGTGCACATACTATCATTTGTGGAACCAAAAATAATATCATCGACGTAGATTTGAACCAAAATGATATCATCGCCTGATTTTCGGATGAATAAGGTTTGATCTATTGCACCTCTAGAATAACCATTTGCAAGCAAATGTTCAGTCAGAGTTGCATACCAAGCACGAGGTGCTTGATGTAAACCATATAAAGCCTTATCCAACTTGTAAACATAATCAGGATGATCTGGGTCTTCAAATCCAGGAGGCTGACAAACATAAGTTTCCTCTTTCATTTCTCCGTATAAAAATGCAGTCTTAACATCCATCTGGTACACCTTGATGTTCATGAATGAGGCAAAGGCTAAGAAAATGCGTATTGCTTCTAGTCTTGCAACTGGAGCATACACTTCTTCATAATCTAAGCCTTCAACTTGATAAAATCCCTGCACCACAAGGCGTGCTTTATTTCTAACTATAACACCCTTTTCATCCGTCTTATTCCTAAAAATCCACTTTGTTCCAATCGGAAGCTTATCTTTTGGTAGTTCAACAAGATGCCAAACATTGAGCTTCTTGAATTGCATCAACTCATCCTGCATTGCTTCTATCCAGCTGTTTTCTTTAAGTGCCATTTCCACATTCTTGGGCACTGTTTGGGATATAAAGCAAGCATACAGACATGTGTTGATTGCTCCTGATCGACTTCTGGTAACTACACCTTCGTGTAACGGACCAATGATTGCTTCAGTTGGATGAGTTTTATGTATTCTCAATTGAGGAATCTCATCTGCAACCATTCCATCTTCCAAATTTGTAATATGTTCAACATTATCAAGAACTTCTTCAGTATGTTGAGATAGAGGCACATAAGTTTCATCAATTGTGTCATCTGAAATAGGAGTTTCAGAAGCAGTTGACACATTTGGAGATTCATCAAATGGAACCTGAATGATCTCTATCGGTGTGTGTATTGTGTCTGAAGAAGATGAAGATAATGGAGAACTCAACGATTCTTCCTGCTCCTGAGTAGGAATTTGTTCTGAAGAAATATTTAAAGACTCAGAACAAGCAGATACTGGCACAGAAGCTGTCGGAATGTCTTTGGATGATGAAGCAGTAGCAGAATCATCAGATATCAAAGAAGGAAGTTCCTCAATTATTTGGTTATCCAAGGTGATTGATTGAGAATTAGAGTCTGCAGATGAAGATTTAGAAATATTAAAATTTATGAACAAAGATTCATAATCATACACCCATGAAGGAGCTGAACCTGCATCAGTTATGTTAAGTTCGTGCCAATCAATGTTAAATGACTCGATTATTTGTCTAGTTCTTTTATTATAAACACGATATGCAACCTTATTGGCAGCATATCCTACAAAGTAACATTCATCAGCCTTTTCAGCAAATTTTGAAGATGATTCAGTTGTATGCAACAAAGTGCAACAACAACCAAAGGCTTTAAAATATTTAACTTTGGGTTTGTGATTATAAAAGATTTCATAAGGAGTCTTATTTAATCTTTTGTTGATTAACACACGATTTTGAACATAACATGCAGTATTTACTGCTTCTGCCCAAAAGAATAAAGGTAATTTGGCGGCAGAGATCATTGTTCTAGCAGCTTCAATTAATGTCCTATTTCTTCTTTCTGCAACCCCATTCTGCTGTGGAGTGCCAGCAGCACTGAATTGTCTGGCAATTCCCTTGGATTCACAGAACTCATTCAGAGTTTGATTGCAAAACTCTGTCCCGTTGTCACTTCTGATGCATTTTACCCTTTTCTCAGTCTGATTCTCCACCAAAGTAATGAATTTGATCAAAAGTTGTGGAGTCTCATCCTTAGATGCTAAGAAAAACACCCAAGTAAATCTTGAAAAGTCATCAGTAACAACCAAGCAATAAGATCTTCGACCCAAACTTAGAACACTTACTGGACCAAAAAGATCCATATGTAAGAGTTGTAAGATTGATTCGACTGAGTTGTGTGCAACTGGTTTATGAGGAAGTTTATGTTGTTTACCTTTTGAACATGACAAACAATGTTCTGTTAAATGATATTCTTTTTCAGGTAAACCAATTACATGATTTCCACGTACAAGTTTATTCATGTTTTTAAGATTGACATGTCCTAATCGACGATGCCATAACATGGAATCATTCTCCGAGGCTTTGGATAATAAGCAAGAGGCGGTTACCAAAGAATTAGAACAATGCATATCAAGAAGATATGTGTCATTGTCTCTCGGAGTCCTCATCAAAACCCATTCTTCTGGAACAACAAAACCTGGTTTTAATATTAAGCATTCATTATTAGTAAAGTGTGTTGAATATTGTTTGTCACAGATTTGAGACACACTTAGCAGGTTATGTTTTAGTTCCTCAACAAAATTAACATTTTCAAAACTCAGGACGCCATTTGTAACTGTACCCCTTTTAGTAATTCGTCCTCCTCTATCTCCTGCAAATATCACTCTTCCTCCGTTGTATGATTGTACATCTTGTAGTAGTGATAAATTACCAGTCATATGTCTTGAACAACCGCTATCAACATGCCATAGACTGTCAGTAGCCTTTTGCGGTTGTCCCTGCATTAGTAACAAAATTACTTAGATTTTGGTACCCAAGTCAAACATGACTTGAGCACATTCTGAGTTGCAGTAAGACAAAATGATTTGATATTATTATATTTTGTTTTTACATCAATCTTTTCATTTATGATTTTAGGCTTGACATTTTCTTTTATGTCATTGGTCAAATTCTTATCCCGTTTGACATTAAATTCATTAGCAACCTTTGATTTCATATTATTTAATGCTTTTCCACGAGTGAAAAATAATTTTCTGTTATGAGAAATAGAATTATGAAATCTTTGTTTACTTAATGATTTGTGTCTAAAAGGACAATTATTTGCCAAGTGATTAGTGTTTCCACACTGAAAGCATCTCTTCAGTTGTGTGTGGAAAACAAACTGTGGATGACAATTATTAAAATTATCATAAAAACCAAAGTCAGATAGACTAGGTTTAACTTTCTCCACAGTCTCTCGAATCTTTGTCTCATTTGACAATTGCAAATTCATCTTTTGCAGATTCGAGGAAATTGAAGTATTACGACCACTTTGATTCGGAGATTTGGCAATTTTGACTTGTGAAATTGATGGTGTTGGAATATGAATAGGCTTTGTCTTTGCTGGAGTAGGACCAGACTTTGAATGTGCTGGAGAAGGACCAGACTTTGAATGTGCTGGAGAAAGACCAGGCTTAGTTATACGGATTGGTGCTGGAGAAGGACCAGGCTTTTGAATTGTGAGATTGCATGCAGAAGAATTATTCACTTGCAAATCTGGGCTACAAACATCTTGATTCACAATGTTAGCATTATAATGAAGTTTATTTTTAAAGAATCGAGAGTTCGTTTCTTTAAAAATATGTTCTTCATTTTCAATAACACCCTTAGAAATGAATCGACTCTTAAAATCATTTTCAATTCTTTCCTTTTGATTAGCCCTTTGATTTGCATTGAAATGATTTTTACTATTAGATTGCAACTCATTCAAATCAAACTTCTTTTCATTTCCAGATATATTTTGAGTACAAGCAGATTGTGAAACTTTTACATTCTTATTATTTAAACACTCATTCTCTTTCTCATCCTCACTATCACTTTCCCAATCTTCAACCAACCCATCCACCTTCATTTTATCTGCAAAAAGATTTTCAGGTGATTGTTTAGTTTTGGGTGCTGTGATAGGATCAACTGATAAGTTTATTTTAACAGAAGGTTTTATGTTTTGAGATGGAGAAAATCCAATCCCATAAACCATATCAGAATCACAAATATTCTCAGAGGAGGGTAAACATGAATAGTCATGATTAATTGGAGGAGCAATGTTAGAAAACCCAACACCACATTTTCCTCCTTTAATTTTCTGAGTCATTTGTGACTTGATAATACCCTCAACCATCGTTGATGAAAGTTCAAATTTCTCAACAGTCAATTTAACCGTGGCTAATTCACTGTTGAGTCTGTTAATTTCTAGAGCGAGTTCATTATTTCTATTTGTCAAGTCATTATTAGTACATTCTTTATCATGAAGATTTAATTTCAAATTATAAATTGTTTTGTTTAAACCTTCAAGTTTTTCTTTAAAAATCCTTTCATTTGACTTGTGTTTACTCGCTTGATACTGAAGTTTTTCAACTTCCATTATCAGGCTTTCATTATGAACTCTGTATCTTTGAACTTTCTCAATACATGCATTTTTACATAAGTCATCATATACCTTGGGTTCTGAAGTTTCTCCTTCTGTTTCCTCTGCCTTCTTGACCATGAAAGCTTTCATTTTAACAGTTGGTTCTTCCACTGGAGCACTAACAACAGTCTTTAGATCATTACATGTGCTTTTGACTGTGAGCTCAACAGTATTATCTTCAAACACAATCTTTTCTTTATCATCCTTCTCAACCTGTTCTTTCTTCTCAGCTTTCTCTTTCTCCTCTTCAATTCTTTCCTTCTCTTCTTCTTCTGTAGCAAACAAGCCTTCCAACAAATCACCAGACACAAATTCAGCAAATAAGTTTTCTTCCTCTTCTGGTTCTGGCACAATCTTTGCAATGAGTGCATGAGACAAAGTCAGATCAAGAGCCTCCATTTGATCGGACCAATCGTATTCAGCATTAGTTTGAGAAACTAGAGCTTTAGGACCACCAGAAGTACTTGCTTTGTCTTTCTTCTGCTCTATCTCTACAGTCACCATCTTCTTTGGGGCTTCAGTTTGAGCTGTTTTTGGTTCAGTACACTCTCTGGCGAAATGACCTGGTTTGTTACAGTTGTAACACCTCAGGTTGGATTTGTCGAAACCAATTTTGCTAGAATTATTGACACCAAACATTTTCCTTCCAGTTCTTCTAGCAAAATTCTTCGCCCTGTAGACAACCATGGCCATCTGATATTTTATGTCGTTCTCTTCAACATCATCCGGATTAACTTGTTGAAGATCATCAACAAGAATATTTGGAGCAGACAGTCTTCCGGCCATAAAAGCTTCATAACTTGACATAAATGTGGTAAAAAGAGCAAGATGCTCCTCAGCGATCTGGACAGTCTGCTTGGATGGATTAGTGGTAGCAACATAAGCATGTTGACCACTATGAGAATCTTGAGGTTGAGAGACTTGTTGGTGAATGATGGGGGAATAATGTTGAGCTGCTGGAACATGAACTTGATGAGTTACTGCTGGTTGCATATATGAAGAAGCTGCACTTCCCGATTGTTGTTGCTGACACATTTGTGTATAACTGACATAGTAATTTGGATTACTAGCCATCTTTGCGTAGAGAGCAGTTCCTTCAGCACCTAGAGAACTGAGATGATTAGCAGCTCGCTGCTTATCATCCATAGCATAAGACTTGATAGTTGAGATGAGATCGGTCAACTGAAGAGTATACAAGTCTTTTGTTCTCTTTATCAAAGTACAGTTGTTATTCCAACTGTAAGGAAGTGAGTTGAGTAACTTCTTGTTCACAGTAATAGGTTCCATAGTAATACCAGCACTCTTCATTTTAGTGACCAGTCTAACAAACCTGGCCATTTGAGCTTCCAATTCCTCACCAACGATGTGATTGAACATGTTGAATTCCTGATTCAACATATCCTTCTTGCTCTCTCTCATGTCTTTGTTTCCCATTATCTGAGATTCCAGAGCATCCCATAGCACTTTTGCACCCCTGAACTCTTGAAACTTTTGTGAGATCTCAGTAGTAAGAGCCATTGTAATTGCAGCATACGCCTTATCATCCAATTCCAGTCTCTTAATGTCGTCTTCATCCCACAAATGTTCAGGTTTCTGAACCATTTCTCCTTTGTCATTTTTGTACAACGGAATGTAAGGACCATATTGAATAGACCTCCACATTTTAGGTTCCGTGTAAATGACATATCTTTCAAATCGAAACGCCCAATCGGTATAATCATCTTCACATAAAAGCCTCGGTGGCTTGTTACCAGTTCCAATCTCAGTGTCTAGATGAAGTGAAGCAGTAAGATGCTTCAAATTTGGTGTAGTTGAAGCCATGATGAGCAGAAAGTTAGAAATCAGAATTCTCGTGCGAAAAGCAAAGTTGTGCGAAATCAGATTTCGCGTGTAAAGAGGTTTCGCGTGCGAAGTTGTGCTTCGTGCGAAAATCCAAAGATACCCTTTTATGCGAATCGCACAAAAAGGTGAAATAACTGTCTTTGCGAAAACAACACCTTTTCGCGTGCGAGAAATGTCAGATCAAGCGAAAACGTCTGTTTTGTGCTGAAACAGATTACCAACTGTTTGTTCTTGCGAATTTCACCTCCAATTCACTGATTAAGTTTGATTGAACTCATTTTAATCCAATTTTAATGAATTTTAAGTCAATTTTAATCAAAATTAAGCTTAAAGTCCACTAATTAAGTTCAATTAGGTCCAGATCAGTCCAAATCGTCCATAATCGAGCAGCATAACCTTTCCATCTCAGAATCTAAAGTAATCGATGATGAATTTTTCAAAAATCAGGTAGAACTCAATCCAATTCTTCTCCAAATCGTGGTTCAAGAGCCTAATGCTCTGATACCAATTGTAAATCCTTGAAATTCTCCCAGAAATCAAACACACACGATCTCAATCTTGTGAACGCGGAATATAAACAAGATTGGAGTAGAAGAACAATGAATTGAATCACAACAGAATATCTTCGATTAATAATCAGAAACCTACAAGAGGTCTTGTGCGATTTCGCACAGATACAGTGATAATGAATGAAAAGCTTAATTACAAAACGAAAACTAGCTATTTATACTAAAACATAGAGTTCTCGCGCGAGATCACTTTCGCGTGGATCAAGATTTCGCGCGGCAGCAGTCTTTCGCATGGAGCCTTTCTCGCGTGGTCTGCGACTCGCGTATGACTTGCTTCTCGCGTGGATGCTTCTTTTCGCACAGATCTGTTTTGCCGAGCCTTGTTTATCTCCTACATAAAGGTAAAAGAACAAGAATGAATAACCAACTATAAATTGTGAGGAACAAGAAACGATCGTAAAATAATAATCCCTTTCATTATCCAAGAAGTGACGCTTGGATTTCTCCGGAGTTCGGACTCTTCGATTTTTCTTTCTTTCTATCGTACTCCTCATTTGCTTGACCTAGGAGGTTGGAACTACTACTTGAACTCAAACAAGAATTACTGAGCGCAAAACAACGTTTTTCTTTAGTCTGGACACATCATAAAATGAAGATATTAAAAAATTGAAAGCCCAAAACAAGGGCTTTACTTGTTTTGCTTTTGGGCCGGCCCTGTACGAGACATATTCGTGGTGGGGGTGTTAACTTAAAAATCCTAAGATGTTTAATTAAACACTTTGTTAAATAATCATTACGAACTTGATCACTATCATTTAGGTAACATGACAGTGTACTTGACGCATAAACTTTTTTCCTTAAAACGTGTCGCGAAATCAACTTTATCAAAAAAAACTTAAAACTTTCTACATGAGCGTGACATAACAAAACTTTTTGGTCATCATCACCTTAATCACACATCATCTAAGCAATCACTTTCTTTCTACTTTAGCTTTTCTAGTTTAGCTTTTAGGCAAATTGTTAAAAAAATTGCTTATACTTTTTAGTTTTTAATGTCCTATCATGTTTTTCCTTTCTTTCCCCTATTGATTTTAATATCATATCATAATAACAATAATAATTTTCAGATCTGAAAGATTGAAATATCGAATGGAGACGTGTGAAATCAATGCATTTTATGGTGAAGCAGTAGGCAAGATGTACTAGCTAGTTCACATCACACGCCACCACCATTTTCATTTTCAAGCAATCGATTACCTTTAACCACATTACAGTCACATAGAGCGTGAGATCTGGATCTATTCATCTTGATCTCTTCGATCATTGTGTTCATATGATGGCGATTGATCAATGTATGGTGGTGGCATTGCTTGTGATTTGCAGTCTAATGGGTGCAGTCACCTCCGATGTTTCCAATCACAAGTACAAGAACGGAGATGCTGTTCCTCTGTACGCTAACAAGGTTGGCCCATTTCAAAATCCGAGGTATTTCCTTCTATCGAAGATGATTTTGGGTGTGAATTGTTGAAGAATTAATCGGATTGCTCGATCGTTTGTTTTGGTTGATCTAAATGGCGTGATTGGATCGTATGTTGTTGATTTGGGATCTCTGTTTAGATGAGTTGTTTTGATTGGGAGTTGCAATGAAAGGGTTTGAGTGTTTGAGTAAAGTGATTTTGGTTGCTGCATTTCTTGTAATTTTGGATCAAAACAATCGAATTCTGATAGAATGCTGTAATTAAGCTAACAACTCATAGCTATATGCAACTGGATAGAAATAACACATCCACACAGTCCCTAATAGAGATGTGTGGAGAGATCTTATGAACTTTTCTTAGTTCGGAGATGTCATATTTAGATTTTGAAGTATTACATGATGAATTCAAATGTTAAATGGAGATGGGGAAAAGGCTACTATCGTTGCCCTTCTTAAATTTATCGTTGAATATGATTTGATATTGAATTTAAGTGATGGAAGAAATCCTTTTTACATCTTATGTTGGCACATATCACAATTTGAACATCGTTGGTCTTCTACAAATGAGTAAGTTTTGAAGCATTAAGGTTTTCTTTTCTTCTTCTTTTCATCCCACTCCCACCTTGATATCTTTTTCCAAATATTGACCTGAGATGAGATCTGTCGAAATATGAAGCCCAGCATTTGGATGTCGTAAAAGTCAGTTGATGAGGCCCTTGGCCTATGTGATGTACTTTGATATTTCCATAGAATGTTTCTTTTGTTGTTCACTAGAATCAGGATGTTGTTAGATGGAGTAAGGCTGGAAACACATAATAAATTTTCATAAAGGAGAGATGAATAAGTATTTTACTTATTGTTTGCACTTGAACCGATTATAATTGTCATTGTTAGCATCACAAAAAATGTTCTACAGGAGAAATAGCTTACTGTGTTATTGGTTGCATTTGATGCCCAAGAAGCTGGTTTAGTTTCTATCCCATATGTACTTTCTATGATTCGTATAATACTTACATGCCAGTTGACTTAAGTGTTAAGTGTCTGCTTGGAGTTCGATATAATATCTGAAATATTCATCCTGATGCATGTGTTATGCATGTTTAATATGTGTGTTAATTATATGTAGACTTCAGATGATGGACTTGTTGTTAATCAGTGTCTATATTTTCTGATGCAGTGAAACATACCGCTATTTTGATCTACCATTCTGCTTGCCAGGTTTGATAAGTTCATATGCCCTCACCCTCAACATTAACCACTCTTAATGGTGGCAATTTCGACCCGTTTACTTAAGAATGTGTTGATTTTGGTAAATGCAGATGAAATCATCAAAATGGAAGTGGGTTTAAAGTTGCTTAAAGTGTATTATAAAAGCATAAAACATTTTAAAGCATATTTATACAAATAATCAGATTATTGTTGAAATAATATCTAACATTTGTGATCATATATGACACACCGATTGACTGATACAAAGGTTATTTCGTTTTGACCCATTACCTAACCCACTCAATGGTTTATGTAGGTGATTTGAAAGAGAAAAAGGAAGCACTCGGAGAAGTGTTAAATGGAGACCGTTTGGTTAGTGCTCCATACAAGCTTGATTTCTTGGTTGATAAAGACTCGGAGACTATTTGCTCCAAGAAACTTACGAAGCAAGAAGTGGGGAAGTTCCGGAAAGCCATTTCAAAGGACTACTACTTCCAAATGTACTTTGATGACTTGCCTCTATGGGGTTTCATAGGGAAATATGATTCAAATGAACAAAAATACTACCTTTTTAAGCATTTGCAGTTTGAGGTACTTTACAACAAAGAGCATGTTATTGAGGTTAACGTCCAAACAGATCCCAGTGCTCTTGTGGATATAACCCAAGACAAGGAAGTCAATGTTGACTTCATGTACACAGTTAGATGGAAGGAAACCAATATTCCTTTTAAAAAGAGAATGAACAAGTACTCACAAAGTTCTTCACTACCACATCACTTGGAAATACATTGGTTCTCAATCATCAATTCTTGTGTCACCGTGCTCCTTTTAACTGGTTTCCTTGCCACGATTCTCATGCGTGTTCTCAAGAATGATTTTGTCAAGTAACAGTCTCCCCATCCCTTTCTTTTACCTCTCTTTCTTCCTGTTTAACATTTTTGTTTTTTATACCTCAAATCATAGATATGCTCATGATGAGGAAACAGCTGAAGATCAAGAAGAAACTGGATGGAAATACATACACGGTGATGTCTTCAGATACCCACAATTCAAATCTTTATTTGCTGCTGCCCTTGGTTGCGGGACCCAGTTATTTGCACTGTAAGCCAGCCCAAACTTCTTTGACCATTATATAAAGTCATATTCAATACAAAATTTTTTTTACCTCGTCTCTGTTTCACTATGCAGTACAATCTTTATCTTCATACTTGCATTGGTTGGTGTCTTTTATCCATATAACCGAGGAGCACTGTTCACTGCATTGGTGGTAATATATGCGCTAACATCTGGAATAGCTGGCTATACAGCATCCTCTTTCTATTGCCAGCTTGAAGGAACAAACTGGGTGAGCATATCTCAATCTCAATCTCATTTTGAGTTTAATTTTAGTATTTCTGGTGCATATTTCAAGTTGGTTTGGTTTGTAGGTGAGGAACTTGGTGTTGACCGGAAGCCTGTTCTGTGGACCCCTTTTCATAACATTTTGCTTTCTGAATACGGTTGCCATCGGTTACAGTGCGACAGCAGCATTACCGTTTGGAACAATAGTAATAATATTTCTGATATGGGGATTGGTGACCTCACCATTGCTAGTTTTAGGCGGGATTGCCGGAAAGAATAGCAAAGCAGAGTTCCAAGCCCCGTGTCGCACCACCAAATATCCAAGAGAGATTCCACCATTGCCATGGTATCGTGGGACCCTCCCCCAGATGGCAATGGCGGGTTTTCTTCCATTCAGTGCCATCTACATTGAACTCTACTACATATTTGCTAGTGTCTGGGGTCACAGAATCTATACCATATACAGCATCTTGTTTATTGTCTTCATCATTCTGGTCATTGTCACCGCCTTTATCACCATAGCCTTGACATACTTCCAACTAGCTGCTGAAGATCATCAATGGTGGTGGAGGTAAAATATCTCTCTATCTATCTATCTATTTATTTATTTTGTGTTTTTTAGTAAAACAATGAAGCTGACTTATGATTTGCAAATGTTTTACAGGTCTTTTGTATGTGGTGGTTCAACTGGGCTGTTTATCTATGGGTATTGCTTGTATTACTACTATGGGCGCTCCGATATGACAGGTTTCATGCAGACCTCATTCTTCTTCGGTTACATGGCGTGCATTTGCTATGCTTTCTTTCTCATGCTCGGGACCATCGGTTTCCGCGCTGCACTCTTCTTTGTTCGACATATATACCGTTCTATCAAGTGTGAGTAACAAAACATGCCCTCACAATTTGTACTAGAAGAGAGGACTTCATTTTTGTCCTTTAAAACAAATTATATATCTATCATATATTAATAGACACATAATTTTGCAACAATTTGAGCTTTCTTTATTGTGATGGAGCCACCCCTTATAGTATGCATGGTCTTGAATCTCGTCATTGGTTGTTGCGTCACTATGGCATGTTGTGCTCACTAGTCAAAAGTGCAAGGCGCTCGCTAGCAGCGCACACACACAGAAAAAACACACCTGAGACGAACTAACACAATAATAAAAAAGTTAAAAAGTTTTTAAAAATATGATAGACAAAGATAAATGCTACTTCTCATATAATATAGTAAAACTAATATAATTAGCAATTACAATCACCTGAGTAGTATTAAAATTTAAAGAACTTTTTTAATCCTTAGACTAAAATAAAAGTGCTAAATATATATATATCGTTAATCATATGTGCAATAAGTCTAAAAAAAAGGAAAGTCCCGACAAGTAAAAAAGAGAGTTTAAAAAAGAGGAGATAGAAAACACAAACAAAACCCCAAACCTATAAGAAGAAAGGAGAAGCAAAACAACCATTGCCTTGCCTTAAGATCGGCTCACTTGCAATTAACGATCAATGAAAACGCTTGCCTTGCGTGTGTTCGAGGCACCTAGGCGTGTCCTTGCCTTGTGCCTTGTATTTTCAATCCTCCTTCTCTCCCTTAATATTGACTTAAGTTTTTTAGATAAGGGTTTATTTCAATTTGGTTTGGAGTTGCATTTGGGGTTGGGAAGTAGATGTTTTAAGAAGAGAACAATTCAATGTTGGTTTTTTAGCATGAAAAGTGAAAACACTAATTTTAAAGTCAGATTGCTAGTATGATAGGAAGCTTAAAAATATAGAAATAAAAAAAAGATGGAAGAGAAGCTTCATGACCACATGAAGATTGATAGAAGGTTGTATTTAAGTTGATCATCTTAAAATGATGCATGTACCAATGACCTGTGCTAGAAAATAATAATATATATAAGTCATGAAGAACAAATGTCTATTGTATTACGTTGTTTAGACCTTTAATCTAATTCAATAAAAGTTAAAGAATTTTTTCTTGAAATTTTAAAAGTAGATGACACAACGGGTAAAGGTCTATTTAATGCTATTATTGAACACATTAATAAACTAGGACTTGATGTAAATGATATTAGAGGACAAGGTTATGATAATGGCTTAAATATGAAAGGAAAACATCAAGGTGTACAAAAATATTGTTAGATGTTAATCCTAGAGCATTTTATACATCATATGGTTGTCATAGTTTAAATTTAGTACTTTGTGATGTGACTAGTTCTTGTAAGAAAGCAGCTGGGTTTTGTGGAGTAACACAACGTATTTATTGTTTATTTTCATCATCCACTAAACGATGGAAAATTCTAAAAGATTATATACTCACATTTACTCTTAAATCATTATCATAAACACTTGGGGAAAGTCGAGTTGAAAGTGTTAAAGCAATTAGATTTCAAACTCCACAATTGAGAAATGCATTGTTAGCCTTATGTGATGATTGTAAAGACTTTAAACTTAAAAGTGAGGCTAATTCCTTAGCGACACATGAATTGGGAAATTTTAAATTCTTATTAGGTATGGTTATTTGGTGATATTTTGTATGCTATTAATTTGGTTAGTAAGGACTTACAATATAAAGATACGTGTCTTGATGATGCTATAGATCAACTTAATAAACTTATTTCTTTCTTTAAAATATATAGAGAGGATGGATTTGAAAAAGCTTTGATTGTCGCTAAAGAAATAACTATAGATATGAATATGAAACCCAAATTTTGTAAGAAACGTATTATTTATAGAAATAAAATGTATGATGAAAATGTTGATAATGAAACTATCAAAACTTCTATTGAATATTTTAAAATTGATAATTTTTTATACATAATAGATCAAGCTACTTCTTCACATCAAACTAGATTTGATTAATTTAAAAAGTTTGAAATTAATTTTGGTTTTCTATTTAGTATAAAAAGGTTAAAATTCATAAATGAAGAAAGTTTAAAAGAAAACTGTATTCATCTTGAAAATGTTTTAAAGCATGATGATAAAGTAGATATTAATGGCTTAGATCTATTTCAAGAATTAAAATTTTTAAGAGAATTTATAGATATAAAATGTGATACACTTTTAAAGATATTAAATTATATTAAAAAATTTAATTCTTTTCCAAATGCATTTATTGCATATAGAATTATTTTAACTATTCTTGTAACCGTTGCTTTTGCAGAACGAAGTTTTTCTAAGTATTGATTAAAAATTATATAAGATCTACAATGTCACAAAAAAGATTAAATGGTTTAGCTATTTTAGCGATTAAAAATAATTTTTTAAAAAAATTGATTACGAAGAGTTTATTAAAGAATTTGCAACAAGTAAATCTAGAAAAAGAAATTTAATTTAAAAATATTTACACAAATAAATTAAAACTTATTTCATTAAGTATGTTTATAGCATCATCAAAATATTAAAAGAAATTTAACTCCGCCAATTATAAACTTTTTTAGTTTATTATTGCCGATCCCAAGCCCGAATAAAGGTTGATGTTTTTTTTATAATAATGTTTAAAAATGTCTCGAATTTCAGTTTCGTTTTAGGCCATCAAAAACATTGAGACGCCCCTGATCACGTACCATATGATTTTAAATGACATGCCTTATTCATGCATATATGGAACAAAATACATAGCATCTTGTTCCTATAAGTCAATAAAATTTACATGCGTATGCGTACAAACCTCAACGATGCTTATTTTGTGTTGCTGGAAGTTAGCACTATTAGGTAGGGCTATTTTACTACATACACACATGCACAAGCTTGTTTCCGTAAAATAACACATATACGTGAGCATCGAGACGGACAAGCAGGGGTGGACCTATCTAGATAACATCGGAGTCAACGAAGTACATTGAATTATAATGAGTATGTAGAGATGTATTTATGGAAATTTTGAGTGAAAATTGGATGGTGACTATATAATATGAATTTAATGAAAAAAGACAAACTTAAGTTTAAGTAGAAAAATAATAAATAAAATGTTCACAAAAATTTTATTTTTTATGAATTAGAATAGAAATATCAAACACTAGCTTTAGTAAACCCGTGTAATACACGGGTTGAATAAATAAAATATTAAATTGAATAAAAATTATTAATTATAAAACGATAGACTAAAACATGATATGATTGAAATTATGTATAAGTAATAGTTATAAGTAACAAAACAATAATATGAAATTTTTAATTTTTTTTATTTTTCAAAAATAAATTAGACATTTTGTTTTAAAACAACATTAAAGTTTTTTTTAAATTTCCTTACTATAAATCCCTATTTTAATTATTTTTGTTTTATTAAAAAATTACTTTAAGAACCAATTTTAAAATATTATGTAAAAATAATTTCATTTTTAGAAAAAAATCTTTGTATAAAAAACTATCTATATAAAATAACATTAATAAAAATTTATCTTTCTTAATTTATTAAAAAACTAATCATAATTATAATGTAAAAATAAATAGATAATATTATTAGTAATTAATGTGGTTGTTTAATAGGAGAGAGAAGCGGGAAAAATTTGATTAGAATGAATGTGATGCTGACACGTGGCATTAGATGAATCTAAAAAGTGACATGTGTCAATCATAGTTACCCTTTTATTAGAGTAGTGAGATGTTATTTGAACAACATAAGAGTATACTTAAGTGTTAAATACAAAAAAATCATTCAAATAAGATGATTGTTAATTATATTCTTTACTAATATTTAAACACTAAATAACATTTAAAATCATTTTTAAAAATAAACTAGTGGTATCCAACTACGCGCGTTGCGCGTGTAATGGATCGGGCTTAGATTAGGCTTTCAGCTACGACTGCTAACCAAAAATGGTTGCCACGCCAAAGCAACTGACACCATTCTTAGTTATCGTCACAACCCATCATTGTATCACATGTCAGTAGAGTAATGAAACGAATAATATCATAAAATCTGTAGGTCTCAGATGAACAAATGTTCATCATCATAGACCTGAAATAGAAGTGGCATCACCAATGAGACAACAATTTTGCTTACAACATCACAACAATACCTCAACAAACTGATATCCAAAACAGCAGTGTCTACCCAACATGGTATAATAGATGTTTTGAAAGTATAAAATTTGCAACTTAATGCTTACGTTAATGTGATAATATATATCCTTGGTTGATTTGGATATGACAAGCAATCTTTTATCCAAAATAAATAAACTATTGGTGCAAAGCTATATGTATTTTAAGACAAACATCCATTTAACAAAAAACTATCCGTGCAACATGTCTAAGCCGAAACCTAACATCGATGTTGTTCTGCCATTGTCAACTCAGTCAAAACACAAAAGCGGGTCAGGCCAATGTGCCTCGGTTCTACAGATTACATTACAGGCACTAACCTCATCAACGTTTCTTCTTGCTTCCCTTTGCAGCACTGGACTTGGATGGAGTTGCAACCAGGTACACAAATAGAACAACGATGGAGATTACTGACACTAATGACCCATAATTAGCCAACAACCTCTGCAAATTCAGAACACATAATATGATTCAAATGAACAACAACCCATAAAACACAAAATAATTGTTATAACCGCATCATCGATAAATATGATATACAAAATGCATTAATAACAGTAATATATACTACCTTTGCCTGAAACGATAGCAGATTAGCAGCCATCAAGCATAAATTCATGCAAAAAAACAAAGCAGTGCGTAATCAGTTAAAGATCAAACCATTCGAATGCACTTTTATCAAGTCGTTTTTTTCAAACTGTTTAATGAATGAGGCAATTTTAATAAAAACACAATTCATAATTTGACCATTATACACTTGTCTTTCTCCATACCCCCAAAGTCTCATATCCTAAAGCAAGTTTTAAGGGAATGCACGAAATAATCTCTTTATTATATTGTTTGGCATTATAAAAACTTACAAGATTAAGTGGACTCTCTTTAGGCCTTTCTGATAAAATCTCGAGAGGCAGAATTGAAGTCGAATAAGCCACCTGCAAAAAGCAAAATATTGCAAGTAAGCACATACAATACCTGAAATATTAGATTACCTCATTTTTGTAAACAAACCTGTAGTGCAGCCTTTGTGGGTACACGGAATGTAATAACAGCCGGTGTGCTATAAAAGACAGTTTTCACATTTGATTCCAACTCAAAGGAGTGAGATAAAACAGTCCCACTGATGATATAAACAAAAAACTATTGTGAGAACCAATTAATGAAAAGCAATTAGTACTTTTATTAAAAGCACAGATACCAGAGTATCATGCCTGAAAGCACAGAAGCACATCCAATATTGCAGTTTCAGAAGGGGGGAAATTGACTAAATCCAACACTTCAATCAAGAATTGAACTAATTAGGGCAATTAACTCCAAATTCTGATTATTCCAGATCACATAATCAATCTCTAATTGCAATGTCAAGCATACCTTAACAACAATCAGATAATCTATTGAGGGACATGATGAAAACACATTATCAAACTAAACACAACAATCAATAACAGTAACACTAACTTTTATCTTAAATTCAACCGTAGTAATTCAATATGCAGCTTCATAAGGGGAAAATTGAACAAATCCAACACTCCAATCAAAATGCTCCTAATTAGTGCAATTAACATCAAATTCCATCAGATCTACAATCACCAATTCCAAATTCAACACTAAATCCACACACATTACACATAACAATCAGATCAAATTCAAAGCATCACCTGTGAGGAAAAAGCGAACCACCGACACCGTTTAGAAGCCGGATCTCAGCAGCCTCAGCAGACGCCACCGACGGAATGATAGCCTGCGTCGTAAGCAGAAGATTTATCTCCTGGTGCTCCAAAATCGTTATGGGCCGCCACCGCCTACCTCACGTGGAACGCTGGCCTTTGGTCGTCACCATCTCTCTCCCCCATCGCTCCATTTCGCCCCTCTGTCCTCTGATTTGTGTTTTGAGATAGAAAGACGGTTGTCCTGCTACCACCTTCGTCTACTTCATGCAAGCGCCACCGCTGTCTCGATAGTGTGATTACCCCTACCTACCTCCGGCGAACCTCGATCGGTGCATTGGGTTGTGTTTAGTGGTGCGCGTTGCGCGTATTATAGATCGGGCTTAGAACAAACTTCGATTGCGGTTGCTAACCCCGAATGGTAGCCATGCCAAAACAACCGAAAATCATCATCAGTTATCATCACAGCCCGTCAAATGAGTTCAAGTGAGTGTCGGATGAGCCAAGGTCGTCATCATCAATATCTTTTCTAACAACATGCAAAACCCAAATCATCAATATCTAAGATGAATATCATTCTAAAGGTCTCAGACGAGCAAATAATCATCATCATCGACACAATGAGGCATCAACCACCTGCTCTACCTCAACCGCAAATAGGAGGCCGAGCGGCGGTTGCCCCCAAGTGGGCAAAAGCCTCCGATTCGACCGGATGGTCGCAAGAGTCCAAACTGTAACATCCTGTATTTTTGTTCATTTTATTTATGACATTTTATAGCATCATTAGTAAATTTTTATATATATATAAAATAATAATAATAATAATAATAATAACAATAATAGTAATAGATAATAATAATAATAATAATAATAATAATAATAATAATAGTAATAATAATGATAATAATAATAATAATAATAATAATAATAATAATAATAATAGTAATAATAATAATAATAATAATATGAATAATATTAATAATAATAATAAAACTAGAATTAAAGTACAGGGGGTTGTTTTGCCATTTTGAAAACTTTAAACAAAAGTAATACATAAAATAGTAAACCTTGGAAAGAGCAGGGACCAATTGTGCAATTTCCCAAACCAAACCCCCACCCCCCCCGTAATTCCGGTCACCGGCCGGCGGGAGCTCCGGCGAGCTTCAAACAACCATTTTAACATCGATTTCGACCAAAATTAACCGGCCCCTCACCTTCGACTATGGGTTTCGAACCCGAACCCAACTCCAAAATCAAGATTCCCGCTCGAAACCTTTCCAAATCAAAAACCGAATCAAAGTTTTAAAAATTTCGAATCAAATCATGTTTAATTTCACAAATTAAACCAAATCAATCACACCTAAAGCTAATACGCGGTTTAACAAATCAATCCATCCCCTAATCACGCGTCATAACAACTCGAATCTCTCAATTTTAGTAAACCCGAACGTGTTTTCAAATCGAATGGGTTATGCTCGAACCTGTTAAATCAAGTCTATAAATTATGGGCTTTCGATCCATTTTGAAGTTCTTGAACTCCCTGAAACCTCAATTTCACCATAAACCTCTCGAATCAAAAGCCCCAAATTCAAGAACACCCGAAACCTAAACCGCACTCGAAACCATCTTTTATCTCATCAAAACAGGTAATCCAAACCTGTATTCTACTCGTTTTTGATCAAGGATCAAAAGCCCTATGACGATTTAGGTGATTAACACCGAATCAAGGGTCAATTTTGATCCGGTTGAACCTAGGGTTCATAAGAAAAGGGGGAAACCTGGGCGACTTGTGTTTAAGTTTAAAACAAACCAATGTGAACCAAGGCCACGGCCCTGGTTCACTGGTTCCTGCGTCCCATGTTCACAGGGAGGCCCTGGGTTCGACCCGGGCAGCCCCCTCCCCTGTTTTCTTTTTTTCGATTTTTTTTCTTTTCTTTATTTCTTTTTAATTATTAAACCTTTTTAAATTCTGAAAATTTCTAAAATTAATTTCATAAAATGCAGATTATTTTGTTTACTTTTGTTTAATTAATTTGGGACTAAAATAATTTTTATAAAATACTTTTGTATTTATAAATACATTATTTTAGTTTTAAAAATACAAAAGAAATGAGTAAACATAATACTTGTATATGTATATATATATTTTTAAATAATTAAATGGTTTAGTTATTTATACCTATATATATATATATATATTTATATATTGATCTTTTAGTAATTAAATCACTTATTATGATTATACAATGTTATAATTGTTTAGTATATATATTTATACATATATATTCAAACAATTTAATTGTTTAGTTATTTATATATATATATATATATATATATACATAGTTCTTTTAATAGCTAAATCATTTATATTGATTATTATACACAATATTATAATTGTTTAGTATATATATTTATATGTATATTCAAACAATTAAATTATTTAATTACTCATACCTATAAATATATATATATTTATATAGTTCCTTATAATAGCTAAATCACTATTATATACAATCCTTATAAACCGGTTTAACGTACAAGTTAATCAAGTTTTATTTATTAATTCTCTTTCGCGCTAACAATTGATTATACCAAGTATAATCCATTCGTTCCATTTAACCGATCACGTTATTAACATGTAATAAATACGAATAATTATTAAATCATATTAGCCTACAATTAATCATCAAACAAATTATAACGCGCTACTTTATTTCATTTAGGTGCGTTGTGACGTTTGTGTTGGAAATCTTATTCGTGGTTATTCTTATTACATCTACAAGTCTCCTTTATTAAACATGTGAGTTCTTATGCCCCGCTTTACGATTATTTCACATCTTTCGGGGTGAAACATATTGCTTATACAAACTTACACATACACGCTTTGATACTTATTACACACGTGCAATTCTTTACATAGTCGTGGTTGTTTGGATATGTTAAGTATTATATGAGATGTGACATACGTGTGCAATCATTAACTATTGCTAGCCTAGCGAAGTCTTAGATCTTTGGGCCTGACAAGCCTATTTGGTGCTAAAGTCGATGTATTGCCGACTCCTAGGAGCCGTATGCTTGTGCACTAGGGAACCAAATACACTTAGCTAATCATGCTTATTCATATTATTCAGTCGAGGCTTGATTGTAACTATGCATGTTCTATATACTTGCTATCTTGTGACCATTGACTAGAATTACCACATTTTGTATACTTATTGTATTTAAAACCATGAGAATTCACCAACTAGTTAGTTGACTTTATTTTCAACATGTTTCAGGTAATGTGCAAGCTTAGCGATGATTGAAGGAATGCATAAACCTAGATCATGGACCTAGGCTTAATAAAGACGACTGAATTCTTGTTTTTGTTTGATCTATTTTGAGGCATTGATGTATGTGGTGATTGAAAACAATTGATTAATGACATTTTATACTTTAACATAGCGTTATGTGGCTGTGAACAATCTTAACCCTCACACCTCGACGTTTCCGCCGTCAAGGTTGGGGTGTGACAGATTGGTATCAGAGCCCATAACTATAGGGATTTAGGTTATTAGAAATGGTGACCTTGACAGGATCTCAGCCTCTCGTGTTGATCAATTAGATTATGTTTGCAGCGGATTTAGCACATTAATTAGCAATTAAAGCAAGAACATAAGAGATATTGCAATTAAAGCATAAACATAGAGAGAGAAGAGTTCTGCGAAGCAATAAATGTTCTATTGGTCGCACGTTTCCGCATTTAAAACTGTATGGCTTGCCATCCTTATATAGGAGGCAAAAGCATGGTAGTGATGTCCTTTTCTGACATCACTGAATATTCAAATTACAGCTGTCAAAATATAAAACTACTGAAGATGTCAACAACTGACATCTTCTTACAAAAGTTCCTAAGTGCTGACAAAAGTAAACTACTGAAATCCTACAACGACTGAAGAACAAACTCTTCAGTCGTTTATAACTACTGATACAATAACAACTGAAGAACATGCTCTTCAGTTGTTGTACACCTACTGAAAATAAATAAACTACTGAAAAGGAAAAACCACCACAACAACTGAAGAAGACTTCTTCAGTTATTGTGACAAACTCTGAGTCTTCAGTACTTGGTCTTCAGACTTGGCTTCAGATGATATAACAACTGATGACTTCAGTAGATATCATCAGTTGTTGTCTTCAGTCTTTGTCTTCAGACTTTGTGCTTCAGTAGAAGGTCTTCAGTTCTTTAGTTCTTCAGCTTTTGATTCTTCAGTACTTGTCTTCAGTACTTGATGTCTTCAGTACTTGTAAGATCAGTACTTCAGACTTCAGTACTTGTCTTCAGTACTTGATGTCTTCAGTACTTGTAAGATCAGTACTTCAGACTTCAGTACTTGTCTTCAGTACTTGAAGTCTTCAGTACTTATAAGATCAGTACTTCAGACTTCAGTACTTGGTCTTCAGTACTTTGGAGTCTTCAGCTGATATTCTTCAGTTCTTTGATCTTCATACTTTGTTCTTCAGACTTTGTCATAACAGCAGAAGGCTGGAGCTAAGATGCTCTCGAGTTTGACATTCAAGCAAGAGAACACAATAGCTGATGAGAGTCTTCAGATGTTCTCGATTCTGACATTCAAGCAAGAGAACATTGTAACTGATGGGAGTCTTCAGCAGTTGTAGCAGTGGCATGTGGGACTTAGAGGTTTTCCTGATCTTGGCTCATTGGTTCTTTTGGTCCAACAAACTCCCCCTGAACCAATGCAGCCAAAACCTCTAATTATTGGATGTCCCACTTATTGATGGCATAAAGATTGGTCTATTTCCTTCTAGATCAGATTAGAAGTTGACCCAGATAAGCACTGGCCAGAGAGGTAGTCTCAAGTGTTTGTTTGGCTAAGTATGGATGGGAGCTCTGTCTTGGGGAATTGGACACAGAGCTGTTGCCCCATCCATGAGATCTACCTCCCTCGTACAAGCCGGTAGGATTCTCTACAGTAAGCCTGAAGAAAGATCAATTGTTCTTCTTTGGACAGGTCTTCAGGCTCACCTTCGAATAACCCCTCCCGACCGTACAGCTCTGAGAGGTACTTGACCTGTCTTCCATTTTTGAGCTCAAGTGTTGTGATTTGCCTATATGCAAACTCATCAGGGTGTTTACCCTCTAACAACAAAGTGAGCTCATTCCTATGAAAATTCTCAAGCTTCTTATAGACCAGACCCTTCCTAACCACCCTATTATCTAGCATTGAAAAGGGTGATTGGCCGGCTCTATAAGCTTTCTCGAATTCATCTACTATTTCCCAGGGTGTTATTACAATAGCCACAGAGATCTCTTCATCTACGATTCTCTTTAGTTGGATTTTGTATCTCACAGGCATGTCCTTCTTGACTATCCTGTGAGCCACCCTTAGGTCAGGCCAAGTTCTCACCCTCTCCCTTTCATATTGAAAGGTTTGTCTGAGGGTGAATAACCTCAGAGCTTCTCTCTGCATGTTTATTATAGAGGTGGTAGCAGTGTAACATTTGTCAATGCTTTTCAGCATTTCCTCATCATGTCTTTTCTGCTGCTCCTCCTCTTCTAACTTAACCTTCACAGTGTCCTGCTGTGAGGTGGGATTGATGGTTTGTGGTTTGGCTTTGGGTAGAGGTATAACTGCTGAGAGTGGCAGGCTATACTCCTCATCATCCTCTTCTTCATCTTGCAGCCTCAGCACCCTTCTCTTCTTCTTCAAGGGTGGATCATTGGCTGCGGGTTTTGGTGGTAAAGGAGTTGGTTTTGTGGGTTGTGGTTGGGTTGTTGGTGTGGGAGTGTTGGCAGGCACTGCTAGCAGCCTAGAGATAAGGGCTGGTTTGGTTAGCTTGACTAGCAGTGTCCTGTTCCCAGCACCGGCTTCAGATAAGGCCTCTGCGACCAGTCCCTTTGTAAAATCACCAGCCGAACAAATCTTGGTGGTTATTGCCAAGAGTTTGTCCCTGGTCCATGCCTTAACATCAAGGACTGGTCTGCCCAGGTACTTCGAAGTGAACCTACTCATAGCCTCAAGTTTTTGTCTTTCCTCTTGGCTATGAGTAGTCCATCGGTACTCAATCTCTTTCCTCTCCATATTCCTGATCTCTTGATCTAGCAAGGCAGTGTCCTTGTCAAAGCCTTGCCTGAACAGCTGTTCAATGACTTTGTTCATTGAACGGTTATGTTCAGCATCAGCCTCCTTGACAAGGGCTGCTAGATCAGGATCAGCCACCTTCTTTCCCTCTCCCTTATTCTTATCAGTGATACTGAAATCCTTTTGGATTTCAGCCACTTCTATATGCTCTACCTCCCTTACTTTCCTCTTCCCCTTCTCCCTCACCCTACTACTCTCCTCAGCCAACTCCCTCTCTACCACCACCTCTTTCTCTGCCTCTTTCTCCTCCTCTCCCCTCTTCCTCTTGTCTTGCACTGATGTCTCCCCCTTTTTGGTTGCATTGATTGGGGTTTGACTATCAGCAAGAGCCTTAGATACGGCAACCTCCACCATGGGTTGTATATATGTGGGAAGCCTCTCATCAAGGGTTTGAATAACTATATCTTTAAGGATTGGTGTGATGAGAGGCAGGGATTTCTGGAGGATAGCATCCAGCTGCTCAGGGGGGTTCTGTCCCTGAGAGCTAGTGCCAGAAGCAGGGGCTGGTGGCTGAGTTTGTGGGAGTGGCTCAGTGTATGTGAGACCTTCAGGTGAAGGTGCCATCTGTGGGGTAGTGGTGGCAGATGGACTTCTATCCTGAGTCATCTGAGCAAGCAGTTCTTTGAGTCTGCTTATCTCATCCTCAAGGATAGTGTTTTGAGCAACTACATCATAGAAGAAGCTCAGGTCATCATCAGCATGAGCTGAATCACCTTACCTCCTGACATTGTCAGGATGAACATGTCCTGAGTGTGGCTCAGTAATGACATGTGCCCCTTGTTCTTGGTACTGGGGACTTCTGACCTCCGGATTGGATCCATCATCGGCCATTGCCTCTGATGAGGTCTTAGAGATGTTACCAGCTTCACCCTGCTCAGATGTTGATGCAGGGGAAGTGGCAGCCTCACCAGATTGTTCTCTCTCCCTAGCCACACTGGGAGAGTGAACTGATTCTCTGTGTTGTGGGCTCTGATCAGCACTTGTGCCCACCCCCTCTTCGGTTGGAGTCTCCCCAGTGGTAATAGGTTTCTGGGGAGAGGGTGGAGTGCTCAGATCAGTCAGCACTTTGGCTATAACCAATGTTGGGCTTAGTGGGGCGGTCTCCTCTGTGTGTGGGCTAGAAGCAGTATGCACATGGGGAGGACTGTGCTCTTCAATGGCAGCCTCCTCAAGTGAGAGAGACCCCAGTAATGTGGTTGCCCCGAAATTGGTTGCATCAGGCTCCTGTTGAGAGGAAGCCTGTGCGGTTGTGGTGGGTGGAGTCGTGGTACCTGCTGGGAGAATCGAACCAGCAGGCACATCCTGCCTTTGTGTGGCAGGGGCATCCTCAGGGGACTCATCTCCCTGAGTAGCCTTGGTTGGCTTCTTTTTGGCTTTTGGCTTGGTGGGGACTTTGGATTTGGAGGTGGAGGCTGTGGGTTCCAGCTGCGTGGGTTTTCGCAGCCGGCCAGCCTGTTTGAGTGTGGGGTCAGTGTTGTGCCTGGAGTATACCTCAGCTTGAACAGCCATGGCAGGGACCCCAGTGCCAACTAGTCCCTCAGCCTGAAGCTGGTATTCGATCATGGCCATTATGAACCGTGGATATAAGTTCCAACGGTTAGAAAAAGGTTTTGTGGCCATGTCCTTGAGTTCCAAAAATAAAAGATCAGTAAAATTTAAAGGTTGTTTCTCAAGGATAGAATACAATACCTGCTGCCACCTTGTGGACATCTGGTCCCACGAAGAGGTCTTGGGAGCCAGACATACATTCACCATGTGGAAGATCAAGCGTTGAGGATCAGGAAAGTGTTTCTTCAACAAGGTGGAGGCGGAGAGGTTACCCTGATAGTCATGAGATGTGAAGGAAAGATCAAGGGTACCTTTGGGGTAGGAAGTTGGGTGAGTGGCATCATCCAGCTCTAGGGTTTGGCGTAGAGCAGCTGGAGTGATAACCACGGGTTTGCCGTTGACGGAGGATCGGAGAGAGACCTCGGCATTCTGCTCTCCGGTTTGGACGGTGACATTGGTCCAAAACTCCGTCAAGGAGTCGGTGTATAGTGTGGGGTTCAAGAGAAAAGCCGTTTTGTATGGTGAGTCATGCATAAGGTCGACGGCTTGGTGAAATTTGGGCCATAATGGCGATTTTGTAAGGTGGGCGACACAGTTGTGTCGAGGTTTCAGTTGCATGTTCGCCATTAATGGTGTATGGGAATTTCAAAGGTTTGTAAGGATTAGGTCAAGTGAGGAGTAAATGCTCTGAAGGTGGGGTATTTATAGGGTGGGGCAAAGGTTGAAAGAAAACTACTGAAGGTTTTGGTGTTAGTTATCAGGTGTTGTAACAGCTGATGACGTGGTTTTAACCTTCAGTGGTTGTAACATCTGAGGACTTGGTGTTAGCCTTCAGTAGTTGAAACTACTGAGACCTTGGTTTTGTCCTTCAGATGTTGTGAACGTCTGAAGAGTTACTGTCAGTCTTCAGTAGTTATCAACTACTGATGACCTAGTATTCTTCTTCAGACGTTGTAACAACTGAAGACTTGGTGTTAGCCTTCAGTAGTTGTGAACTACTGAGATCAGTAGTTGTGAACTACTGAAGACATGGTATTGCTTCAGTTGTTGTAAACAACTGAGGACTTGGTGTTAGCCTTCAGTAGTTGTGAACTACTGATGTCAGTAGTTGTGAACTACTGAAGACATGGTTTTGTCCTTCAGTTGTTTGTGTATGAAACATCAGCTGTTGTGATCAGCTGATGAGAAATTACTCATCAGCTGTTTCCGTCAAATCAGTTGTTTCATACTAGCCACTACATTTACTCATCATCTCTTTGGCTGACTTTCAGATGTTTCATTGACCCTTCAGCTCTTGGGAATATGCCTTCAGCTCTTGTGATCAGATGTTCACAAGTGCTGATGAAATTCTTCAGAGCTGGTGAACAAATTTTGTCTTCAGTATTTGTGTAAGATTACACATCAGTACTTGTGAGCAAAATTTGTTCTTCAGTACTTATTTATTGAAAATCATACATCAGTAGTTGTAATCCACTTCACTACATCAGTTGTTTATCAATAATGTACATCAGTACTTTGTCAGTTTAGTCTTCAGTAGTTGTGAAAGAGCTAAAGACTAAATTGCTCATCAGTACTTATATTTGACCTTTGCTCTTCAGTAGTTGTGAACTAAGAGTACCAGCATAGGTCAAATTATTCAAGCTGCAGCATACCAAGCCTTAGTACCAAATTTTGGAAAGTGGCACTATCTAAAGGCTTGGTAAAAATGTCTGCAAGCTCATCAGCACTAGGCACAAACTTAGGATCAATCAGACCTTTCTCATAGCAGTCCCTGATAAAATGATGTCTGATCTCAATATGCTTGGTCCTAGAGTGCTGGACTGGATTCTTAACAATACAAAGAGCTGAAGCACTATCCATTAATAATGGAGTCTTAGTCTCAGTAATGCCATAATCCAGAAGTTGGTTCTGAAGCCAGAGTATTTGAGAGGTACAACTTGCAGCAGCAATATACTCAGCTTCAGCAGTGGATGTAGCAATTGATGTTTGTTTCTTACTCTGCCAAGAAACTAAACAATTGCCTAGGAATTGGCAGCCACCAGAAGTGGATTTTCTGGTGACTTTGCATCCTGCATAGTCACTATCAGAGAAAGCAACTAATTTGCATGAATGCCCAGCTGAATACCAAAGTCCTAGTGATTGGGTACCTTGCAGATATCTAAAGATCCTTTTGACTGCAATCAAATGGGATTCTTTAGGTGCAGCCTGAAATCTAGCACAAGCACATGTTGAAAACATGATGTCTGGTCTAGAAGCTGTAAGGTACATCAAGGACCCAATCATACATCTGTAAAGGGTTTCATCAACCGCTTTACCTTTCTGATCAACATCTAGTTGTGTGATGCTGCTCATGGGAGTAGAACAGGGCTTACAGGATTGTAAATCAAACTTATTCAGCAACTCTTTGGTATACTTGGACTGATGGATGAAGATTCCATCATCCAGCTGTTTGATTTGCAAGCCCAGAAAGTACTGTAATTCTCCCATAGCACTCATTTCAAATCTCAGCTTCATAAGCTTTGTAAATTCATCACACAACTTTGGATCAGAGGATGCAAAGATGATATCATCAACATAAATCTGAACAAGGAGCTTATGTTGTCCCACAGTCTTGATGAATAAGGTTTTATCAATGGTGCCTCTAGTGAACTTATTCTCTAGAAGAAAGGTTGAGAGTGTCTCATACCAGGCTCTAGGTGCTTGCTTCAGCCCATAAAGAGCCTTATCAAGCTTGTACACCCAATCAGGATGTTTATTGTCCTCAAAGCCTGGTGGTTGACACACATAAACCTCTTCTTTGATTTTTCCATATAGGAAGGCACTTTTGACATCCATTTGATAAACCTTAAGACTGTGAAAGGCAGCATAAGCTAAGAACAGTCTGATTGCTTCTAGTCTTGCCACAGGTGCAAAGGTCTCATCATAATCGATGCCTTCCTCCTGTGCAAACCCTTGAACAACCAGTCTGGCCTTGTTCTTGACAATTTGGCCCTTCTCATCTGTTTTGTTCCTGAATACCCACTTGGTGCCTATAGCACACTTACCTTTGGGTAATGGAACAAGCTCCCACACTTGCTGTTTCTTGAATTGAAGTAGCTCAAGCTGTATAGCTTCCACCCATCCATTGTCTCTTAAAGCAATATGATAGTTCTTTGGTTCTTGCTGACTGATGAAGAGAGCATAGAAGCAGAAGTTGGACAATTGATTCCTGGTTGAAACTCCAGCATGAATATCACCAATGATTTGTGAAGTGGGGTGATTCTTGAGCTCTTGATAAACTATGATATCTGTGCAAGTGTTTGTAGACCCATCAGCAGCAACAGATGGTGATGGAGATTCCTGAAACCATGTAGAGGATGGCAACTCAAATGAAGTAGAGCAAGCAGAAATCTCATCAGCATTTGTAGTGGATGGAGCTGCTGAGGCTACAGGAGCATCAGGTTCAGTGGAATTAGGCAGGTTGTCACTGAACTTGAAGAGGTGAGTACTGACTTCATCATCTTCAGTACCACCAGGTGGAGATCTGTTGACAGGCTCAACAGATGGAGGTTGATAAGGAACATATTGCAGTATGTCCAGATCAAACAGCTCCACAGGGTTTTGTGGAATCTTGTCCTTTGGAGATTCATTGAACTTAACATGCAAAGTTTCTTCAACTCCCTTGGTTCTACAGTTGAAGACTCTGTATGCTTTGCAAGTTGATGAATAACCAACAAAGTACCCTGCATCCACCTTACTAGCAAACTTATGGAGTGGGTTGCTAGTGTTGAGAATGAAACAAGGACACCCAAAGGCTCTAAAGAATGAAATAAGAGGGGCCAAATGATGAAGAACTTCATAGGGAGTCTTCATCAACCTCTTATTTACTAAGGCTCTATTCTGTACATAGCAAGCTGTATTGACAGCTTCAGCCCAAAAGGTCAGTGGCAGCCCTGAGTCAGCCAACATTGACCTTGCTGCTTCAATGAGGGTCCTGTTCTTTCTCTCCACCACTCCATTCTGTTCAGGAGTTCTAGGAATGCTAAACTGCCTTCTAATTCCCTTGGACAGGTAGAAGTCATCAAGTGTGTGGTTTCTAAATTCTGTTCCATTGTCACTCCTCACACACTTGACCTGTAGGGAATACTGCTTTTCTACTTGTAACACAAAGTTCATTATAGTCTTTGCTGCTTCATCCTTGGAGTGCAAGAAGAAAGTCCATACAAACCTGGAGTAACCATCCACAATTACCAGGTAGTATTTCTTCTTTGCCATGCTCATCACTCTCACAGGACCAAAGAGATCCATGTGCAGAAGTTGTAAGCAGGCAGTGGACTTTGGTTCTTCTATTGAAGGGAATGACACTTTGTGTTGTTTTCCTTTCAAGCAAGCAGTGCAGTCATCTTCACACTTGAACTCCTTCAGAGGCAAACCTCTTACTAAACCATGGCTTATAAGCTGATTCATGTTCTTGAAATTAACATGACCCAGCCTTCTATGCCAAAGTGTAGACTCTTGAGGAGATGCCTTGGAGAATAGGCAAGGATGGCCTTTTAGATCCATCTTTTTGGAAAGATCTAAGGCATACACTCTTCCTGTCCTGTTGGCCTTCAGGAGAGTGTGTTCATCCAATGCCTTGTCAATCAAACTCAGAACTTTGGATGACAGAATCCTACAGTTCTGGCTTGTGAAAAGGGCAACATGGCCTTTGTCACACATTTGACTGACACTCAAGAGGTTGTACTTGAGATTCTCCACATGGTTAACATCATCAAACCTTATTTCCCCGTTGGAAACAAAGCCTTTTCCGACGATGTAACCCTTTGCATCATTGCCAAAAGAAACAAATCCCTTCTTTCCTTGAGAGTAGTCATTAAGAAGGGAGCTGCTTCCAGTCATATGCATGGATCCTCCACTGTCTACATACCAGATGCTTCTATGGCATGTTGAAGAAACCTGCAAACACAACCATGTGTTAGTTAGTCTTGGAGACCCAAACCTGCTTGGCTTTGGGTCTGTTCTCAGCTACAGGTGTAGCACTAACAGGTGTGTTGTGAGTGACAGCTTGAGGTGAAGAAGATGGTACAGAAGAGGAACCCTTTGGCTTGGACTTCCTTTTCTGTGGTTTCAACATAGGAGCATCTAAGTGGTTGACTCTTCCCACTAGTTGCTGAACCATCATCACCAACTGTGTCTGATTTTGTGATAAAGCCTTCAGCTCTTCAGACACATTGGAGTTTGCTGATGATGAGTTTCTATGTTGTACCATCTTTTTCTGAGCAACCTCCGCTGTTGCCTGAGTAATCCCTAGCTTCTTGGATTTAACTTTGGGCCTAGGGATTTCAGGCTTGGATGTTGCCAGTACAAACTTGGTTTCAAACTCATTCTTCATTTTATTGATGCTCTCAGTAATTTGCTCCTTCTGTTTGAGTTTGGAACCCCTTTTGTACCAGCATTCATCAGTAAGATGATTGAACAAGCCACATATCTCACATGGCTTTTTCTTCATCTTATGCTGATCATCAGCTGAAGAGGATTTAACTGCTGAAGACTTGTTCTTCAGCTGTTTGTCATCAGTACTAGCAGTTTTCTTCCTAGTGCCTGCTTTCCTGGTATCCTCTTTAGCTGTCTTCAAACCTTTCCTACTGTTAGTTTTCTTCTCTTTAGTGCTAACAGTATTTGAGGTTTGAACTTCAGATGTTGTCACTTGCTCTCCAGTACCTTCAGTACTTCTAGTGACAACTTCTGAGTTGATCAGCCTTTTGGTCATGTGATAGTCTATCTCTGATGATGCTGATTCAGAGGATAGTAAGTCACATGATGAGAAGGATTGGTTATTGCTCTCCCCATCAGATTCAACTTCTGCTCTTGAAATGAAGTCTGTGGGAGGAGCAGTGTGATTATAACCAATGCCAAACTTCACATTGGAAGCTGTTTGCTTGCTAAGAAGCATTTCAAAACCCTTGCAAGATTGCACCCATCGATCACACTCAACTTGGGTGGTTGCAAGAGTTTCCTTGAGGTCCTTGTACTTCTCTAGAAGTACATCTTCCCTAGCTTTACTATCTTTGATTTGGCAGTTGAGCTTGTAAATCTCATCATTTTTATCTTTTAGAACAACCTCAAAATCAGCTTTTCTTTTGGAAATAGTGTGCTCAAGCTCAAGATTTTTATCTATTAAAGCTACATTTGCTTCTCTAATAGAAGCAAATGCTGCTATGCATGACTCTGAACAAAGCTTGGCTTTTGCCTCAGTGGATACCTGAGATGAGGCATTGGATGATGACCCTTCAGCAGAATCAAGGGCCATCAGAGCAAGATTTCCAAAAGGTTGATCACCACCATGTTGACCAGCACCTTGGAGTAGTGGTTCCTGACCAGATAGCTCTTCTGGTAGACTACTCCAGTCAACAGCAGTTGGGGTGAAAAAGCTTTGTTGTTGAGGTTGTGTGTGGTGATGAGATTGGGAAGAATGAGGCTCTGGAAGAGCATGAGGTGGTTGAGCCGGGGGTGCTTGAGGTTGACCAGGCTGAGGCATGTAGTAACAGGGGTAAGGATAAGGTATATGACCCTGTGGCACAAAATAAGCAGGTGGTGCTTGTGCTTGAGATGGATGGGGAGAACTGTAGGATGGTTGCCCTTTGTGCTGTGAGCTATTGCTGGGAAAAGTCACAAAGGGTGCAGATGAGTTAGATCCAGATGATCTACACTCTCTTGCAAAGTGTCCAAGCCTTTGGCACTTGTGACACCTCAACTTGCTCTTGTCAAAACCAACTTTGGTTTTGCCAGAGAGTCCTGGGAATTTCCTACCAGTTCTTTTGTAGAACTTCTGAGAGCGGATATTTATCATTGCCATTTGGTTCAAAATATCCATCTCTTCCAGATCATCATCTGGAATGCCCTTCAAATCCTCTATCAGAAAACACAAGTTGTCACCACCACCTCCTGAACTACTAACACCAACAAAAGCTTGTTCTGAGTTGGTAGAGAAATCGATATGCTCATCATAAGAACTTTCTGATGAAGCATATTCTGACTCATGACTTATCAAGGCAGCATTACCTTGGACAAAGTCATCAGCAAGTTTGCCAGAAGATGACAACTTCCTCTTTTGCTCTACCTCTCTCTCAAAAGTGAGTAGTTTCCCATGAAGTTGGGTGAGAGATAGAGTGTCAAGGTCAGCACTAGAGCGTAGGACAATGGTATATGTGTCCCATCTCTCAGGAAGTGACCTGAGGAACCTGTTGTTCATCTGGCTGTTGGTGTACTCTTGTTTGACCATCTTCAGCTCTGAGATCAAACAAGAGAACCGCTCAAACTGCTGGGTCAGAGTCTCACCCTTTCTATATGAGAAAGTCTCATATTGTTGGGCGAGGATTTCCCTATTGTTTGCTAAGACCGAATCAGTTCCTCCAAATTGTTCCTTTAGAGCAACCCATAGGTCATGAGCAGACTCGTGATGCAAGAGCCCTGAATATATCTCGTTTGGAATGGCCATGGCTAAAATTCCATGGGCTCTAGCATCAATTTCAAACAGCTTTAGATCTTCGTCCGAATACTGTTCAGGTTTCTTCGCAACCTGTTCATTAGATTCCGGGACGTTCACCATAGGCTTGTATGGCCCATGCACCACTGACTTCCAACAACCAGCACTGTTGACAGCCAAGTGGTGCAGCATACGTCTTTGCCATATGTTATACTCGCTCCTAACCAGCATCGGAGGCTTGGTTGCGGAACCAGTATTGTGAGGATCACTGGTTGGTGTTGTCATCTCAGGTTTTGGTCAAAAACAAGTTTAAACACGACAATCGTAACTCAAAACCACCAAAAGACCTCAAGATTTTGGCCGGAAACAGCAGAAACTCACTCTCTATGACTAACTCTTGCAAATTGCTAATTCGATCAAACTGAGAGATCAAAAGAGCAGTTTCAAATGATCAATGGTAAGATCGATCAATGATTAACCTGGCTCTGATACCATTTGACAGGATCTCAGCCTCTCGTGTTGATCAATTAGATTATGTTTGCAGCGGATTTAGCACATTAATTAGCAATTAAAGCAAGAACATAAGAGATATTGCAATTAAAGCATAAACATAGAGAGAGAAGAGTTCTGCGAAACAATAAATGTTCTATTGGTCGCACGTTTCCGCATTTAAAACTGTATGGCTTGCCATCCTTATATAGGAGGCAAAAGCATGGTAGTGATGTCCTTTTCTGACATCACTGAATATTCAAATTACAGCTGTCAAAACATAAAACTACTGAAGATGTCAACAACTGACATCTTCTTACAAAAGTTCCTAAGTGCTGACAAAAGTAAACTACTGAAATCCTACAACGACTGAAGAACAAACTCTTCAGTCGTTTATAACTACTGATACAATAACAACTGAAGAACATGCTCTTCAGTTGTTGTACACCTACTGAAAATAAATAAACTACTGAAAAGGAAAAACCACCACAACAACTGAAGAAGACTTCTTCAGTTGTTGTGACAAACTCTGAGTCTTCAGTACTTGGTCTTCAGACTTAGCTTCAGATGATATAACAACTGATGACTTCAGTAGATATCATCAGTTGTTGTCTTCAGTCTTTGTCTTCAGACTTTGTGCTTCAGTAGAAGGTCTTCAGTTCTTTAGTTCTTCAGCTTTTGATTCTTCAGTACTTGTCTTCAGTACTTGATGTCTTCAGTACTTGTAAGATCAGTACTTCAGACTTCAGTACTTGTCTTCAGTACTTGATGTCTTCAGTACTTGTAAGATCAGTACTTCAGACTTCAGTACTTGTCTTTAGTACTTGAAGTCTTCAGTACTTATAAGATCAGTACTTCAGACTTCAGTACTTGGTCTTCAGTACTTTGGAGTCTTCAGCTGATATTCTTCAGTTCTTTGATCTTCATACTTTGTTCTTCAGACTTTGTCATAACAGCAGAAGGCTGGAGCTAAGATGCTCTCGAGTTTGACATTCAAGCAAGAGAACACAATAGCTGATGAGAGTCTTCAGATGTTCTCGAGTCTGACATTCAAGCAAGAGAACATTGTAACTGATGGGAGTCTTCAGCAGTTGTAGCAGTGGCATGTGGGACTTAGAGGTTTTCCTGATCTTGGCTCATTGGTTCTTTTGGTCCAACAGACCTAGGCTATAGTTTATGCATGATCCTTATAGAATAGTATTCTTATGAATACATACTTATTGTTTGCATGCTGCCTAACGCTATGCCTTATTATGTGCAATGTGATGCCTTAGCATAGGTGCCTTCTACATGATTACATATTGTTACCCGTCTCCCCTAGACTTATCTTCAACGTTAATTCTCCCCGACAGTTACTATTTCTTAAACTTATTCTCGTCTCCAAGTAGAATCTATTGATAGGAATTCTTTAGACTTTATGTCTAATCTTGTAAATATCCCATCAGGATTTTTGATTTCATAAACCAAAGAACTAGTGTGGTACATAGACACCTGTATTCTGGATTTTCTGGCAAAAGGCCCTCGGGCTAAGGCAAACGTATTCGTATAAATCTCATTGAGGGAACCGTTACGCTACCTGGGGATTTCCGGGATGAGTGATAAACTATGACCAACATACACGAGTTTCTGAGGTGAATGGGTCAATTCATCTTGACGTGTCAACGTTTCCAAACGGTGATGCGTCACCAAATGGAATCATTCCGTATAATTCATGATTCTTACCTTAATTGCCCACCCTTATTATCCTTTAACCGATCCTAACCCAATTTGTATTCTTCCAGCATGTCTCGTTACCACGGAAACCGAGGAAGATCCGGCCGTAAGCTCGCTGCCATGATTGCCCGGCAAATGGCTGCGGTCATCCCGACCATGGTGGCTGAACTCAGCAGCACTATGATCGCAAACGTCACGAACAATAGCAACGGTCAAGGGGAGAATAGTGCAAACCAACGGCGTAACAACCAGTCTTGCACCTTCAAGTATTTCAGTTCATGCAAGCCTCCCAGTTATAATGGCAAGGAAGGTGCCACCGGTCTCTTAGAGTGGTTTGAAGGGATGGAGAACACCTTCGTCAACTGTGAGTGCACCGAAGCACTCAAAGTAAGGTATGCCACCAGTATGCTGCAGCAACGGGCCTTAACGTGGTGGAACAGTGAAAAGAGGAACCGAGGCCCCGATGCAATCTTGGCTTTAACTTGGGAGGAATTCAAAAACATAGCCATAGCCAAGTTTTGCCCGAGGAGCGAAATCCAGAAACTGGAGGAGGAATTCTGGAATTTGAAACATGATGGCGGGAACCATCTAGCATATTCTACCCGTCATCATGAACTAAGCATACTGCTGCCACACATGGTGGATACTGTCTCCCGAAACGTGGAAAAATTTATTAAGGGTGTACCGCCTCAGATTCAGGATGCCGTTGTGGGTAGTCGACCCGCAACTTTGGAAGAAGCCATCACTATCACGGCACAGCTGACGGAGAACCACATCCGAGCGGGCACTATGTCCGCAAAGGGTGCCAAGAAGACTGAGAAGACGACCTCCGAGGAGGTTAAGGAGGTCAAGCCTGATAACAAGAAACGGAAGTTTGTACCGGCACGGAACTACGCCGTGGCTGCTCCTAAACCGCCCCAAAGACAGTGTACTACCGGGGCTACACCGGCCGCACAAGTGCCCGTGGCAAGGGCTTATGCAGGCCCTCTACCTATGTGCAACACGTGTAGGTACCACCATCCGGGAAACCTTCCGTGTCGCATCTGTACACTATGTGGCAAGTACGGGCACCTTGTGGCAACGTGTCGCCGAGCATTGGGAAACGCAGTGACGGAACCAAATCGGGTCTGCTACAACTGTGGAGAACCAGGTCACTACCGACCCCAGTGCCCTCGTCTTGTGGGCAATGTTCCACAAGCCCGTGGACGTGCCTTCAACCTTAACGCGAACCAAGCTCAAGCGAACAACGAGGTGGTGAACGGTACGTAAAAATTACAACCCTATCTCCATAGAATTTCTCTTAAAATTCCTTACTTATGTCCTTAAGTGCCTTTAAAACCTATACAGGTATGTTTCTTATTAATGACATCTATGCATACGTATTATTTGATTCGGGCGCCGATAGAAGTTTCGTTTCCTTAGAGTTCGAGCCGACACTTTCTAAACCTCGCTCAAATCTAGAGAGACCTCTCACCGTCGAAGTTGCTGATGGAGAACCCATCACCGTCGACGTGGTTATCCGCGATTGTCTATTGTGTCTCGACTACCATAAGTTTCTTATCGACCTTATTCCTATGAAGCTCGGGAGTTTCGACGTCATTATTGGCATGGATTGGTTATCTAAGAACCATGCCGAGATCATTTGCTTCGAGAAGTGCATTCGCATGCCCTTACCCTCCGGTGACACGATGAAGGTGTTCGGTGAACGGTCTTCCAAAGGTCTCAAGCTTATGTCATGTACTAAGGCTCAGAAATGCCTAAGTAAGAGTTATCCGGCATTCTTGGCCTATGTAGTCAACACCAAAACCAAGGAGAAGGAACTCAAAGATGTTCCAGTTGTACGAGAATTCCCTGAGGTCTTTCCCGATGATCTTAGCGGGTTACCTCCCGTACGCGAAGTAGAATTTAAAATCGACTTGATTCCGGGAGCAAGCCCCGCGGCTAAATCACCTTACCGACTCGCACCATCGGAAATGCAAGAACTCTCTAGCCAACTCCAGGAATTATCCGAGAAGGGGTTTATCCGCCCTAGTTTTTCTCCTTGGGGTGCACCTGTCTTATTTGTGAAGAAGAAAGATGGGTCTTTCCGCATGTGTATCGAGTTCCTCTTCCTCGTATCAACGACCTTTTCGACCAACTTCAAGGAGCTGCAATCTTTTCAAAAATCGACTTGCGTTCGGGTTATCATCAACTGCGAGTCCACGACGACGATATCCCAAAGACTGCATTCCGCACCCGGTATGGGCATTACGAGTTCATGGTTATGCCTTTCGGCTTAACCAATGCTCCAGCGGTCTTCATGGATCTTATGAATCGGGTGTGCAAGCCATACCTAGACAAGTTCGTCATCGTTTTCATTGACGACATTCTTATTTATTCCAAGTCTCGCTCCGATCATGAACTTCATCTCCGTCAAATCCTCGAACTGTTGAAGAAGGAACAACTGTACGCGAAATTCTCGAAATGTGAGTTTTGGCTTGAAGAAGTACAGTTCTTAGGGCCCGTTGTGAATAGTCAAGGAATTCACGTCGACCCTGCGAAGGTTGAAGCCGTAAAGAATTGGAGTGCTCCCACAACTCCGACGGAAGTTCGATCATTTCTTGGTCTAGCCGGGTATTACCGGCGATTTATTGCCAACTTCTCAAAAATCGCAAAGCCACTCACATCCTTGACTCAAAAGAACAAGCCTTTCGAGTGGAAAGCCGAGCAAGAAGAGGCGTTTGAGACATTGAAGCACAAGTTGTGCAATGCTCCTATTCTGACGCTACCGGATGGGAATGACGACTTCACGGTATACTGCGACGCGTCGAAACAAGGCCTTGGTTGTGTTCTCATGCAACGGGGAAAGGTCATCGCATATGCCTCAAGACAATTGAAGGTTCACGAGGTAAATTATACGATGCACGATCTCGAGCTCGGAGCGGTGGTCTTTGCTTTGAAAATCTGGAGACACTATCTATACGGCACACAATGTATAGTCTACACGGACCACAAGAGCCTCCAACACGTTTTCAATCAGAAGGACCTCAATATGAGGCAACGTCGTTGGGTGGAACTAATTAGCGACTACGATTGTGATATCCGCTACCATCCCGGCAAGGCAAATGTCGTAGCCGATGCATTGAGTCGAAAGACGCATCAAAAGATGGTTTCCGTTCAAGAGATTCGCGACCGACGCCAATGGTTCGATACATTGGGAGAGTTTGATACTGAAGTCCGACTCGATGTCAACAATGCTACGGTGTTATTGCAGAACTTAAGGATCGATTGTGACATCGAGGCGAGTATTCGAGAAGCACAGCAAGCGGTGCAAACCGAAGGGAGTATGAAGGAAGAGCTCGAGCCAAATCTCTTAGCCCAATTAGAAACAAGAGCCAATGGACTAATGTATTTCGCAAACCGAATCTGGATCCCCAAACGCAATAACCTTCGGGCTTCTATCATGAACGAAGCACATCGGACTCGTTATTCTATTCACCCGGGCTCCGATAAGATGTACATGGACTTACGGAGTCAATATTGGTGGCTCGGAATGAAACGAGACATAGCAACCTATGTTGCTAAATGCCTTACATGCACGAAGGTTAAAGCGGAGCATCAACGTCCAAGTGGATTACTCGAACAACCCGAAATTCCCATGTGGAAGTGGGAACATATATCCATGGATTTCATAACCAAGCTACCTCGGACATCTCGCGGGCACGATAGCATATGGGTAATCGTCGACCGATTGACTAAGTCGGCACATTTCATACCCATACGCGACACATATAAGACATCAAGGTTAGCCCGGATTTACATAGACGAGATCGTAAGCCGTCATGGTGTGCCTCTTCACATTATATCCGACCGAGACGCTCGATTCACTTCTCACTTTTGGTCTACTATGCAAGAACTTCTGGGTACACAATTGGATTTAAGCACGGCTTACCATCCCCAAACCGATGGCCAAACCGAGCGGACGATCCAAACCCTGGAAGACCTGTTACGTCTCTGTGTCCTTGAATTTGGGGGCGACTGGGATACGCACCTACCGCTCGCAGAATTCTCCTACAACAACAGTTACCACTCAAGCATCCAAATGGCACCGTTCGAAGCACTTTACGGTCGTAAGTGTCGATCACCAATCTGCTGGACCGACGTTGGCGAGAATCTTATTACCGGACCCGAGCTCATACAAGAGACGACCGATAAAGTCGCTATCATCCGCAAGAACCTGGAAGTGGCAAGGAGTCGACAGAAAAGCTACGCTGATAAACGTCGCAAGCCACTGGAATTCCAAGTTGGGGAGATGGTCCTTCTCAAGGTCTCACCGTGGAAGGGTGTGGTTCGCTTTGGAAGGAAGGGCAAGTTAGCTCCAAGGTTTGTAGGGCCTTTCAAGGTTCAAAAAAGAATCGGGAAAGTGGCCTACAAACTAGAACTACCCTCCGACCTTAGTGGAATTCACCCTGTCTTCCACGTCTCGAATCTGAGGAAGTGTTTGGCCGACGATAATTTGCATGTGCCATTGGAAGACATTCAGATCGACGAGTCACTACACTTCGTTGAAAAACCCGTCGAAATCATGGATCGCATTATGAAGAAGACTAGGACCTCTACGACCCCAATTGTAAAGGTTCGATGGGAGAACAAACGAGGAGCGGAATTCACTTGGGAGCGTGAAGAACATATGAAGAAGACTTACCCTTACTTATTCTTGTAACCCTTTTTGATTCTTAATTTCGGGACGAAATTCTTTTAAGTTGGGGAGACTGTAACATCCTGTATTTTTGTTCATTTTATTTATGACATTTTATAGCATCATTAGTAAATTTTATATATATATATAAAAATAATAATAATAATAATAACAATAATAATAATAGATGATAATAATAATAATAATAATAATAATAATAATAATAATAATAATAATAATATAGTAATAATAATAATAATAATAATAATAATAATAATAATAATAATAATAATAGTAATAATAATAATAATAATAATAATAATAATAATATGAATAATAATAATAATAATAATAATAAAACTAGAATTAAAGTACAGGGGGTTGTTTTGCCATTTTGAAAACTTTAAACAAAAGTAATACATAAAATAGTAAACCTTGGAAAGAGCAGGGACCAATTGTGCAATTTCCCAAACCAAACCCCCACCCCCCCCGTAATTCCGGTCACCGGCCGGCGGGAGCTCCGGCGAGCTTCAAACAACCATTTTAACATCGATTTCGACCAAAATTAACCGGCCCCTCACCTTCGACTATGGGTTTCGAACCCGAACCCAACTCCAAAATCTAGATTCCCGCTCGAAACCTTTCCAAATCAAAAACCGAATCAAAGTTTTAAAAATTTCGAATCAAATCATGTTTAATTTCACAAATTAAACCAAATCAATCACACCTAAAGCTAATACGCGGTTTAATAAATCAATCCATCCCCTAATCACGCGTCACAACAACTCGAATCTCTCAATTTTAGTAAACCCGAACGCGTTTTCAAAATCGAATGGGTTATGCTCGAACCTGTTAAATCAAGTCTATAAATTATGGGCTTTCGATCCATTTTGAAGTTCTTGAACTCCCTGAAACCTCAATTTCACCATAAACCTCTCGAATCAAAAGCCCCAAATTCAAGAACACCCGAAACCTAAACCGCACTCGAAACCATCTTTTATCTCATCAAAACAGGTAATCCAAACCTGTATTCTACTCGTTTTTGATCAAGAATCAAAAGCCCTATGACGATTTAGGTGATTAACACCGAATCGAGGGTCAATTTTGATCCGGTTGAACCTAGGGTTCATAAGAAAAGGGGGAAACCTGGGCGACTTGTGTTTAAGTTTAAAACAAACCAATGTGAACCAAGGCCACAGCCCTGGTTCACTGGTTCCTGCGTCCCATGTTCACAGGGAGGCCCCGGGTTCGACCCCGGGCAGCCCCCTCCCCTGTTTTCTTTTTTTCGATTTTTTTTCTTTTCTTTATTTCTTTTTAATTATTAAACCTTTTTAAATTCTGAAAATTTCTAAAATTAATTTCATAAAATGCAGATTATTTTGTTTACTTTTGTTTAATTAATTTGGGACTAAAATAATTTTTATAAAATACTTTTGTATTTATAAATACATTATTTTAGTTTTAAAAATACAAAAGAAATGAGTAAACATAATACTTGTATATGTATATATATATTTTTAAATAATTAAATGGTTTAGTTATTTATACCTATATATATATATATTTATATATTGATCTTTTAGTAATTAAATCACTTATTATGATTATACAATGTTATAATTGTTTAGTATATATATTTATACATATATATTCAAACAATTTAATTGTTTAGTTATTTATATATATATATATATATATATTTATACATAGTTTTTTTAATAGCTAAATCATTTATATTGATTATTATACACAATATTATAATTGTTTAGTATATATATTTATATGTATATTCAAACAATTAAATTGTTTAATTACTCATACCTATAAATATATATATATTTATATAGTTCCTTATAATAGCTAAATCACTATTATATACAATCCTTATAAACCGGTTTAACGTACAAGTTAATCAAGTTTTATTTATTAATTCTCTTTCGCGCTAACAATTGATTATACCAAGTATAATCCATTCGTTCCATTTAACCGATCACGTTATTAACATGTAATAAATACGAATAATTATTAAATCATATTAGACCTACAATTAATCATCAAACAAATTATAACGCGCTACTTTATTTCGTTTAGGTGCGTTGTGACGTTTGTGTTGGAAATCTTATTCGTGGTTATTCTTATTACATCTACAAGTCTCCTTTATTAAACATGTGAGTTCTTATGCCCCGCTTTACGATTATTTCACATCTTTCGGGGTGAAACATGTTGCTTATACAAACTTACACATACACGCTTTGATACTTATTACACACGTGCAATTCTTTACATAGTCGTGGTTGTTTGGATATGTTAAGTATTATATGAGATGTGACATACGTGTGCAATCATTAACTATTGCTAGCCTAGCGAAGTCTTAGATCTTTGGGCCTGACAAGCCTATTTGGTGCTAAAGTCGATGTATTGCCGACTCCTAGGAGCCGTATGCTTGTGCACTAGGGAACCAAATACACTTAGCTAATCATGCTTATTCATATTATTCAGTCGAGGCTTGATTGTAACTATGCATGTTCTATATACTTGCTATCTTGTGACCATTGACTAGAATTGCCACATTTGTATACTTATTGTATTTAAAACCATGAGAATTAACCAACTAGTTAGTTGACTTTATTTTCAACATGTTTCAGGTAATGTGCAAGCTTAGTGATGATTGAAGGAATGCATAAACCTAGATCATGGACCTAGGCTTAATAAAGACGATTGAATTCTTGTTTTTGTTTGATCTATTTTGAGGCATTGATGTATATGTGATTGAAAACAATTGATTAATGGCATTTTATACTTTAACATAGCGTTATGTGGCTGTGAACAATCTTAACCCTCACACCTCGACGTTTCCGCCGTCAAGGTTGGGGTGTGACACAAACCCCCTGAGCAGATGTCGTTTTCAAGGAACATCAAATGATTGGAACCACAACAGCCTCCAAGTCGGTTGGCTACAACAAAGACAAAACATATAGGTACAGCAGGCGAGCCCACCGCCCCGATCTACCGGGAAACGGAAGGCCGACAACCTAGAATACCACAAATACTCGTCATCTTCAGGCAGTACAACCGCAT
The DNA here is from genome assembly GCA_024085815.1 of Flaveria linearis. Lineage (NCBI taxonomy): Eukaryota > Viridiplantae > Streptophyta > Magnoliopsida > Asterales > Asteraceae > Flaveria > Flaveria linearis. Next base: position 62,071,653 of record CM044002.1, read on the forward strand.
CGCCGCTGGAGGGGATAGCGGCTGGCAGATGCAACCACCCAACATAGGGCGGCGGGCAACGGTGAAGGTGTAGCACCCCCACTGAAAACCCCAAAACATGTCAGAAAGGAGGCAACAAAACGACGACCAAGCTAGCGCCACACCGGCTCCACCGCCGCAGACACCGCCTTGTTTTCTGCACAAACAGATCTGTATATGTTAAGCACCCTCGAAAAACCTTGGCAAAGGCAAAAAAACACAGTTGCGCTGTCGGAAGGTCTACCGGAAACAGGCGGTCGGAAGGTCTACCGGAAACAGGCGGTCGGAAGGTCTACCGGAAACAGGCGGTCGGAAGGTCTACCAGAAACAGGTGGCTCGGAAGATGTAGAAGGATCAGAGGGAGAGAATACCTGGAAATAGAAAGCTGAAGATAAGAATGAAGAGAAGAATGGAGAGATACCTGTAAATAAAGCAAGGAAGGAGTACTGTTCATATACTGTTCATTTCAACATCTTTTTAAACATATAGGGAAATACGTAAAATTATCAAATCTTAAAAAAAGGAAACATTACTACAACTTTAAAGGAAAGGTCGGCAGACTTTTACCACCGGCCTTTCTCCCCTTCCATTGTCATATTTACACTTTCAGCCCTTGATATTTTTTTAATAACTTTATAAAATATTACTTTGATCCCCTTAAGTTTATAAAGTTTCGAGCTTATCACTGTATAATATAAATTCGAGTTCGTCTACAAGTAGACGTAATAAAAACGACTGTAGTCAATGCTTAACTTTATACACTTTCGACGTAAATTTAGTTCAGAAACATCGGAGCGATTGTAAGTCTATGTATCGGTATTAATTTTATTTGGAAAAAAGTCGATCAAAACATACATAAAAATATGTTTTTAAATATTTTAGTAAAAAACAAAAGTCAAGTTGAATGTTTATGTGATTTTTGTTTCTATTAATAGAGATAGCCTGGAAAACAATCTTTTTGATATGCTAAAATAAAGACATGTCTCTCAAAAAACTCTTTTATTATATAAATTATTATATAAACTAGGTTAGAAACACATGCATTAGGGTTAGAAAAAAATCAACATATTAAAATTATTACACTTTATTAATATATTGTATGTTACATGTCATTAACCATTAATGAAATAATAAATGACAAAAATTATAAATAACAAATCATAAAAATCAATAATTATAAACTATATTTTAAAATAAGATACAATTAAAATTTTATAACTTAGTATGTTTTAATAATTTATTACATAATAAGAATTATCTTTTAAATATTTCTTATATAGTTTACTTATTTATAAATATTTTTATTTAGTAGGAGAAAGAGAAGAAACAAAAGTTTAAAATTTGTCAGAATTTGTCATGTATTCTTAAAAATATTTTTTTTATTATATAGTATAGGCTATAGATACACTATAAAGTTATTTTAAGCACAAAGTTAAACGTTATGTTCTCTAGTTTATTTAAAAACAGAAAAAGTGATTTCTAAGAAAAAAAGAGTTGCTTTACATAATCATTTTTAATAAAAAAAGTTAAAAAGTTTGTGTTTTTGAGTTTATTTAGAAAAAAAAGTTTAAAATCAATTTTTTTAAATCACAAGAAAATGGAAAGAAACCAAAAGAAAAAAAAGTAAAGAAAGTCTAAAGACCCCCCGAACTCTAGATTTCACCACACACTCGACTCCCGTCGGAATCACCAACTTCCGACGACAATCTCCGGCATTTCCACCGGAATTCCGTTCATGCTATGAGGAGCATCATCGTCTCCAAGGGGAAGAAAGCATCCTTATACCTTTTCATCATCGCCGGCGCCGGCGCTTCCGCCGTTACCTACCACCGTACCCTACACCCTCAAGGCGATCCACACTCCCTTCGCCACCACATCACTAGCTCATTCAACGGCGTCGTTCGCTCCTCTCGATCTATCTACACTGTTTGTTTTCTTCTTCCGACAATCTTAGTTTCTTACGATATGCTGATAATAATTAATAATTGAACCTTCTGTATGATATACTTGGATTATTGTGTTTGCAGATTACTGCGAATGTTGTTGATTACAAGTATTCGTTACAAGGCTTATCGAAGGATTCAGATCAATATGCAAGAGTATTGTCTGAGGTTCGGTTCTCTTGTTTGGTTTTCAGACTGTTTATTAAAATGTTGCGATTTGTTTGCTAGGGTTTTTAACAGTTAGTAGGATGAAATTATTGATTCTTGTAGTGTGATGTATTTAATTTGTGATTTCTTAGGTTCATTTACGATCAGCCAAGAGGATATTAAAACTATGTGAGATGAACCAAGGGTTCTATGTTAAGGCTGGTCAGTTTGTGGCATCGATGCGTCAAGTCCCCAAAGAATACTCTTCTACTCTTACGTCATTGCAGGATCAGGTTTGCAAGTCTATTTATATCTTATTGCTGTTGCTATGAATGGGTCAATGTGGGATTTTTTTTATCGAAAGGGTCAAATTGTAATATAAAAGTAGCTAAAAGCTAAGAGATGGGCTGAAAGTCCCCTAGATATATTCATAGTGCATACAACCTCATAAGGTGTTTCTGTTAAATGATTTAAAGATTATTGTTTTAATAATTTCGTTTGTGTCATAATAAGCTCATCCTTTATCTATAAAAGTGGACAAAATGATCTATTTCAACTACTCAACCCATTCTCCCTGCAAGTCATGCCACCTCTAGTTGTTGGTTTTGGTTTCTGCTTAATATTTACTTGTTGATACCTTAGGTAGTTCCGTGCTCTTTTCAAGGTATAAAAGAAGTCTTAATCAGCAATCTTGGATCTGATTTAAAAGAGATGTAAATTTTTACTAATGGAACTTTTGCTTTTATGGTTTGCTAGCACCCTAAAGCTGATTCCATGTGTATGGTGGTGTATCAGTTTCTTATCTATCGATGAACAACCTATTGCTGCTGCATCTATAGCTCAAGTGCACCGTGCATTACTCAAAGACCATCAGGAAGTAGTGCTTAAGGTTGGTCAGATATTCTTTTGATCTTAACAATTTCTGCTCTTTTTTTTATAACTACTCGTGGACCCTTGATTCATGATCTTTTTCTGGCTAAAAAGATTTTTCCAAATATTAGAGAGTACGGAGACAGAAGTTTCTTCCTAAACTACAAGTAATGTGATGTATCTTCTTTTTTAGTGTAAATGCATCGAACATAAAGCACATAGTAGTACTGTAGCAGCTCATGTCAAAAGCACGTAAATCTAACAATCTAACATAGTAGAGAAGATATGGTATTTTTATCTCATTTACTTATTATGAGTTGTTTTTGGTTATATGTTTTATCTCCATCAGATTATGTGGTTAAAGTTACTCATTTTAGCTAAAATGGAAGCGGGTCAAATGGTTGAAGTTTCACAAAGTGTGGTCAAATGCTTACAAGTTACAACTTACAACCTCTTGAATCGTTAATATTATGAGATATTATTTAGATGATGTAGTTTTTGGGTACATTAATAGTTTGATACATTATTAAATCCCGAAAGATGGTTTAAGGAGTATTGGCAGATCAAATTAACCACCCCATATTGACCCATAAGAAAAAATGTAATAATTTTACCCAGCAACCCAACACGCTCGACATGCCAATTTTGCCACCTCTACTACATGTATACAACAAGGCCTGTGGTTATCGGGTAGAATGCTACTATTGTAAGAATGTAAGCTTGAAGGTATAAAGTATATTCCCCCACAAACACTTATAAAGTATATTCCTCCACAAATACTTTTTTGTTTATAAACTTGCATGGATGGTTAGGTGTTAAAAAATTGTATGCCTCTAAAGCTCTAAAGAGTGTCCAAGTGTATACTTCTCACTTACATTCTATGATTCAAGTGCACAGTTATATCTAGGGGTGTTTATCGGGTCGGTTGTCGGGTTTATTCGAACTGGAATTTTTTTGAACCCGAATACAAATTTGAAATTGCTAAAATTATTTGGATTCAGAAGATCGTTATTGGTGCGAATTTGGATTAATTTAAATAACCCGAATTAGGATAAAATATGAACAAAAATAAAATATAAATAATATTTTTATAAAACAAACAAACAAACAAACAAACCCAGTATATCCCACTTAAGAGCAGGGTCTGGGGAGGGTAGGTGTAGGCGAGTCTTTCCTCTATCTTGTTAGGTAGAGAGACCGTTTCCAAAGAGACCCCCGGCTCGATAGCAAAGGCCATACTGAAAACAAGACACATAGCATACCGTATACAAGAAATCCTACCACACATAGCATACAGCATACAATAAATCCTACAACACATAGTGTACAAAAAGCCATACCGAATGCAATACATCCTTCAAGTAAATCATACGACACATAGCATACAGTATACAATAAATCATACGACACATAGCATACATATATCATAGGAGCAGGAATAATCACCGTTAAAGGGCAGATATGGACTACTTAGACATCAGGCCCCGCAACCAGACTTCAAATACCCTTCCTGCCTATTGGTCGAACTAAAAGTCCTTAATTTTATAAAAATATGTATTTTATTTTATTTAAAGTACAAATTATATAACTTGAAATTGAATTTGAATGATTAGGTTGGTGTGGTTTGAAATTTATAGATTTGTATTCAATTAAAAAACCGAATTTAGAATTCGGTTTGAATAAGGACCTGATTTGATATTAACCTGAATTTGATTTTGGTATTTGAATCGAATTTTGGATTTCTGAATCCGATTTGAATACTGAACACCCTAGGTGTAGTCACATCTTGTTGTTTTTCTTCAGTATAGCTTTTGATAAATTACAAGTAAACCTAGGAAAAATCTATCATACGGCTTATCAGTTTAAAAAACTAAAATCAGGGGTAAAATATCGAATTTGCATCAGAAGCTGTCATTTAGAATTCCCTCTAAGTTAACAGGAAATCATGTTCATATGATAGCTTACTGTTAAAGTTATTATTAGTTCCATATATTTTGCTACTTTAGATTGACATTTAGGTATCTATTTGGCAAGATTTACATTTGATGTAATCTCATGTTTGGTTCACATCTTTCATTGCATGGCATGTTCTATTAGTATAAAGGTGTTGCGAATTGAGTATTTTTCCAATCCTATTTATCTTGTGAATGCAGGTCCAGTATCCAGGGTTAAAGGATCGAATGAGAATGGACATTGCAACAATGTCTTTACTTGCCAAATGTGTCACATGGGTATGTGTGATGTTCATCATGCTGTTTTTCTGTTATTTTTATTTCTTTATACTTAAGTAATTAGGTTTGCTTGTGAACCTAATAATGCTTTTCTTACCTATGGACATATATGATCGGAGTAATTAAATAGCTGCAGATTTTTAAGAAATTACTGCTTACCTCTCCGCTTCTCTGGGGGCAAGAAATATGCCTTAGTTAGGGCTATATAGAACTAGTCTTACTAGAATACACGCACGCACACATATGTCATGTATGTATATATGTAGAGAAGAGGAAAGAGGGGGGGGGGGTCATTTGAGAACCAGAACCAATTTGGGCCCTTAGAAAGAGAAAATAAAGGGTCTAAAGTTGAGTAATCTCATGTGATTAAGGCCATGCACCTTTGCATGGGTATATTCACATGTGAATAAAGGTGTGGAAATGTATATGGTATATTTAACATGTGATTAGTTAAAAATGTCCATGCTTAAGAAATAGGCCTGAGAGGTAACCTCAAATCGATCGGTTATTTATTTATAATCCATAACATGTAATTTGTTTTTATGTCATTACAGTTACATGGAAAAGAGGTTGTATTTTTTTTTCTTTGATCAACTTTACCAATCCAAGAAATGTCAGGAGAGAAAATGGAAAGTGAAAATTTAATGTGAAAAAATGTTGATAAGAATTCGCAAAAAATGAATTAAAAAAAATGATCCGAGCCACTCATTTCATATGCATCGAGTTTCCCTCCAAATGCATTCAAACTGCACCCCTGCATTTGACATACATGGCTTACAATGGTTCTTACAGTTCTTATTGGAACCCTCCTCTCTCTCTCTTTCTCATTCTCTGTATATATATTATACGCACATAAAATATCTTATTATCTGCTTTGAATATTCCTTCTCTTGTTTCTACAGTTTTTTCCTGAATACAGGTTTCAGTGGATGGTATCAGAATTCTCGAAGGTGATTGCTTTGGAACTTGGTGAGCTAACCCAACCTTTAATGATTGCTTCATGCCTTGTAATTGGAGCTTCTACTTAAAAATTAAAAAAAACTCTTGGCAATTCAGTCTCACCTTTACCATGTGTCCTTTCATGTGATTCTTAGCTAAATAGTACTCCAATAAGGCATGTACAGGGACATAGGCATAGACAATCAAGGGGAAAACAGTTTTTATGATTAACGTTCCATCATAACGCTGCCATAAATTAAGTTGCAAGTCCAACTGAAGCATGAGTGATTGTGTCTTGTGTGAATGATATTTAACCAAGGGGGCGTTATTAATCCCTACAAATCAATGCTTGATGTTCTTGTATTTGTTGGGAATGTAAAGAAAATAATCAACAATGAATAAATGACACCAAGAAATACGAAGTCATTCTTCTCCGTTCCCATCACCTGTATATGGTACCAGAGCTTTTCACTTAAACAAGATAAATGGTCCTATGTCAAGAAAAGCTATCGTTTCATCTACACTCTCACCATAACATGAACAATTCCAGTTGCGTTTCCTTTCTTTTTATCCGTACATAATAATAAATTGAAGCTGCTGCACAGATTTCATTCAGGAAGCAAGAAATTCAGTCACGACTGCTGTAAACTTCAAACACAGTAACAGAATCAGAGTCCCTAAGGTTTTCCAGGTAGGCTTGCTTCATCATTTTATGAAGCTACAATTTTTTATTTATATGAACTGACCTTCATATTTGTATTTAAACATCTAGGACCTTACCACTGTCCAGGTTTTGACGATGGAATATTGCAAGGGACGAAGGGTTAGTATCTCATTATCAATCTCTTTACACTACCAGTTATATAAACTATAATGTATTTTCTTTTTTCTTTTCATACGTAGTTAGATAGAAATATATAGGTGCACTAATCATTTAAGAAAACTGATAAACCGGGTGTTATCTCATTATGTTTGTTTCAATGGGATCGATTTGGGAAAATCAATGTAACATGGATTCCTTCAAACCTATTGTGAGGTTTAGGCTCTCTCCCTTTCCCTCTCTCAAAGCTTTCCATTCCCATTACAAACCGTTTGACTCAACAATCTTCAATAACTTGTGGCTAGCTTATTTAGCAAAAGGGAAATTTCATTAATACTAAAAGAACATCAAACATAATCTCGTTAGTGACACAAGACATTAACAATGGATAATGGAATGAAAAGGTACTTACTTTCACTTCATTTCTAACTAGTTAAATGTTTATAGTTGCCAAATGTACTTTTTAAAACTGCTTATTTTGGATTCCAAGGGAGAAACCTAAAGCAACAAATGTGATTGACGTGTTCTTTCTGATGGTTTTTGGAAGTTGGATGGTTTTGGAAGTTGACTGGTTTTAATAATGATTTGAAATGTCCAACGGAAACATTAAATATGAAGTGAAATGTATTGGTATTTATTGTGATTTGCCCCATTGGAAACGACTAAACATGCTCTGAATAATAATAAATAAGATCAAACCTAATACTTTGTCACTAAGTGTTATATGCTATAAGCAAAGAATCAGCATATCAAACTAACGACCATTATAACTAAATTATTTTCATCAATGAATCTATACAACATATAATGGGACTAACATGTATTCAAACAAATATGAATTGTGTTGCTCTCACATCGTTAATCATAAAATCAGTTTGTTTATCTGACCAATTAATAGCATGCTTTTATATTGCGTAAAACACCATTCTCAAACTTGACTATGTTTTTATATAGCGTAAAACACCGTTCTCAAACTTGACCTAATTAATAGTATGTTGAAGCTTAAGTCTCATTTAGGGTCATTGGTGATTCGATGTCGTGTTTAAGAATTAGACTAGGGCTGATTTTCTGAGGTTCACCCCATTGGTCAGATAAATATAGTAAGTGGCCGACGAAAATTTATAGAACTTTTTGTTAGAAAAGGTGTTTATGGGGAAAGATCAGAAGTTCTAGCATTCTTATGCATTTACTACACTCTGAAATGTGATGGAATTTTTTTTACCATGTATCCATCCCAGTCAACCTTTGTTCCATCTGTCAAGATATTTTAATTTGGAGGTAACTATTCTGATTGTTTTTGAGTTGTTTATGTTCAGCCAGTGGAACTAGTCATTTAGGGAAGGAAAAAAAAAGTGCACTATGTTTTGCGAAAACTTAGACTGCTTTCATTATTTGTACATAATACAAATTTAATTTTGTTTGTAAGCACGAACTTTTTTTTTTCACTAGAGTTGGTTTATGCGTGAATCATGTCTTGCGGTTAACACAAAATTCGCTGGCTTTCAGGTAGATGATCTGGATTATATTCGGGAAATGGGAATCGATCCAAGAAAGGTTGTTGAAACTAATAGGTTGAAATGTTCATGCTTTTATTTCTTGTGTTCTGATATCATCCCATTCATTTGCCACTTAGAAGCACTAAACTGATCTCAATTAGATTATTTGGGATTTGAGTATATTTCTGTATACACCTTTCATATATTAAACATGAAAATTGCATCTAGCTCTTTGTACAATTTCAAATACGGAAATTGATTGCTGGTATATGTGTAATGTTGTTTCTTCTAAATAGACACGGACAACAAAAGTAGGTATTTGGTTCAGTTTTTGAAATTATTTACTGCAACATAATAAAACGGAACCTAACAGATCAACAAAGCAAATAAGTCCTTGTCTATGGGAATAAGTTTAGTTGTTTCAGTAGCACAACACCCTATAATAATGTTGTAGATATTGATTCTTGTGGGTTTGTATTGAAGGTTGCAAAAGTATTGGTTGAAGCATTTGCAGAAATGATATTTGTCCACGGTTTTGTGCATGGAGATCCACATCCTGGTAATATATTGGTTTCCTTGGATGAAAAACAAGGGTTTTGTCTAGGTATGCACTTTCTCTCTCTCTCTTTCACACACACACACAAACACACATATTCTCCTGATACAAACAAGCAAACAAACGTATTTGGTAAAATCCCACACATAGCAAAGCTATGATTGGGTCCGGGGAGGGTGGGATGTGGGTAAACCTTTTCTCTATTCGAGAGACTGTTCTTAGTGAGACTCCTGGCTGCAAAACCATTTTTTGACGATATATTCTCCTGATACCGATTGGCCAAATTTTTACCCGTTATGCTTATGCATCAGTTCTCTTGGATCATGGAAATTACAAAAGTTTAAATGAAGAATTTAGAGTCAACTACTGTCAACTTTGGAAAGCATTGATTCTTTTGGACTCACATAAAATCCAACAAGTAGCCCAGCACTTTGGCATAGGGAAATATGCCAAGTATCTTCCCCTCATATTCACAGGAAGAACAATTAACAGGTTGTAACTAAATACCATTAATTTCATAATACACACTCACGCGTTAACATCACTGTTTTTTTTCACGAGGAACAGTAAAGCTGCTTTTGGGGACGGAATGTCTATTGAAGAGAGAACAAATTTGAAACAGGAAGTGAAGTCACTTAGTATTGGGGATATATCAGAATTTATGGAATCTTTACCCTCTGAATTTCTTACAGTATTGCGCACAGAGTAATAGTTACTTTTTATAAACTTCACTCTTTACCATTTTCAATTGCTTTTCCCCTAACCAGATGCCATTTCTCTTTTTTATGCATCAGTGCCCTTGTCAGATCTTTGACTAACAAGTTAGGCTCTTCACAACGGGAGCGCCTAGTAGTTTATGCTAACTATGCATTACATGGTCTATCTTTAAAGCCAGATATTGATTCTGGTAAGTGTAAGCCCGAATTTCAATAAGTACATACAATACCTTCACTTTATTTTATGAGGTGTTCACGGTCCTGTTCAGCTTGTTTTGATGAAAATTAAGGCTGTACCGCTAACAACGAATAGGAAAACGACAAACCAAACCATCTGGGTTGGGTGGGTCGGCTGGACCGGCCGGTATTGGTGGTTTGACTGCTTGAACCAATTTTTTTAATTTTTTTTTCCATAATTGGTGTGTGTAAAATTTTTTGAATATGAAATGATTCATGAATTTAATACATATACACATGCATATTCCAAAAATCTAAAGATTAATAAACAAAAAGTTTGATGGTGGGTTTGGTTCAGTTGCAATTCCCAAACCCTCAGCCTGAAATTAACCACCAAACCATCAAAACAACCTTGTGAATCTCAAATTGGCTGACTTGCTTTGGATTGGGAAGTTCAGTCGATTTCAACGGTTTATAAACACCCCTATGTGGTTGCTGGACCTAAAGTGGTCTATACTCATAACTCTTGTACTTTTTACTACTAAGTGTGTGTATGTGTGTGTGTGTGAGTGTGTGTGTGTGTGTGTGTGTGTGTGTGTGTGTGTTTTTTTTGTGTGTGTGTGTAATTTCAACCAAAAAACATGTAAACATGCTGCTTACACAGCTGTGTGGTCTTCATTATGGTTTTTGAAAGCTGGATGTTGTTTACAACAGTTATAGAATGATGAAATGGTTTTTATCATCACAATTAACAATTTTTAGTTTACAATGAAGAAAATGAACAATTGAAAATGAAATGAAAGCATGTTGCTATTTATTGAAATTTTCTTTATTTTTCTTATTCACACGTGTGAGCATTTTTCCTGTCTTTTTAAATCATCTTGGTGGTTTCTCTTGTCATCGTAGATTTTGTGTTGAAGGATGTATGCACCAGAATCATGTTAAGAATTGATCATCTTCAAGTCTGGCTCATACTTGGTATGTCACATATTTTTGTTTACCAAACTATTTAGGTTATGTTTATCTCTTAGCCGAGTGCATACTCACCACAGCTAATGCCGTGGTCCTGTGTGGCACCATGCACGCATGGAAAACCAGGCCGGTGTAGTGTGGTCCACGGTAGTGAGCCACTAGCGTGAGACTCTTCACAGCTTCCTTCCACCTTTCACACTCAAACCCACACCTACACTCTCATAAAATAATAGTTTAAAAATTAAGAAAATGGTGTGAAGAGTGGTGGAAAGTAAAAACCATTTTCATGGGGGAGTGGCGGTGTGTTGACATGGCAGTAAGGAGTCAGGAGTGGAATGTGGAATGTACACTTGATGGTCTATCTAAATGATTATAATACCGTTAATGCCTTTCTTGAACAAAGTATAATATTATCAAAATAAATGTAGTTATTACACAGTTTAACAGATTAGTTATTTTCAGAGCTATTGCAGCTGTTGTGGTGGCTGAGGGATACAAGACAAGCCCTCGGTACTTGGTCAAAGCAAATTACCATGTTAATAAACAGACTTGTCAGCCACCATCACACTCCGACTCCGGTTATCATCAACTGACCTGTCAAACTTGCATCAGGCGTCGCTTGTATTCGTTCACAACTCAATTTGATCAATTCTTATGGTGAATAGACACCCAATTTGGATCACTTATTCTAAATCCATTCTCATGCTAATAAGACGCCAATTTGACAGGAGGCGATGGGTGGGTTTCATAATATTGTATTCACAAGAGAAATATTGTTTGGTTAACTTTCTTCTAATGTTTAATATGGTTGTTTAAGTTCTGGTTATGTCAGGTTTGTGTTTAGTTGAATCAGTCCTGTGGTGAGTTGAGCTCACTATCATCAATATAGTTATATTTTTTTCTAATAATAACAATCTTCCTTTCTATACACTGATCGAGATTTCTCACAAACTGATCTCAAGCTCTTGTAAGGCAAAACCTCATTAGCCAAAATAATTCCACGTATTATTATTTCATAAAAAGATATTATTCCCTCTTATAAATAATCGAGCAATGTGCTTCCCATGATTTAGAAACTCTGTTCAAATTTATTAGAGAAGAAACAAGCAGATTTGAGGTATCTATGTCAAATGTACAATGACTATATTGACAACACCACCTCATATAATTATAACTACAGCAACTCTGAGTTGCAGCAATATTCCACTCTAAATTCACCTTGTTTTCAAAGGAATGCTTCTATCGTGTGCCTGCAGACAAAACTCGATTAGTCTACACGCTCCATGCAATTAGTTTTTCTTAATTATTATTTTTATAAAGGTGATGTGTTATTTACAAATAAAAACTCAAGTCGATGCCAATCTTAAATGAGCTTGAGCCTAATCCCAAGCTCGAGCTAAAACGATAACTGTTGGCATTACCTACTTACACCTCTACAAATACACATCTCCCCTGTTTAACTTCAAAAGAAAGTGTTTACTGTTTGTGAAATATCCACGTACCCGTAATAAAGACATAAATCAAATGCCATATATTAATTCATGACAATAATAACGGGAAATTAGGTGATTTAAACCTTAAAAACAACACTACATTCAATTTCCAGAATGGGCGGTTTACTTTCCAAAACACATATTTTAGTACCGGGAACTAAAATGTGTGCTTCTAAAATCATAGGCCCCGACATATTTTGTAAGTATGCTCCCAAAAATGAATTCAAGTATACAATTTTCTGCCCGAACGAATTTTTACTGTTTTTACATCTCAAGAATTTACCTCCGGCTATAACAGACTTTCAGTTGGTTACTATTGCATGTGAGGGTAACAGGTAACGTGACACAGATCACGCTTATGTGGTGTATCAAGGGCTGGCAATTGCCGACCTGTTTATGACACGATTAAACCTGTTTAATAAAAAGTATTTTTTTATTTCTTTACATTTTTAAAAATAATTAAAATCAAGAGGCTAGACTTCATTATTTCACATTCTTTGTTCATAAAAACATATATAAAAAATTATAGACATAATATATTGGTAGTTAAACAAGTCTTTTGCATGTTTGATACGTGAGATACACGCATTATCTCTAACATGTTAAAGAGAAGTTCAGGAGGTCAACCATTAAATATAAACCTAATTTGCTTAAACAAATGGATTAAGAGGTTTATGCATTGGACAACTTTACACCCATCTGACACAATTCTTTTTAAGTTCGTACTCTACCTTGTTTAACATCGGAAGCGGTCTCTCTATCTTTCAAGATAGAGGAAAGACTTGCCACCATCTACCCCTCCCAGACCCTGCTCTTCAGCGGGATACACTGGGTATATTTGTTTGTTTGTTTGTTTACTCTACCTTGTTTAACTATTAGAGAATGAACATAACCGTGTTGACTCATAAATAAGTAAACGGATTGAAATTGCCAACTCCAGCAAATTTTTATGACCCAGGCTTGAAATATCATGTCTTTAAAGCTAAGATGAGCACCAATTACATGATACTTCATTTACAAGTAAAAAAAGTAAGAAGATTGGATATGGGGTACCTGCCCACCGAGAGTATCGGCCTATCCTATGATTAGTGCCATAAGTAAACTGTTGTTAACGGCATTAGCAACACCAAGAAGGCTTCATGATATGGCGGTAGGAAGAGAGCTAATAGGCTCAAAACCTGCAAGGTCAAAATGGAAATTATATAGACTATACTAGTCTTGGGTTTGGTTTTCATGTTTATTATTATTGATGGCCCGCCAGCTGACTAAATTAACCTATAAACAATCAAGGTAAAAGATGTTATTCACTGGAATATATTCACCTGAATGTCCATTTCCAATGGGAGGTGATTTGCACATAACTGATATATTTTGCTTTTAGCAGTACAGGGTTTAGCAAAATAAGACAACCAGTTATGCCGTACAGTATAGAGATTAGGTAGAACAGGGCCTCAAGGGATTCTAGAGTTGGTGTTTGTTAAAGCGATAGTTCTAGTAGTGATGTCAATAATGATTTCTGAATTGATGTCAATATGTCATGGTGTGGCCTCAGAGAATACAGCAAGCCCAACTGCATTTATAACCTGGTGTGTACAAAATTTATTTTTATGGTTGCCAAGTGTTTGGTGACATTCTGCTCCGTGCTGTGCTAACTAGATGCTTGCAACATACACAAACTCGTGTAATAGTTCCCAACAAAAACTATAAAGTTGATCAAAAGATGGTTATTTTTCTTAAGTTGATACTCTTTTGTCTTAGTGACTCACTGATTCATTCAATAACTACATTCGGACAAGAACCGTTTCCATTCTAATTATTCATTGGGAATCAAATATTAAATCAACATGGAAAAATGCAGCTCAGTAAGGCTAATGACTTTCAGAAAAGCAAACTAGCTAAGAGTAAAAAATGAAAGTGAAAACAAGTAAAAGGATCAACGTAAATAAACCTAATGAGGTCATTAGGTCCTGAATCATTACTACAAAGAGAACATTTATAAAACAAAAAAGATGCTATGCAATGAATGAAGGATGAACTTACGAGTTGAGGAAAGATTCACGATTCATATCCACGAGAATATTTAAGCTCCAAGTTGAACCTCCGCCTCACATATATCCTTATTTGACTCTAATCCTGGGAATTGTCCGATATCATGTCCCTGCAGCGGATGGAAATCCGCGTGTAAACCAACAGCAAACTCATCTGGTCGCGACCCACCACTTTTTAGAAAATCTGCAATCTGTGCAAGTAGACCCTTTAATTTTAATCACACATAATGGTGAAATATAACATTTTGAGAAAAATAAATAATGAATAATATAACATCTGAGGCATTCTTATATTAATGGGTTGATATTGCGACCTATAAACACTAACTCAAGGCACGGTATAGAGTTTAAAGCTGAAAATAACTGACCATGATAAATCAGAACTTACATGATTTGCCAAGGATAATCCACTTATGGCTGCAGCCTCTAAACTGGAACCGAGTAGCCAATCACCACAAATACCAGCTCTTCCAAGAGGATCAAAGATGCAGGGAATACCAGGAGTATTTGTAGGAAGAGCTGCACCCCTGCATAATATAAATTATTCCAACTTATGTAATGTCAGACTATTATCTAATAACATCAAATTATAGCACTGCAATTTCTTAAATTCATACCACAATTGTACACGGGTATATATTGGTGTCTTAAGCGAGTCAGTCTCTAATCCTAGGGCGTTCTCAACACCTGCAAGCATCAGTTGTTTCACCTTCTCTGCCGTTGCACTAGGAATATTTTCCTGATAAAAGTTGGAGTCAATTTGGGGGTAAATTACAGCGTCTTAACTTGAACAAAGGGAGTATATAGAGACCTGTGGAACTTTATTGCGCTTTCCAAAAGAGGCAGTGCTGAAAAATGTCCAACAATGAGGTGATCCCAAATTCTGAGAATTAAATAGTTTTTGTGTGTTGTTTCCCATCCATGATACAGAGTCCATCCCTTTCACAAATGCTCCTTCGAATGGGACAATGGTTTTGCCCGGCAAAGGAAGAGGATCTTCAAATGCAGCAAGAAGAGCCCATATGCTACTGAGTTCCAGTCTCTGTAAACATTCCACCATTAATGACTAGTGAATATTATAACATAAAATGAAAAAATGTAAGTCCTGCATATACCTTCATCTGTCTTGCAATAAGTGGTAATCCCGATGAAGAAAGCAATCGGTTAGCACACTTTCCTGATCATACAAGGATACTTTAAGAAAATTATTATATCACACCAGTGAAAGAATCATATGCTTATTTCCAGAACAGACCATGCTTTTACCTTGTGTTCAGTTACAAAAATGTTTATCAAGGGTCTACATCCCAAAAATATGAATTACAATGACTAAGGTTCTATTCAAGCAAAAAAAAATGTACACTAGAAACATGTGCATAAAGCCCCTAAATATGAACTGAAATTTATGTACAAGTTCTTGCACAGCAATTCTTGTATGATTAAATAGAGGATAATAGTTACTTCAAAATCTAGTATTTAGGGGTGGTTGGAATTTAGATGTGCGTTCAATAAATCAATTTTGGCAAAAGATGACTATGATTCGAATATTTAGGAATCATGTTTTGAGAAGCTGGTAAGGAGTTCTTATAGAAAACTGATTTGTGAGTAAATGTAAAATTAACCGACCATCCCTAGATAATTCAACTGATTTTCTCATTTTGATATTTCAGATAGCAGCAGCCACCTTGAGAATACCCACTTACTCTCTTAGGTTAATATATTCCATTTTATAAACAATTAACAATTACTGAACTTGTAATTTTTAATTTGGATCGTCTGGATGTGAAGTAAATATCACCATTACCATTATGTGCAATGACAGTGGCATCAAACTGTCCACGATCTTTTCCATTCTCACTCAAGTGCCACATTCCATTATATGGTTCCATAGAGCTTATCCAGCATGGCCGCACCACTTCAATCATGGAACTCTGAAACACAAGTTAACTTTCCAGCTAAGCCTTTACATATTACCCAACATTCATATAACAATTTATAACAAATTAATTATTATAATCTTTTTTCAATTCAATATAGCCTAAAACATCAATCTACTATGAGCTTGATCATGCCATATGACTTCTATAGATAGATGGTCTCTCCTACAGTTCACTTTCGAGAGGCAAACCAACTCTCCAATAATCAATTTAAAGAATTGCAACCATGAAGCCTGATATATAGATCTCCTAAACAAGAATCCACCTAATATAAATAGAATCATAGTCTTTATCTAAAATAAAACTAATCACAAATATTATCTACTAAATTTTAAATAATAACATAATTACCCAATCCAATTATTCGGATTGTATCACAATCATACTCATCGTGTGCATAAATAAGAAATGCTATTATACTAATGTTATCATAGTAACAATCCCCAATCCTATGAAGATGATGACGTTAAAGAAGCAAGAAATATATAAAGATGAAGTAATAGTCTAAAAGAACTGTGTACCTGAGAAAGTAGTGAATCTGCAAGGGTACGCATTCCATTGACAGCAATATATCGAGGAGGAGAAGAAAGAAATGGGAAGAAATGACCACCGGCTTCAAGCTCTCCAATCACCCCTTGTGACTGCCGTACAAAACCTTTCCGGGACCATTCATCAACCAATTCACGAAACACAGGGTTACTCACAGTAAAGAATTGAGCTGCATGGTCAAATACCATTCCATCAATACTTCTAGTGCCCATTCTTCCCCCAAGTCCATGAATTCCCTGAAGTTGCACAACCATAACAATTCCTTATATTATAATTCACATCTTTTTTTGTTTAATTATCTAACTAAAATCTGATCCGGCTATCGGTATAGCATTCTAGATTCCATGAAATGGAACCATCTCAAACCAACTGTCATGTATGACTGACCATTGTTCATACTTTTAATCTAGATACCATGAAATGGAACCATCTCAAACATTAGTATATGAGCAAACTCATATCGTATGATGTAATCACCCAGGCGCAGCTCAATACATTTTGGGGCCTAAGGCGAACTATAAAATTGAGGGGTTTTTTGTGAGGAAAAAAATATTTGTTCCTTCTTGTTTATTTATCATAAAACACTCTTTCAACTAAAAGAATTACAAGAACCCATAAATAAACATTCAATCATTTTGTTATCTACTTATCTCCTCTTACTTTTCTCTAAAAACATAAAAATTGACGGAGTATCACTATATTTTCAGCTCAAGAAGTTCTTTTCCAATTTCGAGGACCTCCAAACTTTAGAGGGCCTAAAGCGGTGGCCCGGTTGCCACTTTAGTTGCTTGATATGTTGAGACGCCCTGCTCCCACCAGAATAATACTACAACCAATATATACAATAAGATTTCCATCAAACTGACCCCCTCCAGTGACGAATTTGACAAGAATTACAAGTGTTCTTGATCAAGTTAGGAACCAATCAAGTCCTACAAAAAGCCTATAAATAGAAAAGGTTAGCACATTTAAGTCCTTTAACATTACAACTAGTACTTTTTGGTATGCACATCAACTGTTCGACGAAATGCACCACCGAATCACACTCGTAAAACTCACAAAACCAAAAACGAAAGACGTAATGACGCACCGTATCGAAGACAGTGGAGCGAACTCCTCTCTTCTCCAACTGAAGAGCACAAAGGAGGCCCGACATTCCTCCGCCGATGATGGCGACAAGGGGGTCGTCGGAGACGGAGGAGGTGAAGGTCACTTGTTCTTGTTTGAAGGTTTTTCTCAGGATTGACTTCCTGGAGGTTCCGTAGGATGATTTCCTTCGAGGGGTTTTCTTGGGTGCGTCCATGGAGGAGCTGAGGCGGAGAGTGGTGGTGGTGGTGGTGGTGGGTGGGAGAAGGGTGAAAGTGGTGTGTTTTGAGAGGTTATTGTGGGGGGAGTGGAGGATGAAGGAAGAAGTGAGGAGGAGACAGTGGTGGTGGTGGTGGTGGTGGTTGATGGCGGTGATCATGGTGGTGGTGGTGATGGTGGACTGGTGGTTGGTCGGAGGATAAGGGAAGCTCGTGAGCTCACCTCTGTGTTTTGACAAAGGGTTTGGACTCAACCTGTAATTTTCTAAAGTTGGAGATGAAAGGTGAAATTTTGACAAATTCTAGGGACCTTTTGTATAAACTGCTCGAAATTTACTTAGTTTTCTAGAGTAAATTACTATTTTGGTCCTTGTGGTTTGGTCATTTTAACCGTTTGAGTCCAAAAATAAATTTTCTAACAAATCAAGCCCTATGGTTTGTATTCTATAACTATTTCAGTCCAATACACTAACAGAGTTAGATTTTTCAGTTAGTTTTTAATAAAATGATCAAAATACCCTTGGACTGAAATGGTTATTTTTAATAACCTCAGGGACCAAAAATGAAATTTACTCTCTCACACAAACATATTATATATATATATATGTGTTATATACACGGAATTTTTTATTTTATTTTTCAAATTTTTTTACATTTTAATTTTAAATCGCTCGGTTTTAAATGTCGTATTTAAACCATTCATTTTATCTAACAGAAAAATTAAAAACGTTTGGCTTATTATACTTTTTATTTAAACTGTTAAGCTACTTAAATGTCCTTTTAATCTATTTGTTTTATTTAAACCGCAAATTATTTTTTAATTGTTATTTTATTTAAACGCGTTTTTTTAATCGCTCAAATCTGTTACGCTTCTTTTTAAATTTTTTTGTATTTATACATGTTTTTCATTATTCGGCTAGTTTAAACGTAATTTTATCATGTTCTTTTATTTGAACGTCTTTTTACTATTCGTTTATTAAAATGCTTTCTTTTTCAACAATTCATTTTATTAAAACATCTTTTTTCTCTTTTTGATTCTTTGTCATAAATTTATGTCATTTGTATTATTTTAAGGATTAACTTGAGTTTTGATTATTACAATTAGGGCTTTTACGATATTAAAATTATATGTGTTTAGTTTATTTAAACTTTTTAAATTTTTTGTATTTATACATATTTTTAATTGCGTTTGAATAACAATCGATTTGAAAGACGTTCAAATAAGGCAAACAAGTTTAGAACGAAGTTTAATTTGTTGAACGGTTTAAAAAGCTATTTAAATAAAACATTTGAAAAGCGAAAAGATTTTAAAAGACATTTAAGTAAGATGAACGATGACCGGCTTGTCGCGTGCACTAGTCAAAGATAGTATTTGTATAGTTCCTTAGTACCAAAACTATGTAGCAAATGGTAAGAAGGGTGTCGAATCACAAGGAGTATGTGGTTTGTGTTTAGACTTGAATTGGACTATTGAGTTAATTATGAAGCTTGCTATTTTGTTTATAAAAGCTTGATATGTTTACTTGAAATGGTGTTGAACTTTGTCCAACACAAAGAAATGAACAAAACACAAAGGTTACTTAAAATGATTAATGAAACTTGGAAAACTTAGAACAATGGTTAATAAAACAACGTTTAGTAATAAGGTTCACCCCCGGTTGATATCATAAGGTTATGGTTCTACTAATCCAACTAACTTGCATCAAAGGTGTGATTTATGCTAACGAGTTCATCATTACACGGTTTAGGTGTCAAGAATCGTCAACGTTAACACAGACAATAATACACTTCATTACACAAGAACATTCAAACTCTACATATACATAGCACACATGACCAACTCCATTTCTCAAAGACAAATTTCATAATCATTCATTCAATTTGGGAATTCAAGTTAAGATCAAAGTACTAACATAAATGGTTCAAGCAATCAAATACACAACACAAGGATGCAATCTAGTTTTCAAATGTTAACAAACCATAGTCTTACAATACACAAACCGGGGGAAAACCCAAAGAAGCTTAGCCTCTCATGTTGATTGAAACGTGGAATCTGGTTGATGATCTTGGTTGCAACTCCATGGCACTTGGATTTGGAATCACTTTGATGATGATGAAAATGAGTTAGAGAAGTAGAGAAGAGCTCCAAAATCGCCCCAAATTCGTCTCTTCCCGCGGCTGCTACTGATTAATGTCTTTTTGCCCTAATTCCCCCCTTAAATGTGGTCAAAACCCGAAAATTTTGGTCAACCCAGGATAGGGACGTAAGTTACGTCCACAAGGACGTAAGTTACGTCCTCATCTCTTTGGTACGTCCTGAGCTACTGTCTTACGTCCACAATCAGGGGAGAAGACATAAGGACGTAAGCTACGTCCATAGGGACGTAAGTTACGTCCCTTGCAAAAATTTTGCCTCTGAGTTTCTTTTGTTGTCTTCTCGTGTTCCAGATCTCATCTATCTTTCTCTTACGCTCAATTTCCTTCCTTTTAGCTCCAAGTACCTGCGTTTCATAAGCGGGACAAAGTGATTCCGTTCGATAATAAAATCACGTTAAACGCATACATTTAAACACTTAATTCACATACAAAACATGAACGCATCACATCCCCACACTTATCATTTGCTTGCCCTCAAGCAAATCACTAGCACAATTAGCTCCTAATGTGTACTCATGATCACATGGCATTTCTCTGTAATGTCTGTTAAGGTCCCTCGTCATGATCAACTCATAATTCCCTTAAACAACATTACTTTTCAGATCAAGATTCTTCTATCCAAGCCTAACGAGCTGCCCAATTTTCCCTATGCATGTAATCACACCTCTCACAATTTTCACTCCTCTCGGTTTAATATTTAGTCTAGCAGAAGATGTGCTAGGATATCAATGTAATACTCTCAACCAAAAACAACTCATAATTACCATAAGCTTGCACAATGATCGCAACTCCACCAATTAACACAAACCATGCACACATCAAAAGGTCTTTGAAGGGTTGTAATGTAAGGCTTAGGTTCTGGGTGAGGATAGAGAATTTAAAGTGGCTAAAGGTGGTGAAATCCAAATAAGAATGTTGAATCTTGCTAACCAATAAAGCAGCACTACACAATGGACTTGGGTAAACTTGACCCATTTTTACAATATATTACCTCTGGATCATGACATTGATAGTGGTCATTTTGACCCATTATTGACTCGTTTTTTTTTTTTTTTTATATCTAACACTTCACTGCTTCTAACAATGCTATATCAAAATTCAAGCAATACTTATCAGATTTCATCACACGGGTTTAAAAAGTAAAAACGTTTGAAAAGGCTAATGGGTTGATTTGGGTTTAAACAATTAAAAAGATTAGGGGCTCAAACTGGCGACTATAGGATTATTGTAGGGTTGGGTAACACAATTGAAACAGGCTAATCAAACAACAGTTTATCCTAATGCCTTAATCACATACGTGCAACAGTTTGGTTCATGATCTCAAAACGTATCCATTGTGCAAGTTCTGGAATTAAGTAATTGTTTTGGTACACACATGAAGAGAAGGTGAGCAAATAACCTACTGTTGTTCTAAGCTCATGTATAGGCTCAACTCTCACAGAAAACAGTGGTTGACAGGCTAAGGATGTGCAAACATGCATAAAAGGTCTATTATCTAACTCGTTACACTTAGTTAGCTATCACTTATCCGTTCTTAAAAAAAATTTCCTTTGCCCTTGAGTTGAACATGAGTCAGTACCTCTATTTTACATTACACAACGCTGCTTTCATGTACCATTTTTTTACTTTCCCTTATCCCCACACTTAAGTCATACATTGTCCTCAATGTAGATTTTGGAGCTTGTATGTGGGAATTAAAACAGCTTTGCCCTACTTAAGTGATAGATCATGCTTCTCAAAGATCACCCCCTAACAACATCAGTTTAACGCATTCCCATCACATAACACTTACTACACCACCAAACACACAACAGAAAATAATTGTTTTGACCACCCCATGAGACACCTAGGTTAAAGCAACAGAAAAGGAAAGAAAAGAAAACCACAGACACACATAAATGTAAAGCATTGTTCAACAAAGATAAGGTGGAGCACGTGGACCTGATCATAGGATCAGCGAGTGCATCAATAACCACCAGATGGTGGTCCTGGATATGGCTGCCCAAAGATACTCTCAAAGAAACCCCTCCTCACATCTCCCATGTTGAAAGCATCAGCTGAAGTTGCATGAGATCCACTTGGTTCGTCTGAGGGTGCGGTGGTAGTGGGAAGCCAAACAGATGGTGTAGACTGTGGGTAGTATGGGGCTTGCTGCGTCTGACTGTAGGGAGGAAGATCGGGTGACTGCCAATCGGTGGGAGGTGGTGTGGGTGTATAAGGTAATCCTTGCATGTAATCCTCTCGATGACGAATGTTCTCCCTATACATATAATCCTGGTTGCGATAAAATTCCTGAGAATACATCATATGTTGCATATACATCCTATTTCGCTCCATTTCCTCAGATTGTCGATCAAACATCCTTTGTTCTGGCTCTGACCAACGTGTAAATCCCACAGGATGAGCTTGAGCCACTGCAACCCTTATCCTTCTATGATACGGATCATCATCATCTGCCCCATCACCTCTAACTGGGCTATCGCGTCTTCTTCCTTCCTCCACAAAAGAATCCCCTTCTCGAATGCCAGAAATCCCTTCTTGCACTTCCAAATATCGACCACTCCTTCTATCAACTAGCTTGTAAACATCCGCAGACCTCTCATAAGACCACCCCGTAGGTAAGTTGCTAATTTTGAATGGCACATGGGGTACTTTCTTCTTCTGAGCCCTGCTTGGTAAAACATTTTGTTTCTTGAAAAATTTTGACAACAATCGACAATGTGGGACTGATTTCCTGTCTGACTTCTCCCGCGATTCCCAAATACTCCACAAGATAAGATGCCGAGCAGACAGAGCTGGTTGTCCTGTAACCAAAGCATGTAAGACCATCACCTCATATAACCTTACCTTCGCCTTGTCACCCATCCTTGGAAGCACATTCTGATTCAAGAAAATCAACAACAGTTTGGGCAATGGTTTCAGATTTGCACGATCAAGAGACCATCGTGCCACGTTGATTCCTTCAGGTACCTGAAACATTTCATATATCATACTTCGCCACACATCTTCCTTGGCGACTTTACATGCTAGCATTGCGTCGGTAGGGTATGTATAAGGAGTCCCATCTGCTGTTCCTGAGTCAAAGTGAGCAATCCTATTTAAATTAAAGAAGGATAGACTCACTGTTTTACCATTCACCATTCCTGTGAGTTGTGTTGTGACGGGAGGATCATCTCCTGGTTCTTTCTTCAAAGTAGACATCCATTCCAAAATTGCATCCACATAAATATCCTCAACTCCATCATTGTTGAAACTCAAGTGTTGTTCCCACCCCAATCTGGTGAAACATTCACCACCCCAAACCTCTCAAAATCCAACCGGTGAATCTGTCTTTCACAGATCATCAATTTATCCGTGGACACTTGACTTGCCTTCATCTTCTTCAAGTACATTTCTGCTTGCACATCTGCACCTTTAAAAGATGATAGGCGTCTATTTTTTCTCCAAATGGGAAGTCCATCATCCCCATAATCCTCCTCTTCTGAGTCGACTGCTCGTGTAGACTCATTGTCGGATTCATTTTCGGATTGAACATCTTGCATTTGAACTTCCTCGTCTCCGATTCTTCAGTATAGATCACTTGCCCCCTTTTTGCTCGGGAGGACGAAGCAACCTCCTTTCCTTTCGATGATCCTGCGGCAGTTTTAGTTCTCACCATTTTACCTACATTTTCATGACCAAAGTTAGTGTAACATCATAACATGATCAACATCTATTTCAACACATTGCCACAACATTCACTTATCAAACACTATTTCGATAGTCATGAACTAGTTAAAGGCAACCTAAATCCATTAACACCCAACACCCAAACCATTTTCAATTCATGATACAATCTGCGTTTATGTCTATTCCTCACAACTCTCTTATTCTAAACTCTCTAAGTGACCATCTACTAAGTTCCAAGGGGATTTCCAACCACTACTAACATCAATAATCACACACACAATGTCACCGTCGACTAACATTACTTTCAAGATGTTCATATGTATAATCAACGTCATAACATCTAATGAAAGAAGGAAATACACGTACCTTGATGCTTGAAAGTGTGTGATATGAATAAAGATGCAAACTTGACTCTAAAATCCCGAAATCCCCACAAATTTTCGTAGCCTTAACCCTTCGAAATCACTCAAACGGCTGTGATTCACTCAAAATTAACACATGGGTTTTGTTCCTCTCGAAAAATCAAGCCAATTGCATATATAATATGCAAGATTTGGTGAAGAATTGAGAGAGTTGAGGTTGATGGAAGTTAGGGTTTTGTAGGGAAGAGAGAAAGAAATTGAAGAAGATGGGAGGGAATTGATAGGAAAAACGAATGTGGTGAAAAATTGTGGTTAAAAATGTTGGTTTGTTAGGTTGTGGTTGATATTTGACCAAAATATGTGGTGAAAAACCGGGGTTGCTGCACCCTGCGCGTACCCGACGTAAGTTACGTCCTTAAGGACGTAGCTTACGTCCTCTTCAGAATCTTGTTTCTTCGGCTAGGGGAACGTAAGGCAGAAGGGTGGGACGTAAAGGACCTTTCGGACGTAAGCTTACGCCCAAGGGACGTAAGTTACGTCCTTTTGCCATTTTTAAATTTTTTTTTTTTTTTATAAATTCCACACTCATATATATATAAATTAACACACACACATAGATAAATAGATAAAAAAAATTGTAGATATATATGTCTATATATATATCACCACTGTCTATATATATATCACCACCCCCGAACACACGTGTATTGTCCCGAATACACACAATTCGCGCACGCAATGGGATTTTATGACTCGGATTTGGTTTGGCAGTACTAAATGAGGGCTGAAAGGGTCTATACTAAACTGAGCAATGCAAAACAACTGATATTTACACGTTACCTCTCGTGGGTTGCCTCCCACGCAGCGCTAAGTTTACCTGTCGTTAGCCGGACTTTGTGATGCTGTGATCAGATGGGTACCTCATAGGAGTGCTCAACAACAAGCACTCGGATTGTTTGTCCGCCCCATTTATGTCATTTGGTTCCAGGTATGGTTTAAGGCGGTGTCCATTCACCGTTTGCCGTAAATGGTCATCAAAGTCTTCAATCTCCACGTCTCCAAAGTCGCCCACCCGGGTGATCAAATATGGACCCGTCCATTTACTTTTTAACTTCCCGGGAAATAGCTTTAGGCGTGAGTTGTACAACCATACCTTTTGTCCGGGCTTGAACTCCTTCAAACGAAGCTTGGCATCATGAACCCGCTTCATCTTGTCCTTGTATGCAGATGCGGTTTCATAAGCTTCGTCCCTTATTTCTTCTAACTCGTTCAGCGCCAGTTGTCTTTGTTTACCTGCGTACTCATAATTGATATTAACAGTTTTAATTGCCCACAAGGCACGATGAGTTAATTCTACAGGTAAATGACAACCCTTTCCATAGACCAACCGGTAGGGAGTGGTTCCAATAGGCGTCTTGTAAGCGGTACGATACGCCCACAAGGCATCATCTAGTTTAGTTGACCAATCCTTGCGATCGAGTCGTACCGTTTTTTGCAAAATTTCTTTGATTTGCCTATTAGAAACCTCTACTTGTCCACTTGTTTGTGGATGGTATGGTGTTGCAATTCTATGGTCAACACCATAACGTTTTAGAAGTTTGCCAAAGTTGAAGTTTTTGAAATGTGATCCCCCATCGCTTATTATCACGCGAGGGATACCAATCTTGAAAAAATGTTGGTCTGGACAAACTTGCATACCACCTTATGGTCATTGGTCTTGGTGGCGATTGCTTCTATCCATTTAGAGACATAATCGACCGCCACCAAGATATAGAGATTACCAAAAGAGTTTGGAAAAGGGCCCATGAAGTCAATGCCCCAAACATCAAAGATTTCCACCACCAAAATTGGTTGCATAGGCATTTCATCTCTTCTTGTCACACTCCCCATTTGTTGGCATCTTATGCAATTCTTGGCAAATTCATGGGAGTCTTTGAAGATGGTCGACCAATAAAAACCACAAGAAAGGACTTTGTGACCCGTCTTTTGTCCACTGAAATGTCCTCCGCATGCCGATTCGTGAAGCATGCTCAATACACATGGGATCTCCTCATCCGGTAGACATCTTCGGATGATTTGGTCGGCTCCAACTTTGAACAAGTCCGGTTCATCCCAAATGTAATGCTTTGCTTGAGCCTTGAAGTGTTGTTTCTTTCTTCTACTCCATCCTTCCGGCAATGTACCTGTAGCCAAATAGTTTGCAAAAAGTACCAGGGGTTATTGGTGGTGATAGACATGATGTATTCATCCTTCTATGTCCTTTGTGGCTTGAAGTGTTGTATCTTCACCTGTACCAAATAGTTTGCAAAATGGCGTACCAGGGGTTTTGGTGGTGATAGACATGATGTATTCATCCGGGAATTGTTCATTTATCTCCGGCTGGTATCTTCTTCCACCGGTTGAATTCTTGACAAATGATCCGCTACTACATTTCACTCCCCTTCTTGTCTCGGATTTCAAGATTGAATTCTTGCAATACAAAATCCAACGAATCAACCTTGGTTTCGCGTCCTTTTTCTCCATGAGGTACCTAACAGCAGAATGGTCAGAATAGGCAATAACCTTGCTACCCCATATATAGGACCGAAATTTATCTAAGCATATACCACCGCAAGTAATTCCTTCTCAGTTGTTGTATAATTCAATTGGGCATCTGAGAGGGTTTTACTTGCATAGTATATGGCAACGGTTTCTTATCAACCCGTTGACCCAAGACAGCCCCAATAGCATAGTCACTCGCATCACACATTATTCAAAAGGCAATTTCCAATTAGGTGATTGCAAGATTGGAGCTTCAATTAGTTTTTGCTTCAAGATGTCAAAGGCTTTTACACATTCTTCATTAAACTCAAATGGGGCATCTTTTAACAATAGATTACACAATGGTTTGGTTATGACACTAAATCCCTTTATGAATCTTCTATAAAACCGGCATGCCCCAAGAATGACCTAATGCCCTTAACATTAGTGGGGTGAGGTAAAGTGGAAATAACCTTCACTTTGGCATGGTCTACCTCTATCCCACGGCTAGACACAACATGACCCAATACTATCCCTCTTGAACCATAAAATGGCTCTTTTCCCACTAAGGACCAAATTGGTTTCAACACATCTTTTAAAACTTTTTCTAATTGAAGCAAACATAATTCAAAAGATGTGCCAAAAATTGAGAAATCATCCATGAAGATTTCTAATGACTCCCCCACCATATCTGAAAGATACTCATCATACACCTTTGAAAGGTGGCGGGGGCATTACATAACCCAAAGGGCATTCGCCTAAATGCGAACGTGCCATAAGGGCAAGTAAATGTGGTCTTTTCCTGATCTTCGGATGAATAGCTATTTGGTTATAACCTGAATAACCATCTAGAAGCAATAAAATTTCTGACCTGATAGTTTCTCAACAATTTGATCAATAATGGTAAGGGGAAATGATCTTTTAAGGTAGCAGCATTCATTTCCTGTAGTCAATACAAATTCTCCCCCGTTACTGGCCGGTAGCTACCTCGTTACCTGAGTCATCTTTAACAATTTGGATGCCCGCCTTTTTTGGTACAGTTTGTGTAGGGCTCACCCAAGTACTGTCAGAGATTGCAAAGATGATACCTGCATCTAGCCACTTCAATACCTCCTTCTTGACTACCTCTCTCATGTTCGGGTTCAACCTTCGTTGGGCATCATGTGATGTTTGACTTCCGGATCCGTGATGATTTTGTGCAACAATTGAGGGGCTAATTCCTTTTAGATCCGCAATAGTCCATCCAATCGCCTCCTTGTTAGCAATCAACACCTCCATCAACGCACCTTCCTGTTCAATAGATAGATTAGAAGCAATAATAACAGGTAAAGTTTCATTCTTACCAAGGAAAGCATATTTTAAATGCTTTGGTAATTCTTTCAATTCAACTTGTGGTGGCTCTTGCAACGAAGGTTTCAACCCGGTGTCGATCTTCTCGGGTAGTGGTTCCACTTGAACCGACCATGGTGGTCATTCACTCCTCATGGCCGCACTCATTATCTCCCTTTCTTCCTCCTCTAGTTGCTTTTCAGTTTCCACTCACAACCTGTCAAACATGAAACAATCCTCCATTGTGTTTTCCTCATCAACGACAATGTCGCATAGAGGTGTACACTCATCAATAATGTCGGCTATGTAGCATTCATCATTAATGGGAGGGTTAGTCATTCCTGAAAATACATTAAGTCTCAACCTATTGTTACCAAATGTCATGTCAACCGTTCCCGTTTTACAATTGATTTGAGCATTTGAAGTTGCCAAAAATGGTCGACCTAAGATAACCGTAGGTTGTTTGGTTTGATCTATGGAACATAATCAAGTACTAAAAAGTCCACCGGATAATAAAAATTCTCAACTTTTACTATCACATCAGTAATTATCCCACGGGGAAGCTTGGGTGTTAAATCGGCTAATACCACGGTGGTCTTAGCTTCTTGAAGCGGACCAAAGTCGTATTGGTCATACAAGCTACCCGGTAAAATACTTACACTAGCACCAAGATCCAAGAGTGCCCTTGTCATTTTGAATTCTCCCACTTGAAGAGGTATAATGGGCGCTCCGGTCTTGTAGCTTAGGTGGAAGGGCACCCGAAAGAATAGAGCTCACATTTTCAGTCAAATCAAGCTTTTTAGGGAATTTGTGAGCTCTCTTTTGGGTACATAGTTCTTTTAAGTACTTAGCATATGAAGGAACTTGTTTGATTGCATCTAAAAGTGGTAAATTAATCTTCACTTGTTTAAAAATTTCCCACATTTCATCTTGTTGTGGGCCTCTTTTCTTTACCACTTTTTGTAAGGGTGCCTTAAGAGCTTCGGGAAAAGGGACGGTATTACCCTCCACCACCTTTTCCTTAGCCTTAGGAGTTTGTGTAACTTCAATGGGTTTGGTTTTAGATTTTTCAGAAAAATTTTCATTTTGACCCGTTTGGCTACTTTCCCCTCATCGTCTTTCATCAGTAACATCTTCCACCACCCCTTCAACAAATTGGGGTGGTGATGGTTTAACACCATTGTCGACTAACTTACCACTACGCAAAGTAAGTTTATTAATTGATACCTCGCGTGTGTTTTTAGAATTTGAGCCTTGATGTATGGATTCACGGTTGTATCACTTGGCAATCTTCCACCGCTTCCCTTAAGTCGGCCCAAATCTTCGGCTAGTTGACCAACTTGTCTTGCGAGAGCTTCATGTGACTTATCTCTTACTTCATTTGCTCTCTTCATCTCCTTGATGTCATTGTTAGATTCTTTCACCATGTTCATAAGAGCATCTAACTTTGCACTCAACGAGTCATCTCCACCACCTTGGCTTCCCGATGGTCCACCTTGATTATTGTTGTAATTTCTTTGGAAGTTACCATCCCGATTGTAGCCTTGATTACCTCCTTGATTATAGTTATTCCTTTGGTAGCCACCTTGGTTGTAATTTCCCCCTTGATTGTTCCCTTGGCGGTTTTGATAGCCTTGTCCACCTTGATTAGCCGTTGAAAGTTTGGGTTCATTTGGTTGGAAGGATTACCATACCTAAGGTTGGGATGGTTTCTCAAACCGGATGGTAAGTGTTGGAGTTCATGTCAAAAGGCTTCCGGTCTCCATAAACTTGATTCACCTCTTCGGTTCCTTGAGCCATGTTTACTTGACAACTATCGGCTCTATGACCAATGTCCCCACATTCTTCACAAACCGCGAATTGAACCGCATTTACATCTTTCTTCTTGCGAGCTAACTCCCTTTCCAACGCGGCTATTCGATCCTTTGCACTTGAGTCAATGTCGGAGTGGATTTTGAATAGGGTGCTTTGCTTTCCTATCCCAGATTCTTCAGCTCTTGAGTTCTTACTCATCCTTTCAAGGAACTCCCAATCCTCTTCCTCGGGTTATTCAACAAGGTTCCATTGCTAGTAGACTTGAGGTACTTCCTTTCTTCTTTTGTCAATCCGTTCACAAAACTCTTCACTAACTCCCAAAGTTCAATTTGGTGATGTGGACATTTTCTTATCAACTCTTTGAAACGAGTAAAAGCTTCATGAAGTGGTTCTCCGATTGTTGTTGGAATGTCCGGATCTCATCCCTCATTTCATCCGTTTTGGCCATTGAATAGTATTCGTCAAGGAAGACTTGTTGCATTTCTCCCCATGTTCGAATACTATTAGCCGGTAAGGTTAAAAACCATTGCTTTGCCTTGTCCTTCAATGAAATTGGAACAATCTTAAACGCACCTCATCTTGTGAGAAGTTGTGTCCTCCAATTGTGCCACATATGTCGGAGAATTCGGATATGTGTGTGTAAGGCTCCTCCGTTGACATGCCATGAAAATGAGGTAAGATGTTGATGTAGTTAGGCTTGCAATCAAATGAACGCCTTCCCGGAATTGGTGGAACAATAGGAGAGACATTGTCCGATATGATGGGTCGGAACCTACCATTTACACCTTGTGTTCTAGCTCGTTGAGGTTGTTGACGTGGAGGACCATTCACTTCTTGATGCAATGGGTATCTTCTTTGTGGTCCTTGATTAGCTACACCGACAAACTGAGGAATTGGTTTGGGTTGGCATTCATGTTTGGATTCCTAAATTGGTTTTGTCTATGTTGACGGTTGTAGTTGTAGTTCTCATTCCCATATACCCATGGTTCCATTCATCATAATTATCACCTTGGTAGCCATAATCACCAGCATACCCTCCTTCATTGTAGAACCCCCCATTGCCTTCATTGTCATACTCATAATCATCACTATCACCCGTGTGATAGGTGTGAACGCTCACCCGTTCGGGTGATTGATAAGATGGAACACTAAATGGCTCATCGTCATGAATGGCATTTCTTAGCTCATCTAAGTTTGGTGGGCCAAAGTGACCCATGGGGTTTTGGTTCACATGTTCAAAAGTTGGGTTACTATGGATATGGGTTCGTCTACGGTTTGGGTTGGGTTATGGTCATTAGTGGGTGGTGGTGGTGGATTTTGTGGAATGCTGTGTTGTGGTGGGGGTCGGTTGTTACTACCTCCCTCCATTTGGTTGGCTCGGTTCCTTCTTGCAAAGCGTTCAATTTCCGGTTCAAACACCAACGGAGAGGTTCTTCCGGATGCTCTAGTATGCATGCACTACCTGTGATCTACACAAATAACACAACCAGCATAACAAGGAAAAGGAATGATGCAAAAATAACCAAACACTTAAACAGAAAATTACAAACTAGTCAACGCAATTCTACACACAAAGCGCACTACTCCCCGGCAACGGCGCCAAAATTTGACCGGCTTGTCGCGTGCACTAGTCAAAGATAGTATTTGTATAGTTCCTTAGTACCAAAACTATGTAGCAAATGGTAAAAAGGGTGTCGAATCACAAGGAGTATGTGGTTTGTGTTTAGACTTGAATTGGACTATTGAGTTAATTATGAAGCTTGCTATTTTGTTTATAAAAGCTTGATATGTTTACTTGAAATGGTGTTGAACTTTGTCCAACACAAAGAAATGAACAAAACACAAAGGTTACTTAAAATGATTAATGAAACTTGGAAAACTTAGAACAATGGTTAATAAAACAACGTTTAGTAATAAGGTTCACCCCCGGTTGATATCATAAGGTTATGGTTCTACTAATCCAACTAACTTGCATCAAAGTGTGATTTATGCTAACGAGTTCATTATTACACGGTTTAGGTGTCAAGAATCGTCAACGTTAACACAGACAATAATACACTTCATTACACAAGAACATTCAAACTCTACATATACATAGCACACATGACCAACTCCATTTCTCAAAGACAAATTTCATAATCATTCATTCAATTTGGGAATTCAAGTTAAGATCAAAGTACTAACATAAATGTTCAAGCAATCAAATACACAACACAAGGATGCAATCTAGTTTTCAAATGTTAACAAACCATAGTCTTACAATACACAAACCGGGGGAAAACCCAAAGAAGCTTAGCCTCTCATGTTGATTGAAACGTGGAATCTGGTTGATGATCTTGGTTGCAACTCCATGGCACTTGGATTTGGAATCACTTTGATGATGATGAAAATGAGTTAGAGAAGTAGAGAAGAGCTCCAAAATCGCCCCAAATTCGTCTCTTCCCGCGGCTGCTACTGATTAATGTCTTTTTGCCCTAATTCCCCCCTTAAATGTGTCAAAACCCGAAATTTTTGGTCAACCCAGGATAGGGACGTAAGTTACGTCCACAAGGACGTAAGTTACGTCCTCATCTCTTTGGTACGTCCTGAGCTACTGTCTTACGTCCACAAATCAGGGAGAAGACATAAGGACGTAAGCTACGTCCATAGGGACGTAAGTTACGTCCCTTGCAAAAATTTTGCCTCTGAGTTTCTTTTGTTGTCTTCTCGTGTTCCAGATCTCATCTATCTTTCTCTTACGCTCAATTTCCTGTCTTCTCGTGTTCCAGATCTCATCTATCTTTCTCTTACGCTCAATTTCCTTCCTTTTAGCTCCAAGTACCTGCTTTCATAAGCGGGACAAAGTGATTCCGTTCGATAATAAAATCACGTTAAACGCATACATTTAAACACTTAATTCACATACAAAAATGAACGCCATCAAACGATTAAAAAATAAATTAAAAAGCCGAATGATAATAAAAAATATGTTTAAAAAGCCGAAAGATTTTAAAACCGAACATTTGAAGATTAGTGATTTTAAAAATTGTTTAAATTTTAAAAACCAATTGTATAAAGAGTGATGTTTGAAAACCAAATGGTTTATAAACCTTAAAAATGTTTTTTAGTAATTAACTTATCAGTTTTAAATCCAAACGGTTTAAAATATATTTTTAAACTTTAAAAAATAAAAAATAAAAATATTTTAACATATAAACACATATATTAGTCAAACAGGTAAATAATTTTTAACCAGTTGGTTTTGAAAAAGGAAGCTTTTTAATAAACAATAGCAAAAATACGTTCAAATAAAGAGCGATAAATTACGTTTAAACGAGCCAATAACTAAAATATGTATAAATACAAAAAAATTAAAAAGAAGCTTATAGAATCGAACGATTAAAAAATATTACATAATAACAGTTCAAAAGACTTTGTTGTTTAAATAAATAAAAAAGATTAAAAGATCAAGGATGTTTAAGTAAGTTTAACCGTTCAAATAAAAGTATAATAAGCCAACCGCTTTTAAATTTCCGTTAGATAAGATGAATGTTTAAATACGACTTTATAACCGAGCGATTAAAATTAAGCTTAGTATTTAAAAAACTTTAAAAGTAAAAATAAAACATTTCGTGCATCATATATATATATATATATATATATATATATATATATAATATAATATATATATAATACAAATAAATAATATAATATATTTTTATAAATAAATAATATATAAATATCTATATAATATATATATAATACAAAATAAATAAAATAATCTAGATATATATATATTTTTTATATAATATATATTATATGTTTACGTGAGAGAGTAAATACATTTTGGTCCCTGAGGTTATTAAAAAATAACCATTTCAGTCCAAGGGCATTTGGTCATTTTATTAAAAATAACTGAAAAATCTAACTCTGTTATATATTGGACTGAATAGTTATAGAATACACCATAAGGCTTGATTTGTTTAGATAATTCCGTTTTTGGACTCAAATGGTTAAAATGACCAACCACAGGGACCAAATAGTAATTTACTCTAGTTTTCTATATAAAACTTCTTTATTTTTATTAGTTGTGTTTGTGTTATAACGAACTAATTTATTTTATTAGTGTGGGTTGGGTTTAAACGAACTAAAAATGGAGGTTTGTTTATGTAAAGTAAAAAGAGCATACATAAGAAGTTTCGTTTACTAGTTAAATGAAAGAGCATGTACATAGTGTGTGTTCGGTTGTGTGATGACTGTTCGGTAATATTATTTTACGTTCGGTTTTTTTATGCTCCTTGTTTATATTTGTTTGTTTACGTTTATTTATGTTCGTTCATTAATGTTCTTATAATTATAATTTTATAGTTTAGAGTAAATTCAAAAGTATATATCAACTTACAGATTTATTTTTTATTTTTAATAAATTACACTGAACTGTAAAATGGTTTATAACACTTTTTGTCATTCACACCAACTGATGTTAATTTTTATGTTAGTTTTCTTTGGTTGACCAAATTACCCTTAAGGGCATTTGGCTCGCTAATTTTATTAAAATTGGATTTGAAATTTAAATTGGTATTAGAAGTAATTGAATTTGTAATTTAATATTTTTCAAATGATTTAGAAATCAAGAAAATTAGAATCTTAAATTTTAAATTTTTTTTTATTAACAAAACACTCATAAAGAAATAAAAATTATCACTCACTGCAAGCCACCACCACCGACTCATCAACCCGCTATATACCACCAACTATATGATCGTCACCGACAATCGACAGCGACCAGCGCACCCTCTTCTGACAACCGTCGTACCCCGCCACTACCTATGCCACCGACAACCAATGTACCCCTCTGCCGCTAGATTTGTAGTCCTTTTTGGTTTGATTTCAGTTGCATTTGTTAGGATCAAAGAGCTCAAACACACGAACACAAACACGAGAACAATAATCGAAAGCAATAAACGAGACACGAGATTTATAGTGGTTCGGTTACGTTGTGTAACCTACGTCCACTTAGGGCAACTAGGCTTTTCTTTTATTGAGTGATAATCTTTACAAGTACAAGAGATAAGTATATATACTAACTAGACAATTAGGTTTTACATTGTTCCTAATTCTGTCAAAAGTTAATACCGGGCCCACCGGGCCCACCCGAGATGGGTCGGAGCCCACAACATAACAATCTCCCACTTGGGCTTCAAGACATCTTCTCTAACCCACCACTTGAATGGGACAGACACTTCAACCTGCTTCCACCTGAATGCGCAAAATGTCTTCAACTGCATTGTCTTGTACTTATAAATAAACCCGAACTGGTTTGGCTCCTCCTAGTTACCCCCGCCTTCTCAACTATTCCTGAAGGCCAACTGAAGCCCTGCAAAGAATCAGCTTATCCAGCATGACAGACTTAGTGAACATGTCTGCTGGATTCTTGTTCCCCTTTATGTTGTTCAACTGATTAGTACCACTGCTGATTAGACCTCTGATGAAATGATATCTGATATGAATGTGCTTCGTCTTCCCATGATGAGAAGGATTCTTTGCTAGTTTAACAGCACTTTCATTATCACAGTACAATGGATACTTTGTCTGTTTTCTGCCTAACTCACCCAGAAAATTCTTCAACCAAACGAGCTCTTTACTAGCCTCAGCGGCTGCCATGTACTCAGCCTCTGTAGTAGAAAGTGCCACGCTCTTTGGAGCCTAGACATCCAACAATTGCTGTATCACCCATAGTGAACACGTAACCCGTAGTACTCTTGTAGGTCTCATTACATCCACCCAAGTCAGCATCAGAATAACCTTTGAGAATAGCATCTCTACCCTTGAAACATAATGCCATCTTTGAAGTACCCTTCAAATATCTGAGCAGCCATTTAACTGCTTCCCAGTGTTCTCTTCCCGGATTAGACATGAACCTGCTGACAACTCCCACTGCGTGAGCAATATCGGGCCTTGTGCATACCATAGCGTACATAAGGCTGCCCACAACCGATGCATAAGGAACCTTCATCATCTCGGCCTTGTCTTTCTCTGTCTTTGGAGACTGATCTTTAGAAAGCTTAATATGACTTGCCAATGGTGTATTTCGAGTAGTAGTCTTCTCATCATTCATTCTGAACTTCTCTAATATCTTTTGAATGTACTTTTCTTGAGATAAAGTTAGAGAACCGTTCTTATGATCTCTGGTGATGCTCATACCAAGTATCTTCTTAGCTGGACCCAAGTCTTTTATTTCAAACTCTGCAGACAACTGTTTCTTCAACTTGTTAATCTCTGCAATGTCTGAACCTGCTATCAGCATATCATCAACATAAAGCAGGAGAATGATATAGGAACTTTTAAACTTCTTGAGATAGCAACAGTGATCCATCTCACATCTCCTATACCCGTTTCTGCCCATAAAGCCATCAAACTTCAAATACCACTGTCTGGGCGCCTGTTTTAAACCATACAAACTTTTCTGCAGTTTACACACCAAGTTTTCTTTTCCTTTAACCTGAAACCCTCTGGTTGTGCCATGTAGATAGTTTTATCAAGATCACCATGCAGAAACGCAGTCTTCACATCTAGCTGCTCCAGATGTAATTTCTCTGCTGCAACAATACTAAGTACCAGTATGATTGTAGTCATCTTGACCACAGGAGCAAATATCTCACTGTAGTCAACCCCGGGTTTCTGTTGAAACCCCTTAGCAACCAGTCTTGCTTTGTATCGTTTGTTACCATTGTGATCTTCCTTAACTCTGTAAAGCCATTTATTCTGTAGAACTCTTTTGTCTGGCGGAAGCTTAGTTAAGACCCATGTATTGTTCTTCATCAAAGAGTTCATCTCATCCTGCATTGCATGCTCCCACTGAAGCAAATCTTTCAACTTAACTGCTTCTGAATAACTTTCTGGTTCACCATCCTCAGTTAAAAGAAGATAATTAACTGAAGGACTGTACCGAGTAGGCTGCTTAGAAACTCTGGTGGATCTCCTGACCCAATGAGATTGGTCTGGAGTCTGTGGATGTTGTTTATCTTCAGAATCTGAACTCCCACTATCAGAAGCTTCAACTGTCTCTTCATCTCCACCCATACCACCATCTTCAAACTCAGGAACTGTATCATCATCACTTTCTATCTCTGGTTCATTAACAGGTTCTAGATCTGATTGTTTCTGAGCATCAACATCAAATTCAACTTGCTCTTTCTGAACCTCTGAAGTGGTTGTGTTTCTGTCTTTGTATAACTCAGCCTCGTTAAATGTAGCATGCTTACTTCTGATCAATTTTCTGTTTTCAAAATCCCAAAGCCGGTAGCCCATACTGTCAAAACCATAGCCAATGAAGGTGTACTTCTTGGCTTTAGCATCAAGCTTGTCACCGTCTTTCACTAGATCATAGGCACTGCACCCGAATACTTTTAAATGCCCAAGTTTAACAGCTTCACCTTTCCACTCTTCTTCTGGTATCTTGAAGCCTAACGGAACAGATGGTCCCCGATTAATTAAGTAGGCAGCAGTATTAATTGCATCTGCCCAGAACATCTTTGGAAGCCCTGAATTGATTCTCATACTTCTGGCTCTTTCATTCAATGTTCTGTTCATACGTTCTGCGACTCCATTTTGTTGAGAAGTGCCCGGACTGTATAGATCATTCGAATACCATTCTCTGCACAGTAGTTCTGGAACTCCTTGCTGATGTATTCACCTCCGTTATCCGACTTCAAGCATTTCACCTTCAAATCAGTTTCCAATTCAACAGCAGTTTTCCATTTCTTAAAAGTATCAAAAACTTCAGATTTATTTTTAAGAAAGTAACCCATACCTTACGTGTCGAATCGTCAATGAAAGTGACATAATAATAAGCACCTCCCAGAGAAGCAACTGGAGTAGGTCCGAAAACATCCGTGTGAATGAGCTCCAATTTCTGAGCTTTCGGTGGCTTTCCTGTCTTCACAAAAGACACCTTCTTCTTTTTCCCGAATACACACGTCTCACAGAATTCTGATTCGACCTTCTTTAACTCTGGAAGCTTTCCACTGGAGACGAGCATTTTCATACCTTTTTCACTCATGTGACCGAGTCGTTGGTGCCACAGATTAGATTAACTCATGCCACTGGTTACTGCATTTACCCCATCTACAGGAACTTCAACCATGTACAGTGTGCCCCTCTTCGAACCTCTGGCGATCACAAGATTTCCTTTCACGACCTTCCATTGTCCCCCACCAAACATGACATCATATCCTTCACAATCCAACTGCCCAATGGAAATTAACTTCTTCTTGAGACTTGGAATGACCCGAACATCTTTCAATATCCATGTGGTGCCCAATGGAGTCTTCAAAACAACATCCCCATCCCTGTGATATCAAGAGCATGGCCATTAGCCAAATGAACTTTACCAAAGTTACCTGTTCGTAGATTCTTCATCGACTTCGTGCTAGATGTAGTATGGAACGATGCTCCTGAATCCATGACCCATGACTCTGTAGAATCTTCAACACAGCAGATGAGAACGTCATTAGAATTATCTTCAGCCAGACTAACTTCCTTTTTGTCTTTAGAAGCAGATGGTTTAGGGCATTGGCTTCTGAAGTGACCATGTTCTTTGCAGTTCCAACACTGGATGTCTTTCCTGGGCTTTGACTGACTTCTCCTTCTAGACTTTGAACGACCCCTGCTACTACCCCTTTCTTTTCCCCTACCTCTTCCTTCAGTACTCAACAGAGAACTAGATGGTTCACCCGAATTTTTCCTTCTAATGTCTTCCCCGAAAATCAAATCACGGACCCCATCAAAGGTGAGCTTAGCAGTACCGCATGAACTACTAACTGCAGTAACTGTCCCTGACCAACTTTCAGGTAACGACGATAACAATAACAGGGCTAAAATTTCATCATCAAACTTGATATCAACATATAACAAGCGAGAAATAATGTTATTGAAATCATTGATATGAGAGGAAACTGAACCGCCTTCTTTTAATCTGGTGTTAACTAGCTGTCTGATCAGAAATACTTTATTTGATCCAGACGGCTTCTCGTACATATTTGATAGGGCTTTCATCAAACCGTGAGTAGTAGTTTCCTTCACTATATTGAACGCAACGTTCTTTGCTAGTGAGAGTCTGATAATAGCAATTGCTTTCCTGTCCAACGTCCTCCATTCTTTATCAGTCATGTCTTCCGGTTTCTCCTCATCCAAGGCTGCCATCAAATCCTTTTGACACAGCAGATCCTCAATTTGCATCTTCCAAAACCCAAAATCATGTCCATCAAACTTATAAATCTTTGTTCTCCCGTCGTCAGCCATTATTCCAACCTAATTGCTCAACAATCGAGTCAAAACTGAAAACAGTGCCAAACACAACTTTGGCCGGCTACCTGAACTTGAGTGTTGTTCTATTGAACACTGTTTTATGAACTCAGTTTCAAAAAATTGAGAGCAATCGATTGTAACAACACCTTAAATTTAAAAACACAGAACCAGCAGCAACTATTCAACCTAAAACTGAACCAACAGCAGCTATTTCGACCCAAAAAACTGAACCAACAGCAGGTATTTCACCCAAAATTGAACCAACAGCAGTTATTTCACCCAAAATTGAACCAACAGCAGCTATTTCAACCTAAAACTGAACCAACAGCAACAGAACAAACAGCAGCAGCTGTTTCGGCGGTCGCAGGGGGAATCCCGGCGGTGGTCGGCGCCGGAATCCAGAAATCGGTGGCGGTGGCGGCTGTTTAGGGCTCGCCGGAACCCTAATCGGCGGCGGCGGCGGCGGTCGAGGGTTGGGAAGGCGTCGCCGGAACCCTAATCGGGGTTTGGCGGCGGCTGGAGGCTGTTGCGGTGGCGCCTGAACCTTAATCGGGTTAGGCGGCGGCTGTAGAAGGCAGAGGAGGGTCGCCGGAACCCTAATCGGGGTTGGCGGCGGCGGTCGAGGGCTGAGGTGGCGTCGCCGGAGCTCTAATCGGCGGCGGAGGCGGCGGTCAAAGGCTGTTGACCGAGCGACTGCAGTAAACCCTAATCTGGGTTTGGTCGGTGTTTGAACTGATTCTTCAAGCTAGAGCCTAAACCTGGCTCTGATACCAGTTGTTAGGATCAAAGAGCTCAAACACACGAACACAAACACGAGAACAATAATCGAAAGCAATAAACGAGACACGAGATTTATAGTGGTTCGGTTACGTTGTGTAACCTACGTCCACTTGGGGCAACTAGGGTTTTCTTTTATTGAGTGATAATCTTTACAAGTACAAGAGATAAGTATATATACTAACTAGACAATTAGGTTTTACATTGTTCCTAATTCTGTCGAAAGTTAATACCGGGCCCACCGGGCCCACCGGCCCCACCCGAGATGGGTCGGAGCCCACAACATAACAGCATTAAGTTGGGGTTTCTTTGTTGTTGTTGAAAATTTGAACTCTCTCTCTCTCTCTTTCATCTCCTCTTCTCTCATCTAACCACCGTGAAAGTAGATCTCATTTCACTCACCCAAACCCATTTCATACCGTTGTCCAAAGGAAGAAGAATAAAAGAACAACATACAGATTTAACAAAAAAATCAAGATGAAAACAGAGAATGCTCATCACCACCTGCGTGATAGCTTGATTACAAGGAACATGGATGAACAAGAAGATGAGGGTTATCCATGGCGGATGAATTGATATGAGGGTTTGGTTGAGATGGTGGTGAACAAGAAGATGAGGGTTCTCCCCCAATTTTACATTCGTTACTTCGACTATTATAACATTTATTAATATACTAGGTGTTTGGGAATGCTTTTTTTACTTTTACTTTTTTTGACAATTAAGAAGCTTAATAGAAAGAATAAAATTTTTTGAAAAGTTAAAAGTAATTTTATAGTGTTTGAAAATATTATGATTGTGAGGAAAATAAGTTAATAACTTACTCCATACTAACTTATTAACTTATTAAAAACCAATAAA
Organism: Flaveria linearis; assembly: GCA_024085815.1. Lineage (NCBI taxonomy): Eukaryota > Viridiplantae > Streptophyta > Magnoliopsida > Asterales > Asteraceae > Flaveria > Flaveria linearis. The sequence continues at coordinate 62,112,644 of CM044002.1, forward strand.
TCAAAAAGTTGTTTTCAAAAGTAATCCCAAACACCCCATACTCTTTCACTCGTGAAAAATTAGGATTACACCCTATATATACAAGTGAAGACGCATTTAATACAAAATCAACTTAAATAAAAACAAAGAATTAATTTCAATTTTATTTTTTTGACTAAAGTAAAAATTTTCTTTTAAAAAATTAAAAACATAAATTTGCCTCCAAAAGTTTTATATGTTATTTCAATTTCACTCTAAAACTATCATCTTGGATAAAGTTAAAACAGTTAACGAAACTTTTAAACTGTCTATCAAATTTTTGAAAGTAAATTGATGTTTTAAATCTTTTAGAGCAAAATAGTTTTTTTTTAAGAAACCATAAGCAGTAAAATTAAACTTAACTCTAAAAACAAACTACAAAAATTGCATAAGTGATTAAAAAACCACGAAAAAGAAAGAAGAGTAAATTACAAATTTTGTCCTTTAGGTATACCTAAAAATCTAAAATTATGGATGTTGTCCTTAAACATTAATAAGTACAGTGAGCGTCATTTATTTAAAAACTTATCACGCTTTATGTCCTTTTTACTAACAAACGTTAACTTTTTCAGTTAGTTTTTTTATAAAATATCATTTTACCCTTATCCCTTAAGTGACGAAATCTGCAATTTTTACTAATCTTTTATTTTTTTTCTTTTGTTTTTATTTTATTTACTTTACTTCTCTTTATATTTTTTTTCTCTTTCCTAACCACTTTCATTTTTATAACTTATTTTCTTAGTTGTCAATTTGCCCTTACCCTTAAAATGACGAAATGTGTTATTATTAATCTTTTTTTTTTCTTTCTTTATTTTTTAATTTTATTTTTTTTACTTTTATTTATTTTCAGACCTTTTTGTTTAAAAATAATCATAAATATTACAAATAATTTAGTGTTATTTTTTTATGAAATGTAATTTTATTTCTAAATTTTATTTTCTTATAAAATTTTTTCATTTGTTCAATTTGTTCATTATCTTTGTAATAAAACTAATAGAAATTAGACAACTAGATTTTTAATTTTTTTGGTACAAGATTTTTTAGTCGTTTCAAGTTATTTAGTTTAGGGTTTATATTCGAAATCGGTTGGTGAAAGTAAATTTTGGTTTATGATGTGAATTTTTTATTTTTCGTATTCAATCAAACGTTTTTTTTAATATAAATATAGTGTGATAGTGCGTAACTTTAATTTAAAATAAAATATACTAAAAGGTTACTAAAAAACTACTCGGTGTTTTGAAATAAACAATCATTCAAAAATTAGTTTATTAAATGCACTTTTATTCATGGTTTTATTTAAACTGTTAATAATGATTTTTATCAATGGAAATTAAAACCAAACTACTTAAAATTAAAAGAAACCGAACCAAATAATTACTAAGGCTTTGCTTTGGTTGGTTTTACAATTAAGTTTATTGAACCTTTCTTAGTAAAAACAATTAAATAATCCATATATTAATCAGCGTTTAATTATACATATAGCTCAACTTAGAATAATTATAACCAAGTAAAATATAAAAAGTCATATACTAAATCATACGATCTCTAATAGGTTTCTAATATAAACCATAAGTCAAACTGTTTAAAATAACTGAAAATTCTTATACCATAAAGGTAATAAAAAAAGCAATGATGAAACAAAATCAATTACTAGTTTAAATTTTATAACATAAAAAAACATTTTTAAGCTCTTCATCTTGTTCTCTTATGACTAGAAAGGTAGATAACTAATTTCTAAAAATAAAAAATATAATAAATTTAAAACCTATAGACAAAAAGTATATTTTATAAAAAAATTAAAATAATTAAGTAATAATATTTCAAGCGATCCGCCAAAAGCAACCAAATTATTCCTGGTGAATCGAGCGAAAACTAGATAAGTTTACAAAATAAAAGGTGATTAAAAGATAAAGTAAATAAAATAAAAAAATAGAATGGAAAAAAGTAAAAGATTAAGAAAAATACAGATTTCGTCCTTTAAGGAATAAGGGTAAAATAGTACATTCACACAAAACTAACTGAAAAAGTTAACATAAATTAGTAGAAAGAACATAAAGTGTGATAAATTTTTATATAAAGGACGCTCAGTGTAATTATCAAAGTTTAAGAACAATATTTATAATTTTAAACATACTTAAAAGGATAAAATTTATAATTTACTCAAGAAAGAAATACATTTTAATGGAAGGTATAAAAAAGCTTGATTAAAAAACCATATTATGTTTCACACATAAGCAATGTGAAAAAACATTCATATGGTTGTTTTTTTTAAAGGTTGTCTTCCCTAAGATGCATGCCGCCCGCTCTCCCTTCCACATTAACTTCACATCATTTTTCGTAAGAACAAGTTGTGGTCTCCCCTAACATCCATTCCATCCCTTAATATTTATTAGATTGTACATTGTACTGAGGTAGTTGCACATAGGCCATGTTTCAAGCTAGAGGTGAAAAAAATACATGTTTTTGAATTGGTTCGGAAAAAAAACGGAACTGGTTTTGGACCTAAACTGGTTTGCCCAAACCGGTTTCAACCCGGCCCAAACCGCCGGTTCTTGTTCGGTTCGGTGTACCTTATGTTCAAACTGGTTTAGAAATCGATCAAGTTTAAAACCGGTTTCAAACAGGTATTCAAACCGGTTCCCAAACCGGTCCAAACCAGTTCTTAACCCGATAGCCCAAACCGGTTTTTAAACCGGAATAGAGCAGTTGGATAACGGCTATATAGCTGCTTGGAGTGCATTTTTGACCGTTCTTTAATGTTTTTTAACCATTATACCCCATTAGGTTAGTATATAAATGTATTGGATGTTTGGTTGAATCACAACAACTTAAAACGCTATATACTCTCAAAAATCATAAAAACGCTCAATATTTTCATTCTCTTACAAAAAAACTATCTCAAAACTCTATCAATTATCAATGGCTTCATCAAGTGTTCAATCTTTCATTGGTTGTGATGAGTCTTCAAGCAACATGGTGGTAGCAATCCTTCAAACGAATGGAAACCCCAAAATATGGTGCGATTACAATTTATGTCAAATGGCAAGCAGTCCGAACAAGGTTCGTTGCATGTTTTGTCATAAGTTTTTCATAAAAAGACGCAAACACAACGTTGAAAAATCACATTTCAAATAAATATTGTAAGGCGTTGAAAGGTGAACCATCTCAAGGTCAAGCTTCGATGACAAACGAAGGAAATGTTTGGGCTTATAACGTTGACGCGATTCATTACAAAATTGCTCATTTTGTGATTCAAGAAAGCTTGTCATTCAAACATTTCGACAACAAACGTTTGACTCGACTCACTCAACGAACTCTCCAACAACGTTACACCAATGTATGTCGTGCTACTCTTCGAAGAGATTGTTTAAAAATATGGAAAAAAGCTAAAATGAATTAATATCTTATTTTAAAAATTTACAAACCGGTGTTAACTTAACTAGTGATGTTTGGCCGACTCCTCACAGTTAACCGGACTCCTATTTTTGTGTCACCGCCCATTGGGTTGAACCCGATTCGTGGCAAATGATAAAACGTACGATTGCGTTTGAATTGTTTGATTATCCTCACACCGGCCAAAACATTTAAAATAGTTCTCATTTCACTTAGCCAAATAACACGCTTGCGATCGATCATTTAAAATTAAAATATAAACCAATGTATGACGGTGTGTTTTCATAGTCGATGTGTTGCGCACATCATAAACTTAGCCGTTCAAGACAATTTAAGAACGACTGAAACGCAAAAAGATAGTTTTAAAAGAATGTTACGTGACATTTTTAGCAATAAACAAAGATATAGTAGATATCACAAGTTTTGTAAAGACGCAAATTCCAAATGTTTAGGTCCGAATTGCGACGTACCAACACGATTTAATTCCACTTGTAACATGTTTGAAAAGACTATTGAACAAAAGAAAGTTTAATAGTCTTTCATAATAGTTTGGTAAGTCATGGAAAGACAAATAGTTACCATCTATCGGGTTGGTTCATTATTGAAGAAATATGCAAATTGCTTCAATTTTTTTAAAAACGCAACTACTTGACTTTCCAGTGTTTATTATCCTACGAGTCCGTTAGTACTTCACCAACTTTATTTAATGACTTTTAAATTAAATGAGATGTCGTTTAGGGGTAGACGTTATTCGAATATGATAACCCCAATGAAAAAAAACTTAAAAGTATTTTAAAGAAATGCATCCGGTTATTACATATGCCGAAGCATTAAACCCTTGTTTAAATTTGTTTGAAGTTAAAACTTTACTTGATAAAATTACTTCTAATTTGAATTTAGAAAATGATAACCCATTTTATTGTAAAACTTTAAAAGCTAATTTCAACGATCAATTAGGAAAAATGTATAATGTTTATTTGTTAAAATATGATGAAACGTCACAAATCCATGAGTCATTAAAGCATGCGGCAAATTTCAAAAGTTTAAATGATCCAATGTTTGATTTATATAATACTTTAAAGGATGAATGTAATAAACATCAACGTGATAACACTTCGGGAGGTATGGTGGAACAAACTTTTTATCCACCATGAGTCCACATGAATTTAAAAATTTTGACTTGTTAGTTTGGTAGAAAAGTAAGGAGAGGCCCGAAATTTACTAACCGTCCAAGCTTTCACGGTAGCTTCGGAATCTGCATTTTCTGTTAGTGGCAGGGTTATATCAATAAGACGAACTTTCACTCCCTAATCGGTTGAAATGTCAATTTGCTTGAAGAATTATTTGGATGCCACGGTAAGAAGACAATGTTTACCTGAAGGAGAATTGAAATACGAAGCAAAATTATAAGAGGACGAGGTAGAGAGCAGATTGACACCTTGAATGATCGATAATGAAGCAACATATGATGAGCATCTTCGTAACAGCTCCGACTTATAAAGACGTACAAGTATGTTAGACTATGTTTTTAAAAAAAACTATTATTTAAACTTCTATGTTTAAATTATTTGTATATTTTTATATATTTCACTTTCGTTATATGTTTTATATATAATGTTTTTTACTTTCTTTGCATACTATTAATAACAATATTAATAACAAAATTTTAAAACATTTATTTATGTTTTATATATATGTTTTATATATAATGTTTTTTACTTTCTTTATATAAACCGACCCAACCAGTTTCCAAACCGTCCCAACATACTATTTATATAAAAATTTATATAAATTTTTTTTGCATACTATTAATAACAATATTAAGTATGATTTAATTAATTAAAAAATAAAAATAAAAATAAAAACCGAACCGGTTTGGGCCCGAATCGGTTTCCAAACCGGTTTAATAGGTTTGAGTTTTAGGGGCTAGAAACCGGTTTAAGACCCAAACCGGTTTCGGGCCAAACCGGTTTTTTTGGTTGACCAAACCGGTTTCTGTTTGGACCCCAAACCGGTTTGGAAAAAAACCCGGTTTGTACATGTCTAATTCAAGCGATTCCCATGGGTGTATGAATATAAAAACAAAGGTACCAGGAAGCAAATTTTGGCATACTGCAGTATGTATCATAAAATAACATTACATCCCCAAGGCATAAAAAAGTTAAATTTTATCAAAGATCAGACCCGGATTTTAACTTTCTGACTGGAAAATTTGGTCACATCTTTCTATCAACATTATTCACCTGCAAAAAGAAAGTGAAACTTCAGTCATCATGCTACATGCAAACCTCGGAATTCAACTCATTTTCAAAAACTTAGGAGATAATTCATTGACGCTGAAAAGCATGCGATCATATGCACCACCAGGACATGATAATTGCAACATAAGACAATCAATTTATGAGAAAAAAGAATAATAAGTGAATTCAATATCAATAATAACAATAATAAAACATTAAAGGAAGAAAATACCTGGATGATGAGGTTTAGTAGAAGCCATGACTAATAAGGTGGAGGGGACCTAGACCGTGATCTTGAATGCCGCCCGACAGCATCCTCGTTTGATTTCCAGTCTGGCGCAGGCGGTTGCGGTTTGTCATGAGAACCAGCCCTTTGATCTGTATACATCGATCCCCTGCCATTTCTCCCTGGACTTGAACGTCTAGACTTGTATCTTCTACCATCGTCATCATCATGAGGTGGTGATACTGAAGACCTTGCATGCTCATTTCGAGCTCTGTCACTGCATGTAATGTCACATCCCATAACTTAGCATCACTATGATTTTGAAATTACATCGACAACATATTTTCATTGATAAAAGATGACATGTTGCAAGTGGTAGTATGATATCTAATTTAACTTTTGAACAACGGCTGAAAGAAACAACCCTAAATAAACAAACTCTTAACTGCTGCTGGTTGGGCATACAGTACAAGCATTGTGCTGGAGATATTATTACCTTTACCCGACCAGTTGCAAAAAAGGGACGGTTATAGGTTAACTTTTGTTCCAAAAGCGGTCCGACTAAGGATCTTTACAACCAGTTTGTGATGATCAATAAACTGGAAAGCTTTTGCAGTATCATCTCTCTACAATTGCAACATTACTTTTATGTGGAGGTGAATAACTGAATATTGATATCCCTCATTCTATCTTTCTTTAGCAATACATGACTGATAAACTTCCATTCTCGTGGGCCAAACTTTAATCTTTAAATTCTTTCTTGACTGTTGGTATATGCAAAGCAACATATTAAACTTCACATTCAACATGAGATACAATAAAATAAAAACTATATATGCGGCTATGGTATACGGTATCTCACAGTATGATTGAGAAAACACATGCTGACCGATTCTCTCACGGCAGCAACATTCTTAAAGTAAATGCTGATTCCTAAATGATACCAAAATTTAATGCAGCTAGCTATGTGTTCAGATATAATTTCACATATCATCTAGAAACTTGCATGGTATCATAATTAACAAACCAAAAACACGATACGAAAATATACCCATCCAAAACACTTAAAATTTCCTTAAGAGTTAATATCAAGTATATCAATTATAATGCTTAGAATTTCAGCAAATACAATTCATAATCTCACGTATACCCTTCTCGTTCTCCTTACACTCCAAACTCTAGTGTATCCTAATGCAAGTTCTATGGGAAGGGTATAAAATATAAATGTCATAAATTTGAACATGGGTATATTTGGTATTATGACTTTTTGTTAGTAAAAATATGACTTTATACAAGGTTTTGAGAAGGTATATGATATTATCCTGTGTGCTTTATGTCACTAAATTAAAGATATATGCTGGTACATAGTAAAAAATATCCTCTCTCTAATTCATTTGATTGCTATTTCCTCTCCACTATTTCTAAAAAAACCATATTAATCTGACAAGTAAGCCTAAAACATGAGATTCGAAATTTGATTAGGGGATGGTATATAGATGTAAAGATAAGATAGCTTCTAAATAATGCTAAGAGTTTGTTGGGGGCTTGGGGCATTTCATTTCATCAATATAGACAAGTTTCAAGACTGAAAAATTGCAAGCAGAAATCTCAAAGTGTCTCCAACAGCCAAGGGATGCCAAACGGATTAGTTTCTAATTTCGAATTTGATGAAAAATGTCTTGTCCATAGAGAGAGAATTGACAGCTGCATCCAAAACGTTTCACACCATGCAGCAAACACTTATATGGCAAAAAAAAGTGCTACTACGCCTATGAGTATGAGGTAACTTCATCTAACATATTTTGGATCCTTCAGGGAAAGAATTCAATATGACGTTTATAATCTGGTATATCACATCATACTCACTGACGGATGAATAGACATCAAGCTATGCATTCATTTGCTTTGGCAGTATCTTAAGTAAAAAAAAAATATTTCATTTCCCAAAAGAAAAAAATGCAATATTTCTCAAATTTATCTGTGCCAGGTAAAATTAAACCAGAGTAAAAAATGCATGAAGTAGAAGTAAAGTTTAATTAATAAATGACAAGCATACGAGATAATAGTGCGCTATAGTTGAATCTCTGCACATATTTCACTTTTAAGTAGGAACTCCTTTGAGACAGAACATACATAAGAGGTAAAGCTTTAATTAAGGTTTCTATCATGGAATTTATCGCTCGAATAAAAAACAAAATCTCTAAAACAGAAAAAGGGAGCAGAAGCATGGAGCTAATTTAAAATATAGAATTTTTTAATTCTACATTCAACCAGCCAAGGAATCGCCATTTTTACACAGAACAGAAAAGGAGTCAGGATGACATGATCCTTACCTGAAGTCACGCCTGGCAGGTGATAAAGAGCGAGAATATGCTGTTTTAGAAGAGAGAAAATAAAGATATCAAGAACAGAGAGCATAAACACGCAATGGAAAAATGTAAGAAGCAAACAAAGTAACAAAATGTAACTTTATAATCCTGGATTACACAAGGAATATTATTAAATGTGGCATAATGACTGGCCGAACAGGTTGGATATGAGTGAGTAATTTTTAAGTGAGCCGCATTAACCTTTAAATATCTTTGTATCCATTGTCAAAGTAATCAATGCACTAAATATGATCACAAAAACTATTTTAATACAACAATAGTCTAAGTTTTTTTGGGAAAGAGATTTATGAAGCTGTGTTCTTAAAAATAGATGTAACCACTTGACATATTGCCTTTTTAGCTAGATCCAATTGAACCGTTTGAGATAAAAACATAACCCACACCAACCCCTTCATACTAAACCACTTGAAACTGCCACCTCCAAAGAGAGACGCATCCACACAAAAATTTCGTGATGTTTATCCATATAGCAGTATTTTTTTTTCTTCTCAATGAAAGATAGTATCAATGCCAAAAGTTCAAGAGAAACTAACAGCGACGTCTTGAAAACCTAGGCGGGGTCCGCCTACTACTCGAGCCTCCTCCATGACGCCCACTGAAAAAAAATCAAAAGCAATCAGAACAGACCAAAACATTAAGCAACCATAAGGAGAAGATTATTAACAAAAGATGACCTCGTGTGACTAGTTGCTCTCATTTCACGGGGAGTTTTTCTATTTTCTTCAGCAAAAACAATAGCTATCTCACGCCCCCCAATCACACAATGATTTAACTCATGTTTAGCTTCTGCTGCATCTTCAGGGTTACGGAACTTCACAAAACCAAACCCACGTGGCTCACTGCAATTATTAGCATCATACCAATCTGTAAAAACTACTAGCATGTTGATGGGATTTTCATAATCTAAGTAGTAATTACTAGTGGAAAAGAGAGAGGGAAACAAGGCGCTGACTACAAGAAATCATAACAATTATTAGCATCACAAAACCAAACCGACGTGGCTCACTGCAATTATCAGCATCATAACAATCTGTAAAAACTACTAGCATGTTGATGGGATTTTCATAATCTAATTAGTAATTACTAGTGGAAAAGAGAGAGGGAAACAAGGCACTGACTACAAGAAATCATACCCAGTATAATAGTTTTTGGGAAGATAGACATCCTTCACGGGTCCAAAACGTTCAAAAGGGATCCTAAGATCTTCTGGCCTGCACATACAAATATTAACATATAATCATTGTTTTAAAAAGCGTTTGAGGCGTGCGCCTCAAGGCGCGCCTCGAGGCGAGGCGCACAGAAACCGAGTTTGAGGCGACGCCTCAGGGGTTTATATGGTGTGTGCGCCTCACAGGGCTGAGGCGCTAAGAAAGGCTGCGCCTCATGTGCGCCTCAGTGGTGTCTCAGGGGTTTTTTCTGCTTGTTTTCGATATTTTAGACTTTTTGTGTCGGTTTCAAACATTTTATTTCTTTTTAATGTGTTTATGATGTTTTTAATGAATCCAATAATGAAATTAGTCTGTATTTTATTTTTATTAGATATATAATTTTTATATTTATTTTTTAATTCCGCCTCGGGCTTACGCCTCCGTTCGCCTCGAGGCTTACGCCTCATGAGGCGAAAGGAAAACGCCTCGAGGCTTAATTCCTTACTTTTAGACCTTGCATATAATATCTCCCCTTACCGCTTAAGATGAAAATACAGCACGAATATTGACATTCTAGTAAAAACTGAAGCATCAAAACAAGCATTACAGTGAAAAGAGACGTCATACAATGAACAAACTCATGCCTTAGTGTTCTTCAGTATATTAAATTTGGGTTTGAAATTTCCGAACTTGTCTGAGACACTTCACCAACTGTAACGACATGCTAAATTACCATTCACCATACAGCTAAAAGGTCACTGAAGCTAACACACTTGCACATGCTTGTTGTAAGAGTATTGATTTAGATTGCTATTTTATTGTTTAAAAGAACACATCCAACAGCTAGTCAATCTTGTTCGTACTAATCCTGGGATCAATAGAGAACGCTACTAGTAAAAATAGGAATTTAAAACCATCTAGTAGCTTGATTTAGACAGTTATTATAACTGTAGTAAGATACCTCACCCAAAGTCTACCTTTTGGTGTTAGACTTCAGGCCTACCAATTCTACAATGCAAGTTTCATATTAATTCCATTGCATATAATGAATTAACAAAAAACTAGTCAAATATTCAGAAGAAGCTGAGTTCATAAAAGAATGTTATTGTTTGTTCTTATACCTTTTATAACATAATTCTTCTAAAAGTACAATAAGTTTCGCACAATGCACAATGCACAATGCACAATGCACAATGCAAGTTTATATAAATTCCATGGAACATATAACAAAAAACTAGGCAAATCTCCTGAAGAAGCTGAGTTCATGAAAGAAATGTTATTGTTAGTTCGTGTGCCTTTTATAACATATTTCTTCTCAAAATACAACATTTTAACCCTCAAAAAACGCTATGAAACAGAATCAAATCATTCACGGGTGTTCATAATCATCTCCAAAACCTAATTTTGAGATCCCACGGCAATCAATCAATAAGGTCCATAAAACCTAATAGCCTTGAAGAAACAGATTAAAGCCGTTATAACAGATTGAAGGAGATGAAGTGCGAAAAGTTTACCTAGAATCGAGGGCGATGTTGCGAACGAGGAGGCCGGAGGGAGGAGGGGAGCGGCGGTGGTGAGGGTTAGAACGACGGTCTCGATAGTCGTTGTAACGACGGCCGCGAGGATCTTCGTGACGACGGCGAGACGGTGGCGGTGGCGGTGGCGGTGGGGTGGGAGAACGACGGGGACTGTAGCTTCTGCTCCGGCCGGACCTGTGGTATCTTCCCATGGTTTGGTTATGGCGATTGACGACGCAATGTGCCCTAAATAGCTCACGCCAGAAGACGACCTAACGTTAGGTTTGAAACAAGAGAACACCTTGTTACTAGAAATAGGAAGTAAACGAAATGAACGAAACCGAATAATGCATTGTTCGTGTGTGTTTTTATTAAATAAATCAAGTTATTCATGACTTGTTCACGAATATTTTTGGGATAACATATTTTGTTTGGGATCGTTCATTCAAGAAATGGACTGTTTAAGTGTTTATAACTGTTCACGAACTATTATTTAACACAAAATAAACATAAACAAAGAGAAGCGAACAAAACAAAGAAATGGGCTTTGTAATCCGGAGGAGATTTTAAATATAGTATGGACGTGATTTTCGCTACCGTTACAATGGTGTTGTCATCATGTTATTGTATTTGTAACAATTAAATAATAAAGTACAGTTAATCAAAATACATTATTCTGTAACTGATAATAGTTTTTATTCAAACGTTTTTAGCGTATTCATGTTAATTGATATTATATGCCATATGTTTGGTAGTAGTATCACGCCGGTATAATACGCTAAAACATGTGTACATCATTAAACTCAACAAAACCAATATAACTTCAAAAACCATCATTGCAACGTTCTCGCACGTGTTTAAAATCGAACCGTAATAAAACGTAGGTCTAATCTGCTATTCTTATATTAGCATCTTAGGGGACAAATTTATTATTTGAGTCAAAATTTTATTTTTCCCGTAAGATTAAGAATACTATCACATTGGCACTCAACATGTTGAATCCCATATTTATAATAGATCTATTAGAGCTCTTAGATGTTGTTTATCGTTTTGATCATCCTGTATTTATAGCAACTATACTCTTGCAATTTAAACCCCCCACACACCAGGCAATTAACAGAAGATACGCCACTTTAATCTAAAATTACCTACAACTACTCATAAGAGAGGTGGTGATGTTTACCTGAACACTCTCCCAAAACAAAAGAATACACAAACAAATTGATTGAGTTTTTTTCCGGATAGATGTAGTTAAAACTTTTTTTACCAAAATGATGAAGTTAAAAAAATATTTATTAAATTTGATATATTGATTTTCTTTATTTTTAACTAGTGCATTGTCTTTTTCTTTTTTGTTTTTATTTCTTTACTTTTAATAGTATCTTATACTTACCAAGATTATTTTCTTAACTAATATATTTAGAATTACATTCAGAAAATAAAAACACACATTCCACCATCTTAAAATTCAAGCAAAGTCAATTTCGAACAACATTCAACAAAAGAAAACACATCTAATATACTTTTTTGCAAGTTCTTCTTATTTCGTGATTTCTTCCTAGTTGGTGCTTTTCTTTCTAGTTGGTGCTTTTCTTTTTCTTCAAACCATGTCTTTTAATTAGATGAAATAAAAAACATTAAAAAAATATGGTTTTGATATTAAACACAAACAAAATGTACATGAAGTTTGTGCAATAATAGTCTAAATACATAAAAAACGAAAAGAAAATTATGAAAAGACTTAAACATCCATTCTTCTAGGTTTGAAGGAACATTTTGCTTGATTATAACCAACTTTTCTACAAACTCCACAAAGGTTATTTTTTTCCCTTCTTTATTTCCATGGCATTTCTTAACCTTGTTGAACAAGGACAATCCCTTTTATTTTGTTTTAGATTTGCATCAGGTAGCAATTCTCTAATCGATGATGGTTGAGACCAATATGCTTCATGAGGAAACGAAGAAAACTCAAATGATCATGTAGCAAAATATCTAGATTTGAGTAACATTTGTGAACGTATTACCAACTATTCAAAGAAAGTTTGGCACATACACTAGACACATAAAATATTGTATTTACATATCTCCCGTTTACCAAGTGTAATTTTTTGTTCTAAATTAACCACTTATACAATTCTTTTTTTTATTCTTTTATTTTGAGTTTATCACCTTAAATATACATTTATGCCAGTTAAAAGATCTTGAGTAATGTGCACTAGCTTTTGACATTAAAGCTGCTTATTTTACCATAACATGATGAGTATACAAATCTCTGTTAGCTTGAGCACCGGACCCCGTCGGACGTCTCGCATCAAAATGTTTGGTTGTGATTCAACAACCTCAAAATGTTATGTGTCTTGATATTGTAAAACTTGACAACCCTAATCCATTCTTCCTTATCATCAACTATCTTATTATAAGTTGATGGTACTTGAACATTACAATGTGATGTTCCATCTCTATCCACTTGTGTTTCATCTACAAATTCATCTTCTAACTTATTACCCATATCACTTTCAATTTGGTCTTCTTATTCCATGTCAACCACATCATCATTGTTCACAAATAGTAATTTGAGACATTATTAAAATCCTTATTTTGAATCATATATAACATTCCATTAACTTTTTTTTCATTCTAGATGATAATACAAGAACTTGGAGATGTTACATAATGATAATGATAAAATAGAAACAAAAGATGCCCCATGAATGATAAATGATTAATTTGAACCAAACCTGTAATTAAAGGAATTTGTAATCTTGAAAGTGTAGCAAACCAAGTTACTTGTAGTAACCATTATATGTACATATTAAAGACTTTGGTTGGTGGGCTACAGTGCCACCGACCAACAAAACCCTAATCCTCATTTCACTGCAACAGCTTCTCCAAATCACCATCATCAAACATCTTTTTCTCCATTATCATCTCCATCTCCGATAGCCACCGACCAACAAAACCCTAATCCCCATTTCACTGCAACAGCTTCTCCAAATCACCATCATCAAACATCTGTTTCTCCATTATCATCTCCATCTCCGATCTCTTCACCATCGCAAAGCTCTCCTTCATCTTCACTGCATCAGCTTCTCCAAATCACCATCATCAAACATCTGTTTCTCCATTATCATCTCCATCTCCGATCTCTTCACCATCGCAAAGCTCTCCTTCATCTTCCCCAAAACTTCACAAGCGCCATCGCACATCATCATCATCATTCGGCTGTTGCTGACTCTGCTAGGGCGGTGGGACTCTGCTGCGGCGGTGGGACGACGGCGCTCGCTTTTTCTTCAGTTTGTAGCGGTTGGAGAGCGAAATTGATCAGGGGAAGGGGAAGGTGTCGTCGTCGGACTCTCCGCCGGAGACGCTGTAATAACTAGGTTAAAATTTTTACATATACTTTTGTATATATTAACTAGGTTAAATTGTCGCTTCATTTGTTCAAGTATGTTTTGATGTTGCTGTGTGGTTGGTATATGGGTATGTTAAGCCTGCGTGTTATATATGTATCTGGATGTATATAGATTGTATGTATATATGTATGTGTATTTTTGTGTCTGTGTTTGTAGCGTTTGTGTATGTATGTGTCTTGGAGGGTATAGCAGTTGTGGGTTGCTTTGTATTTATGATGCAGTGGACTCTTTGGTTGGTTTAGACTTTTGGTTGGTTTAGATTTTTGTGTAATTGATTTCTTTGGGTTGGCAGGTTAGGATTGTTGAATGGGTTATTGGTGAAGTTTATGTTTTGATGGTATATATGCATAGTAATTTATTTGTTTGGTTGACCAGGTTAGTATCGTTGAATACCTTATTGGTGAGGTTTAGCTTTTTCTTCAGTTTGTAGCGGTTAGAGAGCGAAATTGATCAGGGGAAGGGGAAGGGGAAGGTGTCGTCGTCGGACTCTCCGCCGGAGACGCTGTTAAATAACTAGGTTAAAATTTTACATATACTTTTGTATATATTAACTAGGTTAAATTGTCGTTTCATTTGTTCAAGTATGTTTTGATGTTGTTGTGTGGTTGGTATATGGGTATGTTAAGCCTGCGTTTTATATATGTATCTGTATGTATATAGATTGTATGTATATATGTATGTGTATTTTTGTGTCTGTGTTTGTAGCGTTTGTGTATGTATGTGTCTTGGAGGGTATAGCAGTTGTGGGTTGCTTTGTATTTATGATACAGTGGACTCTTTGGTTGGTTTAGACTTTTGGTTGGTTTAGATTTTTGTGTAATTGATTTCTTTGGGTTGGCAGGTTAGGATTGTTGAATGGGTTATTGGTGAAGTTTATGTTTTGATGGTATATATGCATAGTAACTTATTTGTTTGGTTGACCAGGTTAGTATCGTTGAATACCTTATTGGTGAGGTTTATGTCTTGATGTTATATATGCATGTGTGTATATGTTCTGTTTATGATATGGTTTTCCAGAGTTGATTAGACGCTGCGGTTTTGGGTTGCAATGCATTTGTAAAGAATTAGAGTTGTTTTGTTTTTTGTGTGTTAATACGTGTTTAGTGTATACTTAATTGTGTAAGTTTATTGGTTTTAAGGTTGTTCAACTTAAGTCTATAAGTATAGTGGATTTAGATTGTTGAGTTGTTAGTCTGTTATAGTGTGTTGTACCATGTATATATGTTCTTTCAAGATTTCTGTGTAGGTGTGTAAGTTGTTGTTTAGGTTTGTTTATGAATATCGCAGGTTTATATTTTTGTTTGTGTGCATGTTGTTAGTGTATTATCACATGTTGTAATATGTATGTATGTTGCTGTATGATTTCTTTGTATTGTTTGTTTGTGATCATTGCCTGTAGATGTATTTTGATATATATTTATGGACTTTTATATCTTTTGCAAGGTACTACCGGCCTATTATGCGTTTGTGATGTATTTGAGTTCTTTTGTTATCTGCGTGATAATTCAAGTTTAGTATATAGATGATTATATGAATGGTTTTTGATTTGTTTGTTTGATAGCCTGAATTTTTTTGCTTTTGAGGTTGTTCAGGTTTGTTTATGAATATCGCAAGTTTATATTTTTGTTTGTGTGCATGTTGTTAGTGTATTATCACATGTTGTAATATGTATGTATGTTGGTGTATGATTTATCTGTATTGTTTGTTTGTCATCTTTGCCTATAGATGTATTTTGATGTATATTTAGGAACTTTTATATCTTTTGCAAGGTACTACGGCTGTAGCCTGCTATGTGTTTGTAAAGAATTGGAGTTGTTTTGTTATTTGTGTGTATTACAATGTCTTGCATAACATCATATGCCTCATATAGTTGGTACTTTAGTATCATAGCATAATATCATAAAATGTTATGGTATGATGTTGCATGCTGCTTAGATAGTATCTGTGTGTCTTACAATGTTTTGTAGCATGTATGTATGTTATTGCACAGTTTGGTTGTAGGTGTGTAAGCTGTGTGTGTTATATATATGTATATGTATATATACATATATATATATATGGTTGTTTATATATATACTATGTTTTATGCATATGTATATATACATATTGGAATCTGCTTTATTGTTGTTTTTTACTTTTTTATATGTTGTTTTGAATGGTGTTTTGTGTTTTGCCTAATTAGAGAAACATGTTTGATTTTTGTTGTATGTGTTTTCTGTTGTTGTTGGCAGATCATTGCGGGTTTAGTGGTATCGTTCTGTCGTCTTTCAGGTTTGTTGCATTCTTATATTTATATTTAACGTTAACTTTGAAGAAGATTTGGTTTTAACATAGATTTGACAAATGTATCGTCGTTAGTATGTATGTGTGCTTTGGTTATAGTAGGTACTTTAGTATTGTTGCATGCTGCTTAGATAGAATGTTATGCTAGGATATTGCTTTTTGTACTTGTATTGTTATTCATAGTCTATAGTTTTGATGTTGCTGTTAGTGCTGTTTTTATCTTTGTCGATAGCGTAGTGATAGTGTAGCGTATGCTTAGTTATCTGGGGTATTGTACGTGGCTTTTGCTCATAGTCTGAAGAGAAGGAAGGAGTTGCCTTCCTCCTCCAACATACTTTTAAATGTTATAGGCGACAGTGTAGACGTACGTCATGCTGTTTTTAGTGAATGTAGTAGTGAATCCTTTAGTTTACCTTCGTCCTCTGATGGAATTGTAGATGCTTCAACTCCGTCTCTTGCTTCTACCTCTGAACCTTACGTGTATGTCGATTCTGGTGATTGTGACTTCGTGTGTGAGTTTTGTGGAGCTTATTTCTGGTCTGCTGAGCATGTTAGTCATGTCGCACGGAGTCGTGCTCCTCGATATAATCAATGCTGTAGGACTGGTCGTGTGCGTGTTCGCCTACCTCAAGATCCACCGGCGATTGTTAAAGAGCTTTATCAACGTCCTGATTTTCTTGATAGTATTCGTGCTTATAATTCGATGTTTTCTATGACGTCTTTTGGAGCTACTGTGGATAACTCGATTAATAGGGGTACTGGTCCTTATGTGTTTAAGGTTGAGGGCCAGATCTACCATTGGATTGGCACGTTATGTCCTCCGCCGAATGAGAGGCCACGTTTCTTGCAGATGTATGTATACGACACTGATCGTGAACTTTCCAATAGGATGCATTTATTCAGGGGTGATGACTGTTCTCGCGTTCGTGTTGAAACCGTAGAACTTCTAATGACTCTGTTAGAAAATCTTAATTCTTTAGTAAAGCTTTTTCATTCAGCTAGAGATCTATGCATTCAAGAAACAATTCCTAACTTTTCTATTAAACTTTTTGGTTCAGTCAATAAACGCTCTTATGATAGTCCAGCAACTGGTACGATTGGGGTGATTGTTCTTGATAATCCTCCTACTGCAGATGATTTTGACATTGTCATTCATTCAAAGAGTGGTAATCCTCAGCGTGTCAATAAACTACATCCTCTTTACATGTCATTACAATACCCGTTGTTATTCTTGCATGGAGAAAGTGGATGGTCACCTCATCTTACGCTTACTCATGACGACGCAGATGGTAGCAAGAAGTTATCCATGAACATGTACTACAGCTACCTGCTTCATGATCGACGTGGAGTGTACTCTTTGCTGTTTAATGGAGGTCGTCTTTTTCAACAATTTTTAGTCGATGCTTACATTTGTATTGAACAAAGTCGTCTGGACTACATAAAATCTCATCAGAATTTATTTAGAACTGAATTTCTTCAAGGCATTCATGATGCTTTACTAAGGGGTGATACTGAGGGTCATTCCATTGGAAAGCGTGTTGTGTTGCCTGCTTCGTTTACCGGTGGTCCACGTTATATGTATAAACATTACCAGGATGCGCTTGCGATATGTCGAGTACATGGGAATCCACAGTATTTTATTACGTTCACATGTAACGTTAAATGGCCTGAGATAACGAGGTATTTTGCTTCCCGCTTTCCGTTGAAACCTCAAGATAGGGCTGATATTGTTGCTAGGATTTTTCGAATCAAAGTCAAAGAAATGCTTGATTTTTTTAGACTAGAACGACCTTTTGGTAAGGTTACTGCCAACTTATACACAATTGAGTTTCAAAAAAGAGGCCTTCCCCATTATCATATGCTTTTATGGGTCACAGAGTCTTTCCGAATTCGTGATAGCAGTCATGTTGATAAATATATATCTGCTGAAATACCGGATGCTATATCGTCACCTGCGCTTCATAAAATCGTGACTGATTCGATGATGCATGGACCATGTGGTCTAGCCAAGCCTAACGCTCCATGTATGGCTAATGGAAAGTGCAAAAAAAATTCCAAAGCCCTATGGAGATAACAAGACGTTTGACAAAAATGGCTACGTGCATTATAAAAGGCGCCCGGCTTCTAGGACTACAAATAAGGGAGGAATCTTGCTAGATAATTCTTATGTAGTTCCATACAATAAAGATCTTTGTTTGTGCTTTCAAGCTCACATTAATGTTGAATACTGTGGTTGGAACATGGTTATCAAGTATCTATTCAAGTATATATCCAAAGGCGCCGATCGAATTAGATTTTCTATCGCCCAATCTGATGGGCAACAACATGAAGTCACCAATAGCAAATACACGCCCATAGACGAGGTGAAGAATTACGTTGACGGTCGTTTTATATGTCCACATGAAGAAGCTTGGAGAATTTTAGATTTCCCGATTCACCACAGAAATCCTGCTGTCCAAGTTTTAGCTGTGCATTTGGAGAATATGCAAAATGTTAATTTCAAGGACAATCACCATTTGCAAGAGATTGTTGACAACTCTGCTGGCAAAAGGACTACATTGACAGAGTGGTTAGCAAATAATAGAGTCAACACAACAGGTAGGCATCTTAGATATATAGATTATCTTTCATAATACAGATGGGATACCCACAGGAAGCGATGGCTTCGTAGAGTTAGAGACAACAACCCTACTGTCGGAAGGCTTATTTATGTTCATCCTACGTGTGGAGAGTTATTCTATCTGCATATGTTGTTAGGTTGCTAATCGGGATGTACAAGTTTTGAGGACATCAGGACGGTGGCTGGTGTTATCTTTCCTAATTATCGTTCTGCGTGTGAAAGATTAGGATTGCTGGAAGATGACAATGAGTGGTCTCAGGCATTTGACGAGGCGGTTGCATGGGCCAGTGCTTCAGAGTTAAGGTCTCTTTTTACTCATATGTTGCTATATTATGAGATTTCGAATCCAATCAACTTGTGGAATCGACAGTGGCATCGTATGATCGATGATGTTACACGTCGATTAGGTGTTTTCCAATATTCCTCAGAAGCTCATATTGCAGATGACGATGTTCAGCAATATGTATTGTATGAAATTGAACTCATGTTAAACTCAAGCGCAACTGCTTCGTCACTTGCAGATTATGGGTTACCTATGCCAAAAGCGGATTTGCTTGAAACACTTAGGAATAGGCTTCTAATGGAAGAAAAAAATTACGATAGACAAAAATTGCTGTTGAACATGCGCGCCAAAAGAGTAGTCTTCATGGAAAACAATTACATGTGTACGAAAATGTTATCAATTCAATTGAAGATAACAGGCAAATTCTGTTGTTTGTCTACGGTCATGGTGGAACAGGGAAAACTTTCTTGTGGACGACTATCATCAATGCACTACGATCTGAAGGAAAGATAGTTCTCGTAGTTGCAGCGTCCGGTATTGCGTCTCTACTCATGCCTTCCGGTAGAACAGCGCATTCACGCTTTAAAATACCTTTAGAGGTAACAGAAGAGAGCATTTGCCATGTTAAGAAAAACACCCAACTTGCAAAAATTTTGATTGAAACTTCACTTATAGTTTGGGATGAAGCTCCAATGAATGATAGAAGATGTTTTGAAGCATTAGATAGAACTCTTAGGGATCTACTAGACAATGCTGACAACCTTTTTGGTGGAAAGTCTGTGCTACTAGGAGGTGATTTTAGACAAACGTTACCTGTCAAACGTAAGGCAAGTAAGTAGGATATCCTAGCATCTTCATTGCCCAGATCATACATGTGGGACAAGTTTAAGATTGTTAAACTAACAGAAAACTTGCGTTTACGTCATGCTCAACTTAATAGATCTGATGTTAGCGAAATTGCATCTTTTGCATCTTGGCTGCTAGATGTAGGTAATGGCTCAAATGGGACACTAGATAAAGATTGCGATAACGATTCAAAGCTTATTGAAATCCCTGAAAAGTTTTTAATACATCATAGTGATAATGGTTTGCATAACCTGATACACTTCATATATGATAGGGAGACACTTGAAAGTCCCACAGCAGCAAATCTTTCTCAAAAAGCAATCGTTTGCCCAAAAAATGAAACTGCTGACTTGGTCAATGCCATTGTCTTGGGCATGTCTTCTGATGATTGTAGCGTCTACATAAGCACAGACTCCATTGTACCTCATGCCAAAAATCAAGGTGATTTAGAGCTACTATACCCTGTTGAATACCTGAATGAATTGGACTTTAATGGATTACCACCACATAGACTTAATCTTAAAGTGAAAGCACCCATCATCTTGCTGCGTAACATAAATCAAACCGCTGGTTTATGCAACGGAACACGTTTAATTATAACGCAACTACTTCCAAGGGTTTTAGAGGCACAGGTTATTACTGGTATCGCAGCTGGTCATAGAGTCTACATACCTAGAATAATTTTGAGTCACACTGATCCACAACTTCCTTTTGTGTTCAAAAGAAAATAGTTCCCTGTTAAATTATGTTATGCAATGACTATCAATAAAAGTTAGGGACAGTCTTTAAATAATATAGGAGTTTACTTGCCTCAGCCTATTTTTGGTCATGGACAACTGTATGTAGCGTTCTCTAGATCAACTTCACCTGACGCCTTAAAAGTTTATATAAAGCCTTCCGAAAATACACCTCCAAATGTAACAAAAATATAGTGTATTCAGACTTTTTGGCTGAAATTGATTGCAGACAAGAAAGCTAAAATGGTGGTTCAACGCATATCATCTCTCAGTCCTAGATGCAGTACATAATCAATTAAAGTTAGAATCATAAAAAAATGGAAAATGTATCTGCATCCTGAACTCCACTTATTGTTTGTTGATGAACATGTAAGCAGCGTTTTTATAATAACTACTTCAACATATTTATTCCTACAAAATCATTTACTATAACACAAATTCATAATGTACGGTGATGCTATAGAAGCAACTACAGATGCGCATAGCGCAGCACATTTCAATGAGATTATCAGGCCAGAATCTTGCTATAAAATCACGGGTTTTGTTTGCGTTGAGCAAAGAACATCAGGTAATGTTGTAGATCGCAACACAGTTATTATTTTTGGGAGATCTATAACAACAGCACCCATTGAAAACAACGTTATTCCATACTACTACTTTGCATTTGCCCCATACACAGAACTAGAGAAACGTTTGTTAGACAAAAACAAACTTCTAACAGGTTTTCTGTTTACCATATTTTTGGTTTATTATGCATGACTTTAATACTCACCCACTAACTCATATTCCAACAATTTTTCAGATATATTAGTGCGAAAGAAGTGGCAGGTCACAGCGGAAAAGGTCCACTACGTATTCGTCTACGACATGAGAGGTACAACCCCTACTTTCAGAAATATAATTACAGTAACCATCAGAACACTAATTGCATTTATATACCCATACAGTGGTAAACTTATTGACGTCGTACTGTGGGAAGAGACAACGAAAACTTTCAATCAATCTACTGCTGAAACAGACCCAAAGCCAACAATCATTGCAGCTACATCTTTGAAAGTGTCAACGTTTGGAGGTATCACATCCAAAATCATAGATTTACATTACTTTAGTTGCTTCGCTTGTACCTGACTTCAGTTAATAAACCTGTTATATTCGAATCTACATAATTTTAGAGATGAACTTTAAATAACGATATTTGACACTAATCAAATTTCTGAAAAAAAAATCTTGACTGAAAATAAAATGAAGGTATTTTCTTGATTTCTATTTGTAGATCAATTGTTAATGTGGTTCATGTGTGTCATTTTATGGGTGTGATGCATAGGGATTTGAAGCCTGAAAATTTCTTGCTTTCTGATAAAAGTGAGAAGGCTCTACTGAAAGCAACTGATTTTGGGTTATCAGTCTTCATTCAAGAAGGTATTTGCTTGATTTCTGTTGTTTTATTTCGGATCTTTAATGGCGATTTAACAATTCAATCATGTCTGTTGTGTGCTAATTATGGTAAAAGGAGTCTTTATTCATGTGTCTTTACTCTTTAGTTTTTAACTGATTTTATTTATGGATCTTTAAGACGAATTGTGCCAATTGGACCATTAAATCCTGCAAAATTGTGTGTTAGTTTGAGAAGCAGATGAAATTAGTCTTGATCAATGGATCTTGAACTAGAATTCTAGCAAATGAATCCTTTGATCATGCAATATTGTGTGTTAAATCATGGTTAAATGTGTCTGTACCCTTTTGACACTTTTGATTTTATCTGTTTTTATTTATGCATCTACAAGTGGAATTGCGGCAATCGGATAGATCTAGAATAGAATGGTGGCAATTGGACCATTTAAATCTGCCAAGCTGCGTGTTATTTTATCTATGGATCTTGAAGTAGAAATTCTAGCAAAATAATCATTTACTCTTGTGGTGATAATGTAACAAATATTTCAGGAAAATCATATCGGAATATTGTTGGAAGCGCGTATTACGTTGCACCAGAGGTATTAAAGCGTAAATACGGAAACGAAATAGATATATGGAGTGCAGGGGTAATGTTGTATATTCTACTCAGTGATGTGCCTCCATTTTGGGCTGGTAAGTTGTAAATCTCACCAAGATGGGTGGTTCGATTAACCGGTCAAACCAGGTTCGGTACGTCTGAAGAAAATATATAGTATATTATTAGACATAGAATATACTTGTATATGTATATGGGTCTCCCGCGGCAACGCGCGGGGCCAACCTTCTAGTTAAAACAAAAAAACCATGATTAAAACCTCAAAATAAACTATACAAAAATTATGATTAAAACTCAAAATAACAATGCAAAAATTATGGTTAAAACAAACAGGTAGCAGACTAACAGATCAATCTAAATTTTTTCCTCAAAATCATAAAATCTTAATTAAAACTACATAGATTCGCCGGCTTCAAAAGGACCAGACTGAAATGCGATTAAAGACGTAATCGTGACGTGCCAGCGTCATGACGTGCATGTCTGGATGCGTCAAAAATAGGGACGATGAAATGTTACTTGAACAAGGCTGATAAATTGCAGGTCTGAATGACAGTATGCGTCAAAGAACATTTGAGGGAGATGGAGACGATGAAACATCGTATTTATCTTGATTTTCCTAAAACCAATTAATAAAAAATATTTAAAATTAAATTAAGTATTTAAGTTAACCCATTTTGATAAATATATTTCTAAAACTACACCAAATTAGTAAATACTTTTTAAAAATACACCATTCAAGAAAAAAACTCCAAACTGATTCAGGTCAATCAACAAACTTTACACGCTCAGCTTACCCGAGGGTGTGATGCTACCGCCTTACTGGTCGAGTCACCAAACCTGATCGTTTACTCGCTGACCCCCCCAACCCCAAACTGATTCGGGTTAATCAACAAACTTTACACCCTTGGCTTACCCCGAGGGTGTGCGAGCTTCATGATGTGCATGTCGGGATGCATCAAAAATAGGGACGATGAAACGTTACTTGAATAGATTGATAATCGCGGGTCCGAATGAGAGTATGCGTCAAAGAACATCGGAGGGAGATGGGGACTATGAAACTCATTTTGATTTTCCTAAAAAACCTAACCAATTAATAAAAAAATATTAAAAATAAAATTAAGTATTTAAGTTTACCCATTTTGATAAGAGAAAATGTCACAGAATAGTAACCAAGTTTTAAAAGTATTCTAATTTAATCACTCGTGCATATTTTTCTCAAATTGGACCATCAAATGATCAAATCGAGTCATCATTAAATGTTCTTATGTCAAGTAAGTAACGATGGAGAAGACGTGGTGGTCAGAATTTGCAATATATAAAATTATATTAAATAATAATAAAAAACATGTTAATTATGAAAAAAATAAAAAAAGTATCTAAAATTCACGTCAACGTTCCATATCAGCATCAAAAGATAGAAAAAAATATTTTCTAATTGAAACCAAAAGTATAACATGCTAAAAAACATGTTAAAGCTTTTAATTTATATAAAATATAAAAACTAAGTGACTTAACTATAACACTTTTAAAACTTGAGTTACTTAATTGGATCACTTTTGAAAGTTGCTTACTATTTTACAAACTAACCCCTTTTGATAAATAGATTCTAAAACCACACCAAATTAGTAAATACTTTTTAAAACTACACCATTTAGAAAAAAACTACAAACTGATTCGGGTTAATCAACAAACGTTACACGCTCGGCTTACCCGAGGATGCGACCTGCCGCCTTAACAGCCGAGTTGTCGAACCCGATCGTTTACTCGCTAACCACCCCCTCCCCCTAAAGCCCATAAAAGAGCTACATATTAGGGCCCTATGAATGAAATATATGTAAAGTTTCCATATTAATTTATAGACAAAATTACAGTAAACGTTCTTTATGTTTATCAACTCTTGCAGATCTCGTCATTTATCTTTAAAACGCTCACTTACTATCCTTTATGTATAGAAAACGTTGCCTGTTACGTCCTTTATACAAACGGCCGTTAGTTTTTTGGGTTAAGTCACAACACGTGCTAAGCACACGAGGGCAAAATGGACTTTTCATCACCCATCCATGCCTTCCTCCTTATAATGCCTATCTGATCGTCATTGTCGATGGATTCAAAATTAGGGGAAAGCAGTCAACAAGAATCTTCGATTATGGATCTCAGGAAACCTCAATCGAGTTTAAGTCTGTCACAAGAATCTTTGATTGATTGTGAATCCAGTCACATAATGTTCAATCGGGCTTCGAACAAGGTTTATTGCTATTGTGGAAAAGAAGCTTTGGTTCGAACATCACGAAATCCCGGTCGTCGGTTCTTTACATGTCCAGCGAAGAAGGTATGTTCATCCCTTAATACTCATGACGATACATGATCTATGTCTCAAGAAACCTTATTATTCTCTTATTTTTGAATTAGGGTTCACAATGTGGGTTCTTTCTATGGTGTGAGCCTGAGACATGTAAAATATGCATAGAGGTTATACCAGATCTTATTAGGTCAAAAGAGGAGGTAGAAGGTCAACTGAAAACAAGTGAAGAACATTCAAAGAGGCTCAGAAGGTGGCTGATTTGGAGTTGGTTTTTTTTTGTGTTTGTTGGATGTTTGAAATTCATGTAATGGTTGGTTTCAATGAAGCATAACAGTTTGTTTTTGAATGAATGAATGCACTTGGGTTTGGTTGGTTTGTGCATTTAACAGTTTGTTTGCTTTCAATGAATGAAGCACAACAGGTTGTTTGCTTTCAATGAAGCACAACAGTTTGTGCAGGTTGGTTGCTTTCAATATGCACTTGGGTTTGGTTGGTTTGTGCAGAGTTATTACACATCAGTTTGACATTAGCATTTAAGTATGCAATTTATGCAGGTTGGTTGCTTTCAATGAAGGACAACAGTTTGAAGTAAACTAAATACCAAACATGTAAACTAAATACCAAACATGATTGAAGTAAATGAACATAGCATACATGTAAACTAAATACCAAACATAATACTACTTCAAAAGGACATGTTTTCAAACATCCACACAGCATACATAGCTTCAAAACACAAGTTCTAAATTAGATTTTCTTTTCAAAACAAACATGTAAACTACCAAATTAGACCTCCAGCTTCATCCAAGTAATAGTCCAAACCCCTTAATTCTCTGATTGCCCTTTGCAAGTTCTACTATTGTGCCCTTGATTCTTACACTTTCCACACCTAATAGTACTATTTTTCTTGGAAAGTCGTCCACCTCATGTCAAGTCTTCAACAATAGACTTCTTTCTTTTCTTTTTAGGTCTTCCCACAGGTGTGTGATGTGTTGGTGGGGTGATTGTGGTTGGTAGTTGTGTTCTTTCCCACAAGTGCATTTCATTAATGGGAAATATCTTGAAACTATAGACATTCTTCCAATTCTCCAATGTGTACACCGGATGCACCCAACTTTCTGGAATGCCAACTTGTTGACCAAAGCTTGCCATATTCCATAATATTGCAACTGCGTGTTTACAAGGCATCCCGGTAAGTTCCCATCTCCTGCAGGTGCATGTCTTACGAGAGATGTCAACCACACACTGATCATGAAATGGTCCAGCTACCTGAAGCTGCTCACCCCCATTCCAAGTAACATTGTACTTTATAGCATCCTTCTTGATGTTTTCAAATAACTTTCGTGCCGCGGGTGTTAGTGGACCATCATTTTTATCAATCACTTGTAGTACATTGACAGTTCTTCTCATCAAATACTCCCTAATGTACTCTAATGCAGTGATGATTGGCTTATCTCGACCATCCAGTAATTTAGAGTTGAATATTTCACACATGTTATTTATCAGCACATCAGAAAGTGCTCTTCCTATTAAAATCAATAGCATAATTAGTAAACGGTTTACTTATTACATAATAATGAAAGCAACAATACATACCTGAAAATTGAGATCTGGACCACTATTTAGGGTTAATCTTTGATAACCATAAATGTGCTTCTGAATTAGTTTTTTTCAACTCATCCATGCTTCTTTCAAATTGTACAACTGTTGCACATGTTGCAAGCTTCCATAATATGTCTTTGTATGCCTTACCCTTGAAATATAGCTTCATATTCTCATGAATGTGCCTCACACAAAACCTATGCTCAGCTCTTGGAAATACAGTCGAAATGGCTTGACATAGACCCTAAGTTAACATAAACCAGATTACACATAATATATAAATTAGCTAAAAGATATGTAACATACATAAAGTAAAGTTGTACCTTTTGCCTATCAGATATGAAAGTGAAGTTTGAATTGATGTCAAGATTCAAGTCATCCCTAAGATACTCTAAAAACCACTTCCATGAATCTATGTTTTCTGTTTTAACAATAGCATATGCAAGCGGGTATATACCATTATTAGGGTCTACCCCAACAGCTGTTAGAACTTGACCCGGATATGGTCCCTTCATGAAAGCACCATCAAGCCCAAGCAAGTCTCTCCCAATAGCTTTGAACCCATCTTTAAGTGGACCTAAGCATATGTATATTCTCTTGAATTTTCTACTTGTACATGCTAGATCTGGGGGTACTTCAACATCTAACTTCACAGTAGTCCCAGGGTTTCTCCTCACGAGTTTCCCAACATAATCTCTAATCAATCCATATTGTGAGTTGAAATCCCCATGAAGTTGTTGTATTGCTTTGGATTTGGCCCTGTAAGCTTGCATCCTTGCAACTTCAACTTCAAATTTTCTCTGATATTGTTCTTGAACTGCTTTCACAGGGATGGAAGGATTTTCCTCAATTTGATCCATCAAGTGTTTGGATATAAAAGTGGATGTACAGGCAGCTATCTTTCTAGTTTGAAGACATTTATGTGTAGAAATATATGTCTTCACCATCCATGTGTCTGAGATTTCATCTTTTGATACTAACAAAGTCCAAGGGCATAAAAACTTGTTAGGATTTGTCTTTTTCCCCCTACCTCCTTTTTTTTTTATTTTCAGGCCCTCCATCTTTCATAGATGTTTTAGATCCATTTGTTGGTATTTCACTTTCCTTGGCAAACTCACTTTCTCCTGTTTCTAAGTCTCCTGCACATAGTACCCTCACCCGAATATTATCATCCTTAACCACCTTTAATTGCCTTCTACTTTCAACCGTATGTTGCTTTAAAAAGTCTTTTACCCCACTCTTATTATCAAACATTTTCCCCATAAATAAACTTTTATCATCACCACTACCCTTTTGAATATATATCAATCTCTTTTTTTCTTATACTCCCAATGTTTTCATCAGACTCACACCCACTATCAAATTCATCATTGTTTATTACCTCCAACACATCAACTTCATTTACATCACAATGTACTTCATCTTCAACATCCACATTTAACTTGTAGGACAACATGTCAGCTTCTATGTCATCTACCTCATCATCTATATCAAATTCACTTTCATCTTCAATACCATCTACATCAAATTCACTTTCATCTTCTATACCATTTATATCAAATTCACTTTCATTATCATTGAATTCTTTATTTTGATTGAATTCCACAAAAACGTCAAATTCTCTAACACCCTTTGACGCATGATCTGTGAGTTTTGCAATATCTTCCTCATTATTCAAACTCACAATTTCAGTTTCAAAATCACCCTCAGGTAATAGCCATACGTAATTTCTTGAATCAAAACCTATCTCTTTTCGAATCTCTTCCAATTCTTCCATACATAATCTGGTTTTATCACAGAAATCGACCACAATTAAATGTCCATTTTCATACCGTCGATCTGGGAATTCGGTGAAATAACCACCGTGATGGATCTTCAGTGTGAATAACTCTGGATACGTACCTGCGTTTGCAAACTCGTATTAAACCTCTGAAATAACCACCATGATGAAACTCGAACAGTTAGAAAAGAACGAAGACAAGAAAGATACCGTATATTTCATCAAGATCGTATGCATCTTCTTCACTACGGACATGAAATATTTCCATTATTCAAAAGGGATGGCTTTGGAACAGTTAGTAAAGAACAAAGACAAGAAAGGGAAAGGATCGATGGCTTTGGAATTGTGTGCAGGTAGGGTTTTTTTTTTGAAAGGGAAACCATGGATGGGTGATGAAAAGTCCATTTTGCCCTCGAGTGCTTCGCACGTGATGTGTCTTAGCGTTTCTATAAAGGACGTAATGGGCAAAGTTTTCTATACATAAAGGACGGTAAGCGAGCGTTTTAAAATAAAGAACTATATCTTCCATTTGTCTAATTTATAACCTAATTTGACCATAAACAAGGGTTCATCATCCAACGAAGAACACCTACGTTGAGACATTCTTTGATTCGACAAATACTTCGTCTAACAGTTTTCAAACAGAATGCAAATTCTAATACACAAATCCTGTAGCTCGTTGTTCTGCACCTTTCCTCGAATTCGATCAACAACTCATTTGATTTCATCATCTTTTGTGGCTTATTTTCGATCCACCACTGTTTCCGTCGAGAAATGGAATAACAAATGGAGCAATACGCCGGTGAGTTTTCCGATGAATTCTTCGTTTCTTTCGTGAGATTCGATTGTTTGGAATTGATTTGTGACATTGTTAATCTGTAATGCTCTTATGATGATTAAGCTGTTACGTAGTTCTTCCATTGATTGGCGAAAAAGGTTGGTGATTTTGTGGTCTGATGGGTTTCGTTTGATGTTTAAACTGTTATGCATCTTGTTTCTTACTTTTTCTCGCAGCAAAACTTGTGGATTGTCCTTCAGATGTTTATGTTAGCATTGATTATTGTTGCTTGCAAGTTTTTCTTAAACACAGATGATGCAATTTTGTATGGGGTGGAGAGATTACTTTTGAGTTATGTAAGCTCAGATATGTTACATAAGCATGAAATATTCCCATTGGGATAATTTGGTGACAGAATGAGCGAAAGCAGTTCATAGTTGCATTAAGAGCTAGAACTGGATTACGAAATTTAGATTAAATTTTATGATTGTTTATGCATGTTTGTTTCATTTTATCTCCGTGGTTTATAGCTAATATAATGATGATGGTAAAATTACATTGGATGGGAAAATGATAAAGTAGAGAATGCTTATGTTTCAGAATGCAGGAATAGGAGATAATATGCTCGTTTTTGACATTTGGTACTAAAGTTGAAGAAAAATGTATGTAGTCAAAGAGAAGAAAAACGCCCGAGTGCAACTCACTCGCTTGGTTTCAAAAGGATTGAGGTGCTCAAGGCGCTTAGGGTCCTTGAAGCCGAGGCGAAGGAGCTAGCCTCACGTACGAGGCGTTTGGTACTTAAAAAATTCTTATAAATTAGTTCTAGATAACATCTTCTACTTTGTTAACTGGTATTGTATAAGTAGGGACATGACATGAAATCCATTATCGTAACTTGATGCAATGTTATAAGAGTCTCTTACAATTTAAGTGGCATAAACTTTAAAGTATTTCTACTTTGATGTGAACTCTTGTAAGATGACTTCGTTATCATGTCTGTTGTAAACGTCATCTACTCATCCCCAAAAATATTTCAGTTTTCATTTATCATCCTTCTAGAAATTCTGATATTGTGGTTGACCAGATGGAAAAACTTACTTCTCCAGTACTTTCTTTTTATTTCCTTTTTTATGACATTTAAACATTCATGGCTGAACTTTGCATTCAATCGTTATTTCATATTGACCAGTGATGGATAATTTAAGCTGATGCATTGCATCTATCACATGAAGTCGCTACCTAGTGCAGCCTTCAACCTTACTACGCTATCTGACCAGCTATTTTGTTGAAATTATAACTATACAAGGAGTCTACCTATGTGTATATATTTAATATTTACCTTCTACTTGTGCTGTTTCTGTAATCCTAAAACTATTAACTTATTCAGTACATTTGATCGTTCATGCAGGATTTCGGAGATGAAAAACCATCTAAGGTATATCTTTTGAATTTCTAACTTCACTAAATGCTCATAGATGTCCGTTTTGAACTATTTCCTCACCCCCCCCCCCTTCTTTTAACATTCTCTTCAAGGCTACCCACGGTGGGGAGACTTCCAAAATTTGACCATCTTTTAAGGTACAGATACATGATTATATGGATCTTTAAACTTAATCGCTGTGGATGGAAATGATCAAGTTGATAGTTAAACTTCTTTATAGTGAAGGCTTGAGCGATGAATTTTGTATCATATTTTTCCAAATCAAGTGACAGTTTCATTTTAATAATGAAGAAAGGAAAGAAGTTCAGTTTAGTGACATGTGGTGAGAGGGGGCTGTAGAGGACTTGATGAATCTTTAGATGAATTGTTTGGTGTGTGCATGTGGATTTAAAATATTATGCTTCAAGGAAGCTTTAAATATATTGAAAACAGTAAGGTTTTATGGGTGAAAGCATTCTTGTTGAGGCTTTATATTTGCTATAAGAAAATGGCAGGCCTCATTACAAGGTTCTTTAATAATTGTAGACTTGGCAAATTAAGTGAGCTACCTAATGGGTCAAAATTTTTGGTAGTTTTTTAAGTCAAAGCTGCACACATACATATATATGGTCCATGCGATAAGGAAGTTATGATGGATAGCTTTGTTCCACGAGACACCTACAGAGGAAAATACCAAATTGCTGCTACTTATAGGCAAACTATTGATTGATATAATAAAGTTTCACAGATATAGGATTGTAGGAATATTAATTTCTATCTTATGTAATAGAGATTGATGCTAATGGCTAAATTCTTCACTAGAAAATTTGTAGAAGATATAAAGCAAATAAAATCATTGGCATATGACTATCAACTGCTATATTGCAGAGGGTTGAATTCACATAAAGCAGAATTCCGTAAAAGTTCTAGGTAAAATAGCTCCAGTTTTCCTTTTAATTCGTCACCTTTTTGGCTGCCGAATTGATAAGAACCTAGACAAGTGTCTATCTAAAATGACTAATACAAAGAAACAAATGATGATACTATATAGGAAAAGAAGGAATAGGCACTCTTATACTCAATGTCTGAAAATGAAAATACGCACGAGGACCAGTCCATCAACAGCACTCTTATAAAATTGGAAATACCTAAGTTGCCCTCCCCGACTTAATTCTAGACTTATGCCAGTAATAATACTAATGGTATTATTTTTTTCCTCTCCGGAGTAGACATATATTAAATACAAAACACGTCAAAAACGTGCTGATGCAAAGAAAGCTTTGAACGATATTTACTTTGGAAGTGGGAGCTCTAAATTTACCCTCGAGGTAGTCTTTCACTCTTATTTCATTTCAGGTCTTCATATTACACTTCATTACAATTAATAAAACAGTTTATGCAACAAAAACTTGTCTTCCTTAGTAGTATGCCAGTTTGAATATTTTGTTTA
This sequence comes from Flaveria linearis, assembly GCA_024085815.1. Classification (NCBI taxonomy): domain Eukaryota; kingdom Viridiplantae; phylum Streptophyta; class Magnoliopsida; order Asterales; family Asteraceae; genus Flaveria; species Flaveria linearis. The sequence goes on from CM044002.1 coordinate 62,145,098, forward strand.
TGATTCAAGCACCTGGTTCCTAAAGTTTGATTTGAGTGTCTAATATCCCACAATTCCCTCTTTTTTATGAATAACCCAGGGTGAATTCTTGAAGAAGCGAAGGATAAAATGTTTGGATGAAGATCCAACAGAAAACAAAAAGAAAAGGGATCCGTCATGGTGGGATGAAGATCCAACAGAAAACAAAAAGAAAAGGGATCCATCATGGTGGGATGAAGATCCAACAGAAGACAGAAAGAAAAGGGATCCGTCAGCGCGCTATGCTAGTAAAGCTCATCAAAAAAGAAAGAAAAGTAAGATTCATGACCTGGTGCCTTCTCTTCTTTTATTTAAGTCGAAAATTACCCAAAGATTTTTTTATCAAATGTTGAAGACTTCTGAAATCATCTTTCCAGGTCATTATTAAACTAATATAGTTTTGTAAGTTATATTTAACAAATTAATTATTTATACAAGAAATATATGGACAAAAAGTGTTTTAGGTCAACCCAACCTAGCCCTTTGAACTGCAAAAAGACTTGGCCATTTTGCCACTTGTATAGTGCAAGTATGCAATTACCTGAACGAATTTTAGGATATTTTCATGCCAACAAAAATCCATAACAAATTCTCCTGAAAAAAAAAATCAATTTCGTTTGATGAGATCAGAGTTACGAAGTTAATAATCAATATTAGCAACAATTGTTTGTCTAGTTTACTTGAGTAGGGCAAACAAAGTAGCAGCCATAACAGTTGGTTAAAAAGACAGAAGGCAATATTATCATTGGGTTTCTAGGGCTACAACATGAAATTGATTTTGCTCTTGATCCCAATATTAGACACTGTCAACAACAGTCCCTTAGTTTGTCATCACTGAGGGGTCTTAGATGTTTAACTAAAAGACAAGCGTTTGCAATTTCATGGGGAAAAAGAAGGGTATTAGATTCTGGCCAGCACATCATAATGAAAGGACTTTTATAATGTTTTATTATTTGTGTACTGTTTCAGTTTGAATATCAACATGCTGTTTTGATTTATACACATTTACAGACAAGTCAAAAAGATCAAACTTTTCTGAAGGTTTTGATGATGAATATGAAGATGATGAAGATCTTCGGACGCATTTCCAGGCAACATTTGGACATCGACGGTACTCTTGGTCTTTTAAGTCATGGGAAGAGTCTTTTTCACAAAGTCAAGCATCTGGATCTAAATATTCAAATGCCAGAAATAAATGGACTGTCAGTGATGATGATTCAACGGAAGATGATGATTCTTATGTTATTGGTTCGCATTCAGATAGAATCGCACTTGGTTTGCCGACGAATGGTCCGTTAAAGATTGAGGAAGTAAAAAATGCGTAAGTTCATGTTTATCTTAGCTTTGTCTGTAACGCTGAAAAAGAAAAAAAGGAAGAACACTACACTTGTGCAAAAATAAGTTGGTTTAAAGAAAAGATGCCGAGCATGATTACTACATTTGCATCTACTTGCCCACAATATGTGCAAATTTTCATTTTTTCCATATAAAATGTTATATATTAGTACAGTTAGACATTGCGAGATGGGCAGGTTGGTGATGGGTTTGGTTTAAAGAGCACGCATGAGGCGACCTAAGGCGCATGTTTTTGGGCTTTTGGTTACACAAGGTGCAGGGTATACAAAAGGCGCACAATAAGCACATTTTTTTGAAAAAAAAACCCACTAAGGCGCGGGCTTCTTGTACAAAGGGTGTTTTTGTGCTTCAAAGTGTTGTACATTTTTGCTAACAGGGCTGTTTTTGTCTTCAAATCATAAAAAAAACTTATTTATAGCTATATTTTGGGTAGGGGATGTTAAAACCCAATGGGATATATATATAAAAAAATTATATAAGCACCATGTGCCTCGCGCACGAAAAGCCCACTGCCTGCGCTTTTACGCTTCGGATATTGACCTTGTCACCTTGGTGTGCTTCTCGCTTTTAAAACCAAGGTACAAACAAACAAACAAACATACCCAGTGTATCCCGCTGAGTAGCAGGGTCTGGGAGGGGTATGTGGTGGCAAGTCGTTCCTCTATCCTGAGAGATAGAGAGACCGCTTCCGAAGAGACCCCCGGCTCGTTAGCAAAGAGCTTTTAAAACCAAGGTGACGGGTTGAAATTGGTAATCTTTGGCACTGGCTGTGTGGCTGGGTTGACATGAAACTCTTTTTGTTCAAAAGCTATTTTATATTACATACATTTAGTTTGATAAATATGATCTCATAAGTTATATTATTTCAATAGACAATAATAATCTAATTTTATTTTAAATAATTAGTTTGTTAAATCACTTGTATAACCTGTGAGGACTGTCTTTCTTGTTTCAGTTTTCGCCTTTCAGCTTTGAAGTGGCACCCTGATAAACATCAAGGTTCATCACAGGTTAGTTCTACTTATATTATGAGCGTTAAGGTACTTCGTTATCAGTATAACATTAGTATTGCCCTATTCTATGTTTAACTACCTGTTTAAAAAGCTGGAAATAGTTTTCAAATGGGAAAATATAGGCAGTTGGGCACTAGTAGAGCAAGATACTATCCTCCATATACCGTTACATTTGTGTATTGTATTGTAATTAGGGATGGCAAAAGAATCCGTCAGGTATGTGACCGGGCGTGTGACTAGTTTTAAGAATTTTCGTGAGTTTGGGACGAGTATGATATTAGGTGATACCCACCTGGCTATAACATTGTTTATCCATGTGGCATATATTAATGTCTTGTAATATTAAAAATATAGGAAATAGTATGTTGAAGTTATTATCAGCTCGAAGGTATTGGACTTAAAAAATTATTAGAAGTGTAGTTGAATATTTGATATTTCAAGTCGGTTTTTGAGGTGAGTTAAGATCAGGTTTCAGGCAATGGCTTGCTAATGGGTAATGTTTTTCCACATAACCCGCGGATATACCCGTGAAGCCAATAGGCAATGAGTAGCTGTAAAGGACACCTAATGGATATGGGGCAGGATATGGTTTTATAATCGAACATGGGATGGAATTACCAAAACCCATCCCAAAACTTGCCAATTTTCATCCTAGACTATTGTTACTTGCCTTTGCCTTAGCTTGTTGTTGCTTAGATCGGCCCTACCATGCTATTACACTTTGATTCTCTTAGCTTCGTTGTACGGTATATCATTGTATGCTATATAATTGTATGCTATCCCATCATATGTTATTTAATCGTATGCTATCTAAGTGTATGTTTTCTCATCGTATGCCACTTCCTTTGTATGCTTTCTTAGTATATGTTACCTGGATTACAATATGTTTAAAAATCGGGGGGGGGGGGGGGTCTCAAGGAGATTGGTCTCTATCCGCTAAGATTGAGGAAAGGCTTGCCTTCACACCCTCCCTCCTACCTATAGCTTTGCTATGAGTGGGATTTACTGGGTACGTTTGTTTGTTAGTTACTATTGTTAGTTGTCAAACCTCAAATTCGACCACTGTTTCTCCATCGGTCCTTCTTTCACAGCCAAAACCCGATGTTTTTTAATTCATTAGCCCTTTATTAGCATTTCATGTAGTATTGTCGCTCCCATCACACCCTCTCTAGACCCCACCAACTCTGCTATTAGTGAGATTATATTGGGTACGTTCGTAGTATCCTGGAGAATTAATATTTTTACTTGATCTTACATTCCAAACTGATACCTTCTACATTTTATCAAACCCATAACACTTGCAAAGAATATCAATTTGAATTTTGAAGATAAAGGGCCAGTCTGTTTACCTCAAAAAGTTAAACTGTAATACATGAGCTTAAAAACTAAAGGTGAAAGTCAACTCTTAGAACTACAAATTTGACCAAAATATGGGTCAGGCCTAAATAGGCATATCTTACATATGATTCTAAAGTCTTCATAATGAACCTTGTTTGTGCAGGCATTGGCCGAAGAGAAATTCAAACTTTGTGCAAGTGCATACAAGTCATTGTGCAACGCTCTCTCGAGGGTTTAGTTGTTTTGCCAATAAATATACAGTCGTAAAGGTGGTTTTCATGCCCATCAGAATTCAAAGCAGGATCGGTTTTTCCTGCACTCGCAAGAGGCGTAAATTATTAATACCAAGTATTGATATGACTTTTAGTTCCTGATCAGAACTATGATGGGTATGAGTTTGATTTACTAATTCTTTAAAAATTATTGTTAGGTTGATATATAATATATATATAAGATAAGTTTAAAGAGCATAACCTCGCTCATTTCCTTTCATAAACTCTTTAAGACCACATATATAGCGCAAACTCCAATTTACCTGAACCCGTTGTTAGCATGGTATTGGTGGGACCCGTAAGTATACCATTAATGTGTTCTCATGGACATTGAAAAGAAATCATATATAACCTTCAAGGGTGATGTAGTGATAAAACACTTGATTCTCCTCATGCAAAGGTCTCAGGTTCAGATCATGTTTTTACGTTAATTTAGTTGATCTTTTGTTAGAAAGATATTTGCTTGTCCTTAGAGTTTATCAGAGCATGTTCTCATGAAAAAGAATTACAGAACATATCCAAAAATGATTTTTGGTTTGTGTATGTAATCTTATAAATTCTAATTTTCACCCTACATTCTTTGTTAGAATTATATCATAACTAGAATTGAAACCCGCACGTTGTTGCGGGTTTTTCTAGTCATTCTATGGAAACGATATTCGGTAATAACAAAAATTTATGTGATAATTTCAGACAACTATTAAATTAAGCCTTCTCGTATAATAAACTTTATACATTTTTGTACGAAAGTTAAACAAAGAAAATAAAGCAAAACGTATACATCATAAAAGGCATATATGAAAACAAAAGGTAATAAAATAAATTTTAAGAAGATAAAATATTATAATAGAAACCAACAAATTGTAAAAGAAAGAAAGAAAATAAAAGGAAATTTAAAAGAACAAAAATAACATTAAAAGCAAAAAACAATAAAAAATATTACACGCACACGCGTGATGCAGCAGATAAAACTTGTATTTTCAAAAAATATATATAGTTACATGCTTAATTCCGTAAAAATGTAATTGTTACACGCCCAAAACACACGATGAAAAATGATTCGTTAGGTTGCCGTTGTTAGAGTGCAAAAATCTTGAGTTTTTAAACTAACATTATAATATTATTTTAAAAATAAATTTAATTCGTTTACTTTACGTTTATGTGAAATTATTTTCACATTGGAATGACATAAAATGAAATAAACTTTATGGAACAAAGTTTCATGTCATTTTGTTCAACTAATTTAAAATATTAAATTAAAAACAATAAAACCTTTAAAATTGGGAGGATAGAACACGGGCAACTTGCTTTATCTTGGGAGAGCTACAACCAGTAAATCAAGCTTCGCTTTTGTGCTACTGTCCTCATAGTAATTATATTTGTATGAATAAAAAGTTTCAAATAATGAAAAAATTGATCACTGTAGTAACCGAAATATGTTTTTAATATATATTACAATTACAATAACGAAAAGATACTTAAAATCAACATTTTGGTTAAACTAAAATCATTTACAAACAAGTCATATGTTGCATAACAAGTAAAAACATATACAACGGCTCAATTTTAAAGGCTTAACAAATTAAACTTGTTCTAAAAAGAAAGATTTCAACAAGGGCAATGCACCAAGGCATAATATCTACATACAGTTGCAACATTTTGTAAAAACACAGGAAAAATACAAACATTGGAAATTGTTTTTTTTAATTAGTAGCACCTAGAATTGTTCAAGTATTTCTCCATTGCACAAAACACAAAACAACCTTTTCCATTGGTGAGAAAATAGTTTTTAACGCTCTATCCATAAATAATTTAACAGGATACTAAATAAGACAACTTATATAATTAAATTTAGTTTTTATTTGTAAAAAGTATGATAAAATAGTTTAATTCTATATGTTAAACTAGTGCTAGAATTCAAGTGTCATTTGGCGTAAGTAGAGCCGTAGAGGAGTCAATGCAGGCCCAGATCTGCCTACAAACGAATTAAATGTTTATTTTATTTATATTTATTTTATCCTTAAAATGATTGATTAGTCAAACACAAGCTCTTAATTTTATTCATAAATTTTATTCCACATGCCATTATTATTATTACTATTTTGTTATTTATTTATTTATTATTAACAACATTATTACTATATATATGGAGACTGATGATCAAATGATCTATCTTTACAATTTCCATTTTGCTTTTATGGGTAAGGCAAGCAGATGGATCAGAAATTTGTTGCTAGGCAAAAAGGATGATAAAACTAATAACAAAGGCCGCGGTGGCGATGGCGTGATTATATCGCCATCGCCACCGTCGACCACTGCCATCGTACCAGCATCTCCGAGGAGGCGATGGAGCTTTAGAAGATCAAATAGCAACCAAAAGGTAGCAGTCAATCACAAGAGTTGTCGATCACTCGACTCCATCATGACCTCTCAACTACTATCGCAAGCCTTGTTCGACTACGCGATTCAACACCAAAACCACACCACGAAGCTTGTGGTTCCGCCCATCGTGAAAACACCGCGTAGAGTGTCTAGTGCAGTTATGGTCACTGCTGCAACCAAGATTCAAGCAGCTTTTCGTGCATATCTGGTAACATGCATTTCAATGTGGTCGTGTGACATAATCATGTGTGTCTATTATTTTTTTCACAGAGATGGCAAAATAGATGGGCGGATAATGAATCAAAACTGTTCTGGTTAACACATTAACCAAAACCGCGCGATACACTATCCTTTAAATAAAAGGAATGTTAAGAGATAATTAATATGAAGAATACTTTGAAATATAAGGATATTATTTCATCAATATTATTACTTTCTATATTAAAAATGTACTATAAGATTATAATGATATCAAGTATACTCATGAGTTTGATCTATTTTTTTTTACTAGATAATATTTTATCTTTTTGACTCGTTAGAGATTAGATAACTGAATTAGACCTACCAACAAGTAAAAAAACTTGAAACAAACACCAGTTTATTAATCGAATCTAACAAATACAGGCACGGAAGGCGTTGTGCGCTTTACGTGGACTAGTGAAGCTACAAGCGCTGGTTCGGGGTCACTTGGTGCGTAAACGAACGGCGACCATGGTTAGGTGCATCAGTGCATTGGTCTCTATTCAAGTTAGAGCTCGTTTTCAAAGGATGCAAATGGTCGAGGACGCCGGTTCTAGTAGTAAAAGAGGATTCGTGTTGGCTCATGAGCGCCGTCTGAGCGCACCACAAATCGTATGTCCTCTAGTTATATTTGAAACATAATCTAAATTGACCCATTCATAAATAAACAAATAAGTTGAAACAATTAGGTCAACTTTGGTTTCCAACCGACATTTTTATCGTCGCTAAAGCGGCTCTTGTTTTCGTCGCTGAAAATTCATCTAAATTTGAACAACAAAGAGATGGAACATTTTGTTGCTAAAGTGCTCGTCTTGTCACTGAGTTTTCTTTGAGATTTTCAGGATTACAATGATAAACCAAGCCAATTCGGAACCAAACCGAATCGACAAGCATCTAGAAGATTTTCGATGGATTCGTCACCACTAACACATGAAAAATCAATGAGATTGCATAGTAAGCCAACTGATAAGGTTACTGCTTCATCTCAAACCAATACACAACATGACGAACCGAATTACATGACCAAAACCGCGTCTTCAAGAGCAAAAACACGGTCACAGAGTGAACCAAGGCGCCGACCCACAAAACAAAAGCGTGAAAACAGGCAAACTTCATCGAATGAAGGTCTCGTTGCCGTCACCCCAACCCATCAAAAGGATCATGAAGATTTGTTAACCAAGCCTTACCGGTCATCGAAATCAATCAGTGGTTTTGAATTCGATTCAGCCAGTACTTGTACCAATGGTTCATCTTATTATACAACTCTTTACGATGAAAACTTATATTAAACTAAGATGGGCCATGTGGAGATGCTAGCGACGGATGACACTTAAATTCGTCACTAAAACTCAACCAAAGAAAGGTGTCTGTAGATTGTAAGTGTTAGGATTCTATATTGGATTTGGCATGTTTTTTTTTCTTCTTTTGTTACATACCAGTATAATAGATCCATTAACGTCATATACATACGTTCACATAACTATTTACATTACACGCGGTATGGGTCGGGTCACATAATATGAGTATGTTATAGAAATACGTAATAAAAATACAATGATATTAGACAATAGAGCACTTATGGTTTTTTATTTTTAAAAACGATCTATTACATCTTTAATCAATTCTAAAGTAAAGTTTTTTCTTAAGTAACAAATGCAATAATGTTAAAATTATAGTCATTTGTTGCTTTTTACATGTCCATTGGCTCATAAACTCATTAGAAAACATATCAATTTCTGTAAAAAGCTGTTTTGGTACAAATGTGTTTATTTAGTTATTCTCCAGAGTATATTCTAATATGATCTTACCAATGGCTTCATTGTGTTCTCCTAAAACTACTAAAATTACAAGAAACGTCCTCTATAACGATAAGCTTGTGACTCGTCGTGACCAAGGAAAAGGTAATGCACAGCTATCTGGCATCGAGTATATTTGAATCTAGAAATGTTTTATGTTGAAGGGTTATTAATTTCCTAAAAGTTAGCTGTAACCTATTATTTCTAGTTTATTATTAATCAATGTGGCATTTCTATTCAAAAGTTCTCATGTGTTTCCAAGGTTTCTAGGAGTGCAATGATAAGTGTTGCACAAGATTTGATGAATATAAGTAGTTGAATTGAGGTTGAATACACTTTTAATAAACACAATAAATAAGAAATGAAACACTTTAGTTGAATTGAGGTTGAATACACTTTTAATAAACACAATAAATAAGAAATGAAACACAGAAATTATAATTCTTATTGATGAACATTAAGAATTACAAGTTTATTATACAGAAAAAAAAAAGAAATAATTGAAGAGACAAATAAGACAGAACAAACTCCAATTAACTAACCTAATACTCTAGACACACTGAATACAGATGATTAAGTAGATGAATAAAAACAGGAGTATGCTTATGAAACTAATAATAATGCATACAACAGATATAGCAAAGCAAAGCTATTTTTTATTTAAAAAGAGGAAGAAATTTGTCAGAGTGATGGCAAAACCTCTTCTTTGAGTGAATCTTGAACCGCCTTCAACAGTGCCGGCATCAGTTTCTGGTTGGTAACGATGATGCCTGTGTCCAGATCCAGATATCTTCCTTTCGAAAAGTCCAATGGCTTTCCAGCAGCATCAGCAGCAACACCTCCAGCTTCTGAAAGTTTTACAATATTAAAAAAAAATCATTGATCGAAGTAAAATGCAATGATATGGTTATCGTTAAGGGCAGATAAGAAACTGATGGATACCTGCAACGACGATGTATCCAGCGGCATGATCCCATATCTTCTCACGATATCCTTTGTTTGGAAACCTTAAATATATTGCCCCGTCTCCTCGTGACAAGGCACCGTATTTTGCCTGGCTGTCTATTCTAACGGGTGGTGCTTTAACCCCCAATTTCTATAACCAAAGCAAATTATAATTTCATAACATCCTTACATACAAACAAATGTTACTCTGCACTTTGTACTCTTGACTATTAGAGTTAGGGTGTTCAAAAACCAACCAAACAGAAGCAAATCGGACAGTTATACGATCTAGTCCATGACTAACGGTTTGAAAGGCAGGAAATAATGGTTTGGAACTTGGAACATGAAGTTTAACCTTTATTATTTATAATTTTTCATTTCCGGAATATGCACTTATGTAAATGTAATAATGAACCATTTTAGAAACTTTAATGCAAACCAACAAGTTTAAAAAAAAGTATATAAAAAAATTCAAACAGAACCTTATTGGCTGGTCTGGCCACCCACCCAACCAAGTCGGTTTAGTTTGCCATATTTTTTGAAACCATGGATAGAAGTTCGGCCCAGAAATTTCGTCAAAACCTGCATAACGTGTAATCAACACCCCTAGTGAAACTTATTTTGTTTGACTAGTGTATCACTTTTTTCCCAGCAAAAAAGTTTACTATTACTGACATGTTTGCCCATTAATATCACATCATAATAACAAGGATGCACTACACATTTGACTTTCTTATTTGGCCAACTAAATATCATTTTGCTCATCATTAAGGAGAGCACACTAATATTTTCAAGTAATAGAAGGTATTACCTTTGCTATAGAGCCAGATAAACTGTGGGAAGAATGTGCAGCTTCGTATGATTCAAAGAATGCAGCTTCTTCAGGATTCTCCGTGTTACTAACATGCACCTGAGGTGTCAACAAAACACTCATTTTTCAATCATACTGCATAACCTTCAACCAATTGAACAAGCCATCATCCATTTTATCCTGAGTTAGGATCTTTTAGTCCTAAATATCCTCTTTGGTCATTTTATCAATTAATTCCCTAGATACTCGTAACTACTAATATATCAAACATTTGAGTATTTAAGTTCTTACAACTTCAAGAAACAAAATTATATCAAACCACTATCTTCTAAGGCCTAATTCATTGCAGTTAATTATAATTATTCACTATCACATGAAATTTTCAATACACACATCCAAACACGCACAAACAATGGTATGGAAATTAAGCTGTTGAATTACCTTGACGGGTGTTGAGCCATCTAGGGACTCCATGTATGTTCCACAAGAAAATTGTGCAGAGAACAAGCAACCTGCTGCTGCCTTATTAGGACCATCTGGAGTTTGGCTCGTAATTGATTCCAGTGGGAGATTTGGACAAGCAAGGACCCCTAATACAACTTTCCCTTCGTCTAGCAGACCTAATGCTATCGCATATTGGTCACCCCTCAAAAAACTGCATCCACAAACATAAAAATTTTTTAGCTACATTGAATATGTAAATGAAGCAATACAAGTACAAAAAAGAATTTTGGTTACATGGAGACCATCTCCAGCATAAAAACTACAACAATTTCCGTTGATAAGTGTCCCTTAAATGAAAATTTCAAGCTAAATTTACTTATCATGTTTTGTTATTATAAAAGGGCAGTTTAGTAAAAACACTTTGGTTAAACCACATGCAATTGAGCCGTAAAATCTAGTAGCTCACACTTCATCCCATGAGGTTTGACTAGCCACCGTAGAAGAGAGATATTTGGTATTACTGAAATCACGTTTTAGACCCAGACCTGTTTGACCAATTACCATTTTGCCACCTCAATTAGGTACATTTTACTTCACATGTGAGGAAAGTAGATAATAAAAGAAGTTAAGATTGTATAAAATGACATGTAAAACAAAGAAATGCTCAAAAAACAAGAAGTAAAGGCCAAAAAAATAAATAATACCCTTTAGTGCCGTCAATAGGATCCAAAACCCAGTGCTGGCCATTAGGGCCCCCTTCAGACATACCACAATCGATAATAGTGAGTACATCCCCCTCAGATAAAGGAGACACCTTGTAACTTCCATCACTAGCAATTGTATCATTTACTAATTTCGTAATACGTTCAAGGGTGTCTTGAGATCCTTCTTTCCTAAGATCTCCCGAGTCCTTCAAATCATCAACACCAATGAATTTAACCAAAAATGGAAGATAATCACATGGAATTGAAACAAATAAGGGTTGAAAGTTACCTCCTCTGCCACTAGTGAGAATGCCTGATCAGGAAGTTCTTTCTGAAGTACAAAGCTCACAAGAACTTGGGATCCTGAGAATCAAATTAGAGCATATCAAAGTAGATGGAGAAAAAGTTAATAATTTATTGAAAGTACTTTTGAGGATAAATGAATAAAATTAGCTTGAAAAACAGAGGGGAGTATTTATGATGGAAAAAGATGTAGGTATTTATAAATGGTTTGATTACTTGTTACACTTTATACCAATCAAGTCAGATGTGTAAAACTAAAAATATTACCTCAAAAAGAAACAGGTCATACAGGCTAAGTGAGCTTTAAACACATAAAACATCCGAAAACATTTTATTCAAGAGATAAACTATTATTAAAATAATATAAATTTGTATTCAAGTTTGACACACTAATAATGTGTAAAAACATCAAAAAAAAATTGGAAGAAAAAGTGTTCCCGGTCAACCCAACTTGAGATTTACCAATAAATAACTTGGTTTTGATCTCAACCAACCTGAACAATCTAACACCTTTAGTTTTAAGGATCGCCTACATCCCACATTCCCACCCCCCCTAAACCACGTCAGTAGCTTTGCTATGGACGGGAAGTACTGGGTATGGGTATGGTTATGGTAATTTTAAGGATCACATTTTTCGACAATGAGGTGATTACCATCCAAGTGTAAGCCATATATCATATGAAATGAAAACTTAAAAAAGGTCAGGAACATACCATAATCAGCCACTGTGACCGGACTTTTATCAGATTTTGATTGGACATCAGATTGCAACAGCCCTTTTTGTACATTCTACAAAAACAAGCATCAATGATAGTATCAGTTGACCTCCATCCCACAGTCACTAAGTAATGCAGCATCAAACTCAACTTCTCTCAACAATATGCTAAGATAGTAAGATTATCACATAATCATATACTTAAAAGTTAGGGACCAGTAATTAATTTTACATTTAACTCAATAATCACATTGCCTTACACATATCCTCCAAATCTGATTATGTTTATACCACATCCCCCACCCCACCAACCAAAACAATTAAAAAAATAATTAAATAAATAACGCTCAAGTAATCAACCCCAAAAAGAAGACTTAACAAACACTTAAACACATATATAATTCATAATTAATCTGGGAGTTTAATAAAAATTTCATCTTTCCTACTGCTACTTCACTCTCAAACCAAACCCTCTACTTCTCAAACTCAAAACCAAAATGTCTTCAACATCTTTTGAAATTGAACCCACATCATCACAAACCTAACCTACAACCACTAAACTTACAAAACCAAGAATCAAATGCAACAAATTCCACTAACACCCAACTCCAGTTCTAGGTTTCAACAAGTCACCAAACCCCATACAATCAATTCACACACATACATCACAGAATTCAATCCAAAAGTAAGTTTATTCGTGCAATTGAGTAATCGAGAGAGTGATAAGAGGTGCCTGGCATAGACGGGCAGCAAGAGAAGCAGCTTTCTTTGCAGCAGCGAGTTGTTTATCATACGACATTGGTGATGATGATGATGATATGATTGGAGAGTATGACGATTTGAGTGTGAAGAAGGTGAAGATGGGTTTAGGGTTTGATTTTGTAGATGGGGTTAGGTGGGGAGCAAGACGAGCGAGTGCTGCAGCCATTCTGATTTCCCCACCACAACATTAATCCACACACCTACCTCCGGTCCCCTTCGCTATTTTACTTCATTAATACTAGATTTAGAAAACCCGTATAAATAAATAAAATATTAAATAAAATAAAAGTTATTAATTATAAATGATAGATTAAGACATCATATGATTAAAATTATGTATGAGAAATAACTATAAGTTATAAAAAATAATATGAAAATTTTTTATTTTTTTATTTTTTTCAAAGATAAATTAAACATCTTGTTTTAAAATAACGTTTTAAAAATTTTCCATTTTTAAAAATTTTCTTACAGTAACTTCTTATTTTAATTATTTTTATTTTATAAAAAATTTACTTTAAAAAAATTGATTTTAAAATATTACATAAAAACAGTTTTATTTTTTTAAAAAAACTTTTTATAAAAACTATCTTTATAGAAATAAAAAACTAATAAAAAATTCTCTTTCTTAATCTATTAAAAATTAAAAACTAATTATAATGTAAAAATAAATAGATAATATTATTAGTGTTTAATGTGGTTATTTAATAGGAAAGAGAAGCGAGAAAAGTTTGATAAGAATGAATGTGGTGGTGACATTTGGCACACTCATTTACCCTTTTATTAGAGTAGTAAGATAAAATAAGATTTAATCTCGGGTTTCGGTATGGACCGAGGGTAGGATGTTGTGATTTTTTTCAAGGAATAGGGGCATCTTAATATTTTTGAAGGCCTAAAACGAAACTAAAATTTGAGGTCTTTGATTGTTTATTAGGATTGTTTTGAGCATCACTAGATTGTTTATTAGGATTGTTTTGAATATCATTATTTTTTACCGTTTTACCGTTATGTATCTTAACAATGACCTTTTTTGAGATTCAATTAAAACTTCTTGTTCTCTTCTTTTTTTTGTCTCTTTGGTCCAACCTGATTCATGTTTTCTAATTCGCTTTGACATGTTCAATCAAATGTAGATGACTAGATGAACCAAAATACTAAAGCAACTCCTAAATCAAATTAAATAATAATAATAATTAGCAATTTTCAAGCAAATCTGAAAGCCCTAAAATCAATTTACAAATTAAACAAGGTATTAAGATGATACAATGATTCTAGCAAATCTGAAATCCCAAATCAAATATTTCAAGCAAAGTATATTGTATATATTCTAAACACAAAGTATGGAGAAGAACTAAAGCATCAAAACATATATTCTAAACAGAATAACTAAAACACACAATGATTCTATGTTCTAAACAGAAGAACTAAAGCATACAAATAAATAGAAGACAAAGTGCACAACTTACCTTAACTGAGCACACAAAGTGACTGAGTGAAAGTGTGAAACTGAAATCGAGCAGGAGCAGAAGCAATTAGAGGATTTAGAGCAGCAGTGCAGCACAAGTGCACAAGCAGCAGTGCAGCACGTCGGGCTGCCAGCACAAGTGCACAAGCAGGCCAACTGAAATCGAGTGGAACTCCCCCTCGTCGGTGGTCGGCCGCCCCTGAACCGAAGGTCCGATACTCCAATTGTCCGAACTTCAAATCAATTCGTCGAGGTAGAAGCGTAGTAGCGTAGCAGAAAGTGAGAAAATTGAAGGTCCGATTGGATCTTAACTTCCAGTTTCGTCCGTTCGACCGTTCATTTCCAACTCCCCGCTATCGCCGCCCGACCGCCCCAAGCCCCCAATCAGACTCTGCTAATTAATTCCCCATCTCCCGAGTCCCAATTTCTGGTTTCCCACTTTCCCGAATGCCCGTCGATGTAAAAGTCTGAAAGAAACTAAAACCTATAAATTTTTTTGGGCTTAATGAGATTTGGACATATGTGGTGGCCTATTACATTAAGTGGGCTAAAGCCCAAGCTTGTTTTTACAAGCTTATGGGCCGACCCTATTAAGGAAAATATAGGTTTGATTCTCATCCCAGGTGTACCTGTTGGGTGGTAGTTAATAGTGAAGACCGAGAACCTAGACCAAGGTGCACGTGCGACCAGTATTGCCTCCTGCGGATTTCTAGGCTGGATATCACATGTCGGTTATTAAGTTTGGTAATACTCAATTTTTTACTAATATTTAATTAACAACTTCAAGAGTTGAATGTGGCCTCGTTGTAGGACGCTAAAATTCTGTAAAGGAATACACAATGGGTGGCTGGTCCATGTCGATGAATGGGGATTCATAGTTAGGTTTTGAGTGTAACGTTATGTGACGTAGAGATAGCAGTTCAAACTTCACTTATTAGCTTGGTTTGGAATCGTGAGTCGGTTGTCTTCCTGCTACATGCTGGGGGCAAGTGCGTCGCAACCAAGCGAGTCCGGAAATATGTAACATCCAAAAAGTTTGATAATTATTTATTTATTAGGATTAGTGTTCAGTCGCACAACATGCGTGCGAAGGAGCCTCAATCGCATGCCAAACGTGCGAATGAAGCTCAATCGCACGAATGGTGGGCGTATGGGCTCAGTCGTACGATTGAGCCGTGCGAATGGTCCAATCGTGCGATTGAGTATGTCGGCTAAAAATTGGCATGTAGGATAAGTAAGGCGGTTAAGGGTGTTAGAAGCAGATTTTATCTGCTATATTCTCACCCTCTCATCCCTTTTGAACCCCAACACCCCTGCCCTTGCTATATTGAGTAAATTAGCTCCGTTTTGGTAAGTTTTGCTTGGTGCGGATCGATTCTTGAATATGTTAAGCTGTGTATGTGGTTGAAATTGATCCAAAAACATGTTTTTAATCTGGGTTTTGTTAAATCTTTCTGTTAAACTGAAAAGTGAAGGTTCGGGTCCTAGTTTTTGTGAAGATTGATGAAATAAGGTCCCGAAACGGTTGTAAATGAGGTGTATATGTTCTGTTGTGAATATGGTATAATCTGAACGGTTAAAACTTGAATTTTTGGATCAAATATGGTAAGAACACAGCTGCTGATCCGTTTCAGGCGAATGAGCCCAGTCGCATGACCTATTCGTGCGACTGAGTCAATCGCATTGTTCAAACGTGCGACTGAAGTTCAGTCGCATGAACCAATCGTACGAATGGAGGTCATTCGCACAAACCCTGTTATAGCTCATTCGCACCTCTGTCGTATGGTCCATTCGTACGACTAAGCTCAGTCGTATGTTTAGTCGTACGAATGAGTCCAGTCGTATAGCCTTAGTCGTGTGAAGTGATCAGCTAGGGGTGGTTTGACTAAGTTAGGGTTGTTGTTTTAGGTTGCATTGAGAAAGAGAAGTTCTAGCTGCCCTAGTATATTTGGATTGGTAAACACTTGCTAAAAGCATTAAGGTGAGTTCTAATTGCCCTTTTTATGTGTTAATGTCGTTTGATAAATGTTGTTTGACAAAATCGGGCACTGGCATGCATATAAATAAATAAAGATGTGAATATGAGTCGAATGTGGTAAATTGTGGTTAATGGCGAGGTGGAGGTTTGACCCACCAAACTATAGACGGAGGTTTGACCCGTCAACGCCATTTATAGACGGAGGTTTGACCCGTCAACGCGCGAGGTGGAGGTTTCACCCACCAAATTCTAGACGGAGGTTTGACCCGTCAACGCGCGAGGTGGAGGTTTCACCCACCAAATTAAAATTGATAAAAAGATGTCCATAAATACCTTGTGGGTATTCGATATGCATATCAATACTGGGATAAATAAATGGACTGATGAATGTGTGTGTGGATCATTCGGTGTGATAACACTTGATGAATTCTTACTATTAAAATATGGTGTATGTTAGAACTCACCAGTTTATCTGATTGTGTGTTTGTTTTCTAATGCATGCCAGGTAGTAATAGAGGTGTTCGTGATGGTCCCCCACAGAGTTAGCTTCCGGTTATGGTGTATGATACTGGCCACAAATGTTGGGTTTTGGGAATGAAATGATTGAAGTTTAAAAAGTTTTGAAATGTCGGACAATGTCTTGTAAATATAGTTAACGATGTAAACAATTCAGTTTTTTTTATATATGTAAAATTCCGTTGCGTTTGTAGTCTCTGAGTTGTTAATAACAACCCAACTAGTAGCACCCTCCTTATTATATTATATTGTTATGTGATTGAGGGTGTTACAAGTTGGTATCAGAGCCTTAGTTAAAGAGATTTGAACATTTGATTGTTTTAAACTTTAACTGAAAAAGTGGGAAGTGCCAGTATCTATGACCGGAGGTGGGGTGAAGTATTGTGTGGATGAGTATTTAATTGTTAGTGATAATTCAGTCAAGTGTTGAATGAAAGTGATTGTTTGAATTAAAGGATTATTATTATGTGTATGCATGATTCTGTGGTTTAGATAGGGTTAGAAATAAACTGTGAAAGGATAATGAGAAGAGGCAGGATGGTGTGAATAAGTAAATAATTGATAACATCTGGCCAATGTTATGAGCAATTTACATTATATGCAGCATCCTGGTATCACTCATTATTTGATTATGGTTTATTTCTGATCGTAGATGGAGGAAACCAGTAATACAAATTCTAGACTTGAAGCTAGGATCCCAGGTGATGAACTTAAGGCAACTATAGGTGATGAAGTCGCCCGAGTGTTGCGTACTACCTTACCTGAAATGTTGAGGAAAGGTGGTGAATCATCTTCCCAACCAACTCCTCCACCTGTTATTGTGAAGCCTGTAGTGGAGAAACCAATATCATATAAGCATTTTAAGGAATGTGACCCGCCTAAGTTTGAAGGCCAGAAGGATGTAGTAGTAACTTATAAATGGTTACGAGAGATGGAAGCAGCGTTTAAACTTAGTAGATGCAAGGAAGATCAGAAGGTGGGCTTTGCAGTGCATTCTTTTCAAGCAGAAGCTTTGTACTGGTGGGATACAGTGGAACAGGCCATGGGTGAGGCCGCCGTAAGTCAGATGACGTGGGAAACTTTTAAAGAACTGGTGATAGAAAAGTTCTGTCCGAAAGGCGAGATGGACAGAATTGAGATCAAGTTTTTACAGTTTCAAGCAGGCAGTTTAAGTCATAAAGAGTATACTTCCAGATTTGAAGAAATGGCGCGCTTGGTACCTCATTTAGTAACTCCTCAGACAAAAAGAATTACTAGGTATATTCAGGGATTACCTCCTAAGGTGAGAATGCTGGTCAAGTCAAATTCTCCTTCTACTTACCAAGCCACGGTGAATTTGGCCGCAGATATGTATGAGGAAGTCGCTGAGTCTGAGAAACCTGTGGTGAAAGAAGAAGTGGTTAGTCATCAGGAAGCTTCACTGAGTTCTAGGCCTATGTATGGACAGAGTAGGCCGCAGAAGAGAAAGTTTAATGCTAGGGGTTTTGTAGGTTCCCCTCCTCGGTGTAATAGATGTGGGAAGTTTCATAGAGGAGAATGTAGAAAGAATCACCCGGCATGTCGTAAATGCGGGAAGCCTGGACATTTCGTTTCCAGATGTCCAGAACTTCGGTGTTATGGATTTGGGGAGATGGGACATATGAAATCTGAATGTCCAAAACTTAGACCTGGACCGGTTCCTATTCGTACAGTGGGAGGACCGAGTAAAGGCAGCGTGAGTGGTAGTAGCGGTACAGCGGGGAGAGCATTTACGATGACTACGGAGGAGGCCAAGACGTTACCAGATGTTGTGTCGGGTACGTTTCTTGTTGATGATGTACCTGCTAGAGTTTTATTTGATTCAGGGGCTAATAGAAGTTTTATATCAATAAAATTCCATGCCTTAATAAAAGTTAAACCATCAAAGCAAGATGTTGCCTTTTCCGTAGAAACCGCCTCTAATGAATTTATAGTTGTTAGTGAGGTAATAGATGATTGTTTTGTCAAACTAGAAGGTGTAAAATTTCCTGCTAGGTTACATATGATGAAATTAGGAGGTTTTGATGTAGTATTGGGAATGGACTGGTTATCTACGTTTGAGGCTCAGATAATATGCAAAAGAAAGATGATTGTGCTGCGAGCACCAGATGATAATCTGGTAACGGTTTTTGGTGATGGTCATGATAGTGTGGTGAAAGTCATATCTATGATTAAGGCTGAGAAATTATTGAGTAAGGGTTGCGAGTCATTTTTGACATATGTAGTTGATACTGCTAAGGAAACGAGGAAGTTAGAAGATGTTCCAGTAGTTTGTAATTTTCCTGATGTATTTCCTGAGGATCTACCCGGTATACCTCCTGATAGAGAAATTGAGTTTAGAATTGACTTAATACCCGAGGCAAAACCTGTCGCTAAGACCCCTTATAGACTTGCACCGGCTGAGTTAAAGGAACTCCTGAAGCAATTACAGGAATTATTAGACAAGGGTTTTATCCGATCCAGCTCTTCGCCGTGGGGTGCTCCAGTACTATTTGTAAAGAAGAAAGATGGCAGTTTGAGGATGTGCATAGATTACAGAGAACTAAACAAGCTGACTGTCAAGAATAAATACCCATTACCCCGTATAGACGATTTATTTGATCAACTCCAAGGTGCTAATTGGTTCTCAAAGATAGATCTTAGATCCGGGTATCATCAGTTGAAGGTAAAAGAAGAGGACATACCAAAGACAGCTTTTCGTACACGATATGGGCATTATGAATTTTTGGTGATGTCGTTTGGGTTAACGAATGCTCCTGCTGCTTTCATGGATTTGATGAACAGAGTATGTAGACCGATGTTGGATAAATCGGTAATTGTGTTTATAGATGATATTTTGATCTATTCTAAAAACGAAGGAGATCATGCTTGTCACATTCGAGAAGTATTGGAAACCTTAAGAAAGAATAAGTTGTATGCAAAATTCTCGAAATGTGAATTTTGGTTAAGAGAAGTACAATTTTTGGGCCATGTGGTGAATGCGGATGGAATATTGGTGGATCCTGCAAAGATTGAAGCTGTGGTAAACTGGGGAATTGTAAGGCCCCGCTCACCGGGCACCTTACTGTTGGTCATCATCGCACGTAACACATACATTTAATACATGATCATAAAATACGCAGCGGAATCAATAAAAACATACATTCTCATTCATTCATAAAAGTCATTACATCATTGACTCAATTACAAAATACAGCTTTCTCTACTTTGTCTCTCCTCGTAGGGTCATACAGCGACCTCTAGAGAAGATATTAAATTCAAAAACATAAAAATTATATTTTTATACTAAAGAATATTCTTTAGGTAATTCCGTACATCGGAACCCTGACGGAATACTCTTGACACTCTCATGCAACATATTTCGTTGCATGTGCTACGCGCACGCTTCCAATGCGTGGCGAACTTATCAAAATCTAAAGAAGATTCCTTAAATAATCCCTTTTAGGGGAATACTCAAGAAATCTCGTAATGGCATGCAACGTGATGAGTTGCGTGAGTTATGGGCCCACAACACATGACGTTGCAGCATAATCAAAAAGCGAATGCCATCCCAAAAGAGCTGAGTAGCCGCCTCGTGCCATCCCCAGCAACGCTACCTGCCAACTGGAAACACATAAAAAGTCAGCGTTGCTGAGTGAGTTCTAGTTTTATAATAAAACATACTTTCATTCTCATTAACTGTTCTTCCATACATGTGTTCACACATCATACGTACACGTAGATAATATTGTTATTATCTCATCATTCATTACTTACTTTCATTCGTGTACATTTCATCATTCTCGTTTACTTTCATACATACATACTTTACATACTTTCGTACGTACTTTACTTTCATTCATACATTCGTTACTTACGTTCGAACTTTCATTACATTCATTCATACTTTCATTACTTTCGTTCGAACGTTCTTTACATTCAGTGATATGTACTATACCCCACTTTCATCATTCATACTACTGGTGCTGGACCTGTGGTGGTTAGCCACGAACGTTGTGCACAAAAGCTGATCCAGTCACCTGGGGTAAGTACATGCACCACTTATCTTTCACTTTACTACTAACATACGTTAGCCGAGTCTGTTGCAGTGCGCGGCTGCTCACCTCAGTGACAATCTTATGATTGCCTGCTAACCGAGTCTGTTGCAACACGAAGTTGCTCACCTCATTATCAATCTCAATGATTGACCCGATGTACATCCTTCGGGGTAGCTAACCCGTACACCGTTGAGCTAACACCTGCCAGGGGTGTGCACCTCCTTCATTTCGCTTGCAAGCCTTTCTTACTTTCTTTCATTAATGCATGCATTCATTCATCATGTTCCTTCTTTCATTATCTTTCACTTTACGTTCTTAATACATTCGTTTAGTTCGTTCATTCATTCACGTAAAGTTATTAAAAGATAACATACATTTACATAAGGAACATAAATACTTACATATCATCAGTATTCACCATTTATCATGGCAACATCATACTAACATACATACATCATACATACACTTCTACATTCACTCACATCAGCCCTGTTCGGGCGACTGAACTATCACCAGTCGCATGTCCTCCATGCGACTGGGCCATACGATTGGGCTGTTCATGCGAATGGGTACTCAAACGTGCGATTGAACTTCCTTCCGTACGACTGGACACTATGCGACTGGGTTATATGCGACTAACTCTTAACCGTACGACTGAACTACTCTGCGATTGAACTTATGCGACCGAAATCATCAGTCGCATCACCTATCGCGCGATTGAGGCTCAATCGGGCGTCTGAGCCTCAGTCGGGCGATTGGATATCAACTAACACTCATTCGGCCGAATGGCCCTTCAGTCGCATAACCCTAACTGGGCAGCGACTGGAGTTCTTCATGAACAGCAGTCGCGAACTCCCGCACCCAAACTCGTCTTAAACCCATTTTTAGCCCAAATCGACCCTCCCTAGCCTCAGGGATTCATACTAGGACATCATACAAGCATATACAAGTCCTACTTCATACCATAAACACATTACTCAAGAATTACCCAAATGGGTCAAACTTACACTATTTCAAAAATAGGGTTTATATGTGAATCCAGCCCTAAAATCGTTAGAAAACTTGTAAATGAGGGGTCCTAGAACTCACATTGTCAGGTAGGAGTTGATGAGCTTCGATTTGGCTAGCTTCACGATCGATCTTGAACTCGGGCAGCACTTTCCCTCTCTTCTTTTCTGCTCTCTGTCGCTCACTGCTCTCTCCCCGACTGAAAAATGGGAGGAGACTGGAGCTGCTCCCCTTTTATACCCACATCTCAGTCGCATCTGGCCCAGGGGCGACTGGACCTTCAGTCGCATCAACACTGTGCGATTGGACCCCAATCGCACGTGTTCCATGTGGCTCATACTTCATTCGGGCGGTTGAACTCCAATCGTGCGGTTGAGCTTCAATCGGCCGAATAGCCATGCGGTTGACCTCCAGTCGCATAAATCACAGGCGACTGGGGTTCAGTCGCATAGCCTACCAAAAAGTCAAACTTCCGGGTGTTACAAGTCCACCCCCCTTATTTTAGGTTTCGTCCCCGAAACCTGTCATTCCTCGAACAATCGTGGGTAATGCTGCCTCATTTCTTCTTCAGTTTCCCACGTCGACTCGGATCCCTTCCTGTGCCGCCACTGTACACGCACAAGGGGAACCACTTTATTTCTCAATCTCTTCTCCTTGCGATCTATGATCGCCACCGGTTGCTCTACATAATTGAGCTTTTCGTCTACCTCGATATCATCCAGTGGAACGACCATGTCTTCGTCCGCTAGACACTTCCTCAGATGAGACACGTGGAAAGTCGGGTGGATTCCACTTAGTTCATCTGGCAGATCTAACCTATAGGCCACCTCTCCTACTCGAGCAGTGATTCGGAAAGGGCCTATATATCGCGGACTCAGCTTACCTCGCTTCCAGAATCGAATGATCCCTTTCCAAGGTGAGACCTTCAACATAACACGATCTCCCACCTGGAACTCAATCGGCCTGCGTCGTTTGTCGGCATACGACTTCTGTCGGTCTTTGGCCGCCTTCATATAGGTTTTAATTCTTTCGAGCTTCTCAGTCATAGCCTCTACCACTTCGACGCTTCCCAGTTCTTTCTGGCCAATATCACCCCAACAGACGGGTGTCCTGCATCTTCTACCGTATAGCATTTCATAAGGTGGCATGCCGATACTGGCATGATAACTGTTGTTGTACGAGAACTCAGCTAACGGTAGATGGTCATCCCAACTTCCACCAAAGTCAATAACACATGCTCGGAGCATGTCCTCCAATGTTTGAATGGTCCTTTCCGACTGACCATCCGTTTGAGGATGATAAGCCGTGCTAATGTGCAACCTCGTCCCCATAGCATCGTGGAATTTCTTCCAGAATTTGGATGTAAACCGGGTGTCGCGATCAGACACAATCGACACCGGTACACCATGACGAGTCACGATCTCTTTGATGTAAAGATCAGCCAACTTCTCGGACGAATATGTCTCCCGCATCGGTAAGAAGTGAGCACTCTTCGTCAATCGATCCACAATCACCCAGATCGTATCATACCCTTTCGGGGTACGTGGCAGTTTCGTGATAAAATCCATGGTGATGTGTTCCCACTTCCATTCCGGTATGTCCAACGGTTGGATCTTTCCATACGGCTTCTGGTGCTCCGCCTTCACTTGCAAACACGTGAGGCATTTACTCACATACTCCACCACATCACGTTTCATACCCGGCCACCAGTAATCTTTCTTCATATCCTGGTACATTTTGGTAGCACCGGGATGAATGGAGTATCGAGACTTATGAGCTTCATCCAAAATCTTCATTCGCAGATCCCCAAGACGAGGAATCCACATACGCCCAAACCGAGTTCTAACACCCGTTGCGTTCTCACCCAATTCTGCGACCAGACCTCTCATGCGTTCAGAGTTAAGATGTTCGTCTTTCAAAGCCTCATCTTGGAACTCTTTGACCTGTCTCATTACGTCGGAAGTCATGATTAGCTGGTACGCCTTCACCCGAATTGGCTCGGGCCTCTCTTTTCGGCTAAGGGCATCCGCCACCACGTTAGCTTTGCCCGGATGGTAATGGATCTCACAATCATAGTCCTTTATAAGCTCCAACCATCGTCGTTGCCTCATATTCAGATCTTTTTGCTCGAAGAAGTACTTCAAGCTTTTGTGGTCCGTGAAGATGGTGCACTTCGTCCCGTACAGATAGTGCCGCCAAATCTTCAACGCGAAAAACACAGCTGCTAGCTCCAAGTCATGAGTAGGGTAGTTAACCTCATGAACTTTTAGCTGTCGGGATGCATAGGCTATCACCTTTCCTCTCTGTATTAATACACACCCCAACCCCGAGTAGGAGGCATCAGAATAAACCACCAAATCTTCACTCCCCTCGGCTAACGCCAATACTGGAGCTTGGGTCAATCTCGTCTTCAGTTCTTCAAACGCCTTCTCTTGAGCTTGACCCCATACAAATTTCACATCCTTCCGGGTCAACTTTGTCAGTGGAGAAGCAATTTTGGAAAAGTTTTGGATAAACCTTCGGTAGTAACCCGCCAAACCCAAGAAACTACGGATCTCGGACGGCGTCTTCGGAGACTTCCATTGCATCACTGCTTCCACGTTCGCTGGATCGACCATAATCCCATCCGGATTTACCACGTGACCCAAGAATTGAACTTCACGCACCCAGAATGCGCACTTGGAGAATTTAGCATACAACTTCTCCCTTCTCAACGTCTCCAGAACTTCGCGAATGTGACCGGCATGCTCAGTCTCACTCTTTGAATAAATCAAGATGTCATCAATGAATACAATCACTAATTTATCCAACATCGGCCGGCACACCCTATTCATCAGGTCCATAAAAGCAGCTGGCGCGTTGGTCAGACCAAATGACATAACGAGGAACTCATAATGACCGTAGCGCGTACGAAAAGCTGTTTTAGGGATATCCTGCTCCTTCACCTTCAGTTGATGGTAGCCTGATCGAAGATCTATACGTGAAAACCAACTAGCACCCTGAAGTTGATCAAACAAGTCGTCGATCCTCGGCAAGGGGTATCTGTTCTTTACTGTCAGCTTATTCAGCTCGCGGTAGTCGATGCACATCCTCATACTACCGTCCTTCTTCTTTACAAACAGGACCGGAGCACCCCAAGGTGAGATACTCGGTCGAATAAACCCCTTATCCAACAGCTCTTGTAACTGCTCCATCAACTCTTTCATCTCCGTCGGGGCCAATCGGTATGGTGCCTTGGCAACAGGTTGGGCGCCTGGTACTAAATCAATCTGGAACTCGATCTCTCTGTCAGGTGGCAATCCCGATAAGTCTTCCGGGAACACGTCTGGGAACTCACACACAACCGGAACATCAGACAGTTGTGGTGCTGGCTTTTCTACATCTTTCACATAACATAAATAGGCGTTACATCCACGCCTCATACATTTCCCCGCCACTGCCATTGAGATCACCTTCGGAATCGTAGTAACCCGATCCCCATAAACTGTCACTGGACTACCGTCAGGCGCTGTCAAACTGATCATCTTCTTGCGACACACAATGCTCGCCTCGAAATCTGCCAACCAATCCATACCAAGCACCAAATCGAAACCGCCTAACGTCATCGCAAAGGGTTTAACTGGGAATTTGTGACCTTCCAGTTCTACATCGCAACCCTCAATTACCTCTGAAATCCTGGTGGTTTTACCTATCGCAGTCTCTACATCAAACGGCACATCCACACGCCTACTACTAACGGGCAATTTGGCACAAAAAGCAGCAGAAATGAAACTCCTACTGGCACCCGAATCAAATAATACAGAGGCTAAAGTTTGGTTCACCAGAAACGTACCGGACACTACATCGGGGTCCGTCCTTGCCTCTTCCTGCGTCATCGTAAATGCCCTGGCGCTCGCTTTCGACCCTTCACCCCCTGTCTTCTTCACACCGGAACCCTCAGATCTCGGCTTCTTGCAATCTTTATTCATATGACCACTTTCCCCACAGTTATAGCACCTCATCGCTTTACACTCTTTGGCCATATGACCGGGCTTTCCACACTTGAAACATACATTCAGCCCCCATCTGCACTCACCACCGTGCTCTCGCCCACACTTCCCACACTTTCTCGACCCTGCACTTGTCACGACCACACGACGATCATCAACCCGTGCCTTCTTACTACTTGTCGAAGTATCACCCCGACCAAACCTCTTTCCCTGCCACTTCCTCTCATCACTTCCCTTCTTACTGCCCTCAGATTTCACCATCGCAGCTCGTTCATCATACAACCTCCCAGCTAAATCCACCGCCGACCTGAAAGTACTGGGTCGGGCGGAAATCAAATGCCAACGAATTTCGGCTGGCAACCCCTGAATATACCGGTTAATCTTGCGAGACACCGGCGTCACTTGCTCTGGCACCAACCGTGCCATGTCGTTGAACTTAGTCGTGTATTGTTGATGGGTCATCGTCCCCGCCTCCAACTGCAGGAACTCTCTCTCAACTCGGTCCATCTCTCGACGAGGACTAAACTCCTCGATCACCATTCTTTTCAATTCCGACCACTTCATCTTCCCAATAGCTCTGCTACCCTCGGCCTGGACAATGTTGTCCCACCAGCACAATGCCGTCCCCGTAAACGAGTGGGTAGCAAACTTTACCTTCTTATCCTCCTGGCAGTCACTGATATCAAGGACCGCCTCCATCTCTCTCACCCATTGGTGAGCATCAGCAGCCATACCCGAACCATCAAAAGTCGGAGGCTTGCATCTCATAAATTTCCCGTAGTCACAACCCCGGGCTGTCTCCCGTACCTGTTCTTCCTCTTCTTCCTCTTCATCATCGGACAATACTGTTTCTGCCCCTGTCTGTTGCTGTCTACCGGAGGACCGATTCCTCCCCCGTCCCTCACCTTCACGTACTGCCTTAATCACTTCGGTTACTACAGACGGCAAGATCGTCTGCATAACCTGATGTACCTCCTCAACAACTGCCTCTTTTACCGAGGCTCTCAACTTGGAGCTTTCGTCCGTCTCTTCCTGGTGAGGAATCTCGTTCTCCTCACGAACTACTTTCTCTTTCCTAGATCTTCCTCGCGTGATACGCGGCTCATCACCACGTCCGCCATCACGAGAAGCATCAGATGATCTATCACCGACCATCTTCTATCACACTGAAAGATTAAAACACCAACACGGTCATTCAAGGAAATAGCTCAGTTTATGTTAAGTACAGTAAGTCCCTAATTACAGTGGCCAGTTGTGATTAGCCACTTACTCTACTCTTCGTACCCCGAGCATCACCTATCCTGACTACATTAGTATCTCAGTCTAACAGTACACATCATTCACATAACAAGCGCACGTAATACCAGTTAATCTTTAATAAAAATACCTGATGGCACGCGACTACTCAGATGGCATTCTCATTCTCCCTGTCCCATTCTCAGTTTAAGTTTAGGTTTATTATAAAAATTTACCCATTTTACTTAAACTTTTTGCTCTGATACCAACTTGTAAGGCCCCGCTCACCGGGCACCTTACTGTTGGTCATCATCGCACGTAACACATACATTTAATACATGATCATAAAATACGCAGCGGAATCAATAAAAACATACATTCTCATTCATTCATAAAAGTCATTACATCATTGACTCAATTACAAAATACAGCTTTCTCTACTTTGTCTCTCCTCGTAGGGTCATACAGCGACCTCTAGAGAAGATATTAAATTCAAAAACATAAAAAATATATTTTTATACTAAAGAATATTCTTTAGGTAATTCCGTACATCGGAACCCTGACGGAATACTCTTGACACTCTCATGCAACATATTTCGTTGCATGTGCTACGCGCACGCTTCCAATGCGTGGCGAACTTATCAAAATCTAAAGAAGATTCCTTAAATAATCCATTTTAGGGAATACTCAAGAAATCTCGTAATGGCATGCAACGTGATGAGTTGCGTGCGTTATGGGCCCACAACACATGACGTTGCAGCATAATCAAAAAGCGAATGCCATCCCAAAAGAGCTGAGTAGCCGCCTCGTGCCATCCCCAGCAACGCTACCTGCCAACTGGAAACACATAAAAATTCAGCGTTGCTGAGTGAGTTCTAGTTTTATAATTAAACATACTTTCATTCTCATTAACTGTTCTTCCATACATGTGTTCACACATCATACGTACACGTAGATAATATTGTTATTATCTCATCATTCATTACTTACTTTCATTCGTGTACATTTCATCATTTTCGTTTACTTTCATACATACATACTTTACATACTTTCGTACGTACTTTACTTTCATTCATACATTCGTTACTTACGTTCGAACTTTCATTACATTCATTCATACTTTCATTACTTTCGTTCGAACGTTCTTTACATTCAGTGATATGTACTATACCCCACTTTCATCATTCATACTACTGGTGCTGGACCTGTGGTGGTTAGCCACGAACGTTGTGCACAAAAGCTGATCCAGTCACCTGGGGTAAGTACATGCACCACTTATCTTTCACTTTACTACTAACATACGTTAGCCGAGTCTGTTGCAGCGCGCGGCTGCTCACCTCAGTGACAATCTTATGATTGCCTGCTAACCGAGTCTGTTGCAACACGAAGTTGCTCACCTCATTATCAATCTCAATGATTGACCCGATGTACATCCTTCGGGGTAGCTAACCCGTACACCGTTGAGCTAACACCTGCCAGGGGTGTGCACCTCCTTCATTTTGCTTGCAAGCCTTTCTTACTTTCTTTCATTAATGCATGCATTCATTCATCATGTTCCTTCTTTCATTATCTTTCACTTTACGTTCTTAATACATTCGTTTAATTCGTTCATTCATTCACGTAAAGTTATTAAAAGATAACATACATTTACATAAGGAACATAAATACTTACATATCATCAGTATTCACCATTTATCATGGAAACATCATACTAATATACATACATCATACATACACTTCTACATTCACTCACATCAGCCCTGTTCGGGCGACTGAACTATCACCAGTCACATGTCCTCCATGCGACTGGGCCATACGATTGGGCTGTTCATGCGAATGGGTACTCAAACGTGCGATTGAACTTCCTTCCGTACGACTGGACACTATGCGACTGGGTTATATGCAACTAACTCTTAACCGTACGACTGAACTACTCTGCGATTGAACTTATGCGATCGAAATCATCAGTCGCATCACTTATCGCGCGATTGAGGCTCAATCGGGCGTCTGAGCCTCAGTCGGGCGATTGGACATCAACTATGTAACATCTCGTATTTTACGTTAATTAAAAGATAATGTCGTTTAATCTTGTAAGGACCATGGTGTTCATTTATGAAACTCATGGATGATTTGCGTGTTAATGCCTTTATTTATTTAGTTAATGATTTCATTAAATCAAGCTTGAAATGTTAAATAAAAAATATATATATAAAATAATAATAATAATAATATAATAATAATAATAATAATAACAACAACAATAATGATAAGAGTAATAACTTATAAATAATGGATAAGTTATAAAATAGTTAAATCTTAAAGTTAAAAGAAGTTAAGGGGCCTTATTGTCCATTTGGAAACTTTAAACACAAGTGTTTGTACATAAAATAAAAGAAACAAACTACAAGGACCTAACTGTAAATAACCGAAAGTTTGAGACCCCCCCCCCCCCGTGTTCAACCCGCATTTCCGGCAAGGAGTCCGGCCACTCCGGCCGCGACTCCGGCGAATCCAAAACCGGCTCGAACCTAAGCCGTTTCACCTCAAACCGGTTTCAAAAGTTTCGTGAATACAATCCGAACTTGATTATGGGTCTTAATTGGATTAAACCTGTGGTTATGAAGTGCATTCAATCCGAGTACATCATGTAACCGACGGGTTCAATCGTAGGGTCTTTCGAACATTAACACCCTATAATAATTCAATTAAACGCGCATAAACGATCATATAACTATCTATAACCTATTCCTAGTTTCAATTTTATCTGAAACATACACGCACATCACATACGATCACCTTCCTCGGTCGCGACTTGCATCTTAATCGAGATCCATGTTCGAAGCTAAATTAATCACAATTTACAGAGGGCTTTTTATTATCGAGGTTAGTGGAAGCTTTCTGCAAAGTTAATTCAAGTATCAACATCATTTGCCACCCGAATCAATCACGAATTAGTCGCGGTCTATCCTACATTCGTTCATCACCAATACGTTTCTAATCCGGGTAATTAAACACATCCCCATACTCGAAATCATCTAGGGAAGCAAAGCCCTATGTTTAATTTCGTTATCATAATCATCTTGATATTCAATTGGAATCAAATTGATTCTAGGGTTTATGTGATTTGGGGAAGATGTTTAAATCAAGTTTAAAAGAAAAGGGAACCAAGATCTACCGCGGCTGCGGCCCTGGTCTACTGGTTCCCCGTCCCCTTGCTAACCTTGAGGTCCTGGGTTCAAACCCGGGCACCCTCAACATATTTTTAAGGCTTTTCAGCCCTATATTAATTTTAGAAAATTTTTAATAAATATAAAAATAATTTTTATAAACTTTAAATATTTTTTTAACATCAAACAAATTTCTGAAAATTTATTTCTTATAATATTTTAATATTTTATTGTATTTTATTAAAACAAATAATATAACTAGTTAAATAACTTATAAAATAGACTTTAAAATTTATTTATCTTAACAAAACATTATAATTGGATTATTTTCTTGTTTTAGCTTATTAAATCCTTATTTAAATAATAAATAATAAAACATTTGATTCAAATGTTATTTTTTTTAAATGTATCTCTAACCTTTAAATTTTAAATTGTTTCCTTTTAAAATGATTAAATGATTGTTGGACTTGAACAATAAATCTTTATAAATCGTATTGGACATTATATTAATTAAGGTTTTGTCAGGATAATTGTAGAAATTATATAATTTATAATTTCATAAATTATTTACAAATATTATTTTATATAAAATATACTAACTAAAGGTTCAGATTAATAATTTATTATTAATCAAAACATTATTCCTATTAATTTTAAATAATTATAAAGCTTGATTAATAGTGAATCATATCAATAGTTTATACTTAAAGTCAATTCTAAAATAAATTACTTATATAATTCTTTTAATGAATTAAAAATGTAAATAATTACATTATAAACTTATTACTTATTAAAAACCTTAAAACCATTGAAATCCAAACTCTTATTTGAATGATAATCATAATATTAACCTTAATCTACACCTTGTAACTTATATATTTAGGTGCTTGTAATGGATACTTTGGATCATCACTTTAATCTTTTATAGCATCTTGTAATGCCTATATCAATGTGAGTTTCCTTGCCCCTTTTTATGCTATTTCACACCGTTTTGGGGTGAAACATGTTACATTATTCAACATACACTTATAAACGTTTAAATCTTATAAAAGCACATGCAATTCATACTTTTATTTTGTCATGGTTATTTGTGTTATTGTAAGTCTTATATGAGTTACATATATTGTTTACAATCATTAACTATTGCTAGCCTGGCGACGTCTTAGATCTTTGGGCCTGACAAGCCTATTTGGTGCTAAAGTCGATGTATTGCCGACTCCTAGGAGCCGTATGCTTGTGCACTAGGGAACCAAGTACACTTAGCCACTCATATAAACATATAATCTAGTCGAGGTTTGATTGTACTATATGTGCTTTATAAACTTGCTAACTCATAACCTATGACATGAATTGCTACTTGAAAACCCATGGGATATTATGTATATGAAACCCTTGGAAACTCACCAACTTTATAGTTGACCCGTTATTTTTAACATGTTTCAGGAAATGCCAAGTTTGAAGTCATCATTTGAAGTTTGCATAAATCTAGGATTTGGACCTAGATTAAAGAATGAAAAGCTTTGGATTACTTTTGTTTTATGTTTTGACTTATTTCATGTTGAAACTTATGATTGTAATTGCATTTGCAACTTATAATAATAATATTTACATTTAAGGCTAGCGTTATGTGGCTGTGAACGATCTTAACTCTCACACCTCGACGTTTCCGCCGTCAAGGTTGGGGTGTGACAGATTGGTATCAGAGCCCATAACTATAGGGATTTAGGTTATTAGAAATGGAGACCTAGACTATAGCTTATGCATGAACCACATAGAAAGATCATTATACTTTTGTGCTTACTTATTGTTTGCGTGCTACATAATGCTATGCCTTTTGCGCAACTTGATGACTTAGCATAGGATTGCCTTATGTGTGCTTAAAACTTAGTTACTTGTCTCCCTAAACTTAACTTTGACTCTTTGACTCTCCCCGACAAATAACACTTCCTAAACTTATTATCGACGTCGTGTGGAATCTACACTACCTATCGTGGGTTTAATTCCTTAGACTCTATGTCTAATCATTGAAAATCTCATCAAGGTTTTGATTTCATGAACCTAAGAAATTTGTGTGACCATAGACACCTGTATTCTGGATTTCCTGGCAAAAGGCCTTCGGGCTAAGGCAAGCATATCGTATAAATCTCATTGCGAGACCAGTTATGCTTACCTGGGGATTTCTGGGATGAGTGATAAACTATGGTCAACATACACAAGTCTCTAAGGCAAGTGGGTCAATTTACCTTGACGTGTCAACGATTACAAATGGTAATGCGTTACTAAATGGAACCATCCTCTTTATATCTTAAAAATCTTTGATTCCTTGAACTGGTTTCTTCTCATTCCTATCATACATAATGTTCCTGTGATATTGAACTCGTCTTACCTTTCAACTCCTACGTTTAAACATCGTTACACGCTAGGCGTTTCATGTAGCTATTTCTATACCTTGATCAACGTATACATGACTCTTGTTATACCCAAAGATATTGGGAATCTAAACCGAAAGATCTTTAAAACTTTAAATCATTACTTATGGTTTTCAAATCTTCATAAGGGTGTGTCCCATAACTAAATACATTCAATGTTGTAGGTGGAATTCCTACATCTCGGGATACTTTGCTAATTGAATGTTAATTTTGTTAACTCAAATATTATAAGTGGTCACTCACCCCAATGATCAAATAAACTAATTATAACTTTGTTACCACTTATAAGTACACGTGTCTTCAACAAGGTTATGGCTGACCTCATATCTTGAGAAGTCCATGTATTCCTTTTGATTGTGAATCGAATGTTCACATCTCACTATGATGATTGAATCATTCTTGTCCTTGATTTCGTCTTCCCGATTTAAGCCATCCAAGATTTGAACACCATAACAAATTCTATTGTCTCGAACTTTGATCTTAAGCTTGTAAGCATGATTTTCTCTTTTGTTACATTAATGAAACTTGAAATTTCCTGAACTTCTAATTGATATTCTTTTCCTTTCGCTGTTAAGTCAAACTTCGTACCGTTTGCACCATGGGAGATGCAAGAGTTTGTAAGTCAAGCTATGACTAAGAACATTCGTACCTCCTAAATGAATCTAACTCATCAAAACAGGGGTGATTCCCTTACTTTGATGGTTCTCTATTTGTTTCGATAAATGGTTTCCAATTGTGTGTGTTAGGAGATTTCATTCTCTGGATCGGGGTGATTCCTTATCTTGAGGATTGACTTCAATTATTCTCATTGGAACTTGCATTTCACGAATGACATGATCTCACCAAAATAGGGTTGAAACCCGTACTTTGGTGACAATTGTCAATTTCCGATTGTTTTCTTGTTATTATGAAATTCAATCATCAAGATAGGCGTGAGTTCCATACCTTGAGAATAATTTTATTTTCATGGATTGTATTTCTCAAATAAAACGACCTCATTAAAGTAGGAGTGAATTCTGTATTTTGATGAGGAAGTTCGTCTTGTTATATTTTATTTCTGTAAAACTTCACCGTTAAGATAGGAGTGATTTCCCTTACCTTAATGGTGAGTTAACTCGTCTTATTTCTATGGATCCTTAACAATGAGTTGGGGATCGAACTTTTTGATTGGTAAGTTAGTGGTCATACCTTGGGAGTACACCATCAAGTTAGGAGTGAAAACCACACCTTGATTACTATTCACATTTCTTGATCATCAACTTATCAAGGTTGTAATCAAGTGACGAGAAACATGTAGTAACTTGAAGGGTGAAACAATGATTAGTGTTTCGACCTAGCAAGCCAAAGCATGATCTCTGAACTTGAAAGGGGACCCGATCACTCTAGGTTGATTTTGATTCCGAGCTTGGAGTATGTAAATTCTTAAATTGAGTTCTTTCCTTTATCTTCATGTTTTAATTTGATCTAGCTATATGGAACCATTTATTCCTTACTTATCAACTTTCATTTTGAGATATCATCAAACCCATAAGTATAGTCTTCCTAAATAATCTTTTGTTAAATAAAGGTATTATCAAATACCTATCCTATTGTTTGATGAATTACGTATGCAATCTATATCTGGAAATTTTATACCTTGCAAAACATGGTCACAAATGCATTTCTTATCGTTTACGTCACTCCTTGCATTGTTTTTTTTCCTTAAACTTGGAAATCTCTAAAATTCCATCTTGATTTCGATCAACAAGACTCAATATTATCCTCATTGCGATATGGATATAATGGTTCATAAACCTTCGTAACTTGTAGTCATGGGTTTGGCATAAAAGAAAAGACATAACTTGGCATGTGTCCAAGTGTCTTACCTTTACATATGACAAAACCTAACCTCCGTGTTCCCGTGAATCTCCTGTTTAACTTTTCATTCACTAAATGCTTCTTATGTCATGATGACAATTGGTGCATTATAGACCGATTGGCTAAAAATTTAATTTGATTTATATGGGATGACGGGTCGAGAAATTGACCTGTATCTGTTTCAAATATTCGTATACCGTGGTATGGCATTAAAACATCGATCGTTATTTTGAATGATTTATTCATTTCTGTTTTAATAATATTCTTAACCATCGTCGTGAACTCATTCCAAGATCTTCGCATAGCGTATTATTCTTAGACCGATGGTTGGTCAAAGGAGAAATACATATTCACAAGATATGCGTTAAGGTCGTTTCATATGGTGACGTTTGGGATTCTTAATTTCTGACGGTTAACCTTTCTTATCATTGTTGGTCTTTTATTGATTTCTAGACATCATTTTACTACGAAATTATATTCTAGAAGTTGTGGATTACAAGTCTAACATGCCACGGTAACTCATCATCGTTTTCTAACATTTCATCTCAAAACGTCTCACATTTCACTGAGAGGGTTCGAATTGGCACGCATTATGCCAAGAATCTTGTAAGATTCCATAAAGTGAAACGTTTCATCTGTAATTATACGTCAACCACTGTTAGTTTGTACACTTATCTTCCGTTTTAGCTCATTTGCTCATTTAAGTTCATTCTTAATTTCGGGACGAAATTCTTTTAAGTTGGGGAGACTGTAACATCTCGTATTTTACGTTAATTAAAAGATAATGTCGTTTAATCTTGTAAGGACCATGGTGTTCATTTATGAAACTCATGGATGATTTGCGTGTTAATGCCTTTATTTATTTAGTTAATGATTTCATTAAATCAAGCTTGAAATGTTAAATAAAAAAATATATATATAAATAATAATAATAATAATAATAATAATAATAATAATAATAATAACAACAACAATAATGATAAGAGTAATAACTTATAAATAATGGATAAGTTATAAAATAGTTAAATCTTAAAGTTAAAAGAAGTTAAGGGGGCCTTATTGTCCATTTGGAAACTTTAAACACAAGTGTTTGTACATAAAATAAAAGAAACAAAACTACAAGGACCTAACTGTAAATAACCGAAAGTTTGAGACCCCCCCCCCCCCGTGTTCAACCCGCATTTCCGGCAAGGAGTCCGGCCACTCCGGCCGCGACTCCGGCGAATCCAAAACCGGCTCGAACCTAAGCCGTTTCACCTCAAACCGGTTTCAAAAGTTTCGTGAATACAATCCGAACTTGATTATGGGTCTTAATTGGATTAAACCTGTGGTTATGAAGTGCATTCAATCCGAGTACATCATGTAACCGACGGGTTCAATCGTAGGGTCTTTCGAACATTAACACCCTATAATAATTCAATTAAACGCGCATAAACGATCATATAACTATCTATAACCTATTCCTAGTTTCAATTTTATCTGAAACATACACGCACATCACATACGATCACCTTCCTCGGTCGCGACTTGCATCTTAATCGAGATCCATGTTCGAAGCTAAATTAATCACAATTTACAGAGGGCTTTTTATTATCGAGGTTAGTGGAAGCTTTCTGCAAAGTTAATTCAAGTATCAACATCATTTGCCACCCGAATCAATCACGAATTAGTCGCGGTCTATCCTACATTCGTTCATCACCAATACGTTTCTAATCCGGGTAATTAAACACATCCCCATACTCGAAATCATCTAGGGAAGCAAAGCCCTATGTTTAATTTCGTTATCATAATCATCTTGATATTCAATTGGAATCAAATTGATTCTAGGGTTTATGTGATTTGGGGAAGATGTTTAAATCAAGTTTAAAAGAAAAGGGAACCAAGATCTACCGCGGCTGCGGCCCTGGTCTACTGGTTCCCCGTCCCCTTGCTAACCTTGAGGTCCTGGGTTCAAACCCGGGCACCCTCAACATATTTTTTAAGGCTTTTCAGCCCTATATTAATTTTAGAAATTTTTAATAAATATAAAAATAATTTTATAAACTTTAAATATTTTTTTAACATCAAACAAATTTCTGAAAATTTATTTCTTATAATATTTTAATATTTTATTGTATTTTATTAAAACAAATAATATAACTAGTTAAATAACTTATAAAATAGACTTTAAAATTTATTTATCTTAACAAAACATTATAATTGGATTATTTTCTTGTTTTAGCTTATTAAATCCTTATTAAATAATAAAATAAAACATTTGATTCAAATGTTATTTTTTTTAAATGTATCTCTAACCTTTAAATTTTAAATTGTTTCCTTTTAAAATGATTAAATGATTGTTGGACTTGAACAATAAATCTTTATAAATCGTATTGGACATTATATTAATTAAGGTTTTGTCAGGATAATTGTAGAAATTATATAATTTATAATTTCATAAATTATTTACAAATATTATTTTATATAAAATACTAACTAAAGGTTCAGATTAATAATTTATTATTAATCAAAACATTATTCCTATTAATTTTAAATAATTATAAAGCTTGATTAATAGTGAATCATATCAATAGTTTATACTTAAAGTCAATTCTAAAATAAATTACTTATATAATTCTTTTAATGAATTAAAAATGTAAATAATTACATTATAAACTTATTACTTATTAAAAACCTTAAAACCATTGAAATCCAAACTCTTATTTGAATGATAATCATAATATTAACCTTAATCTACACCTTGTAACTTATATATTTAGGTGCTTGTAATGGATACTTTGGATCATCACTTTAATCTTTTATAGCATCTTGTAATGCCTATATCAATGTGAGTTTCCTTGCCCCTTTTTATGCTATTTCACACCGTTTTGGGGTGAAACATGTTACATTATTCAACATACACTTATAAACGTTTAAATCTTATAAAAGCACATGCAATTCATACTTTTATTTTGTCATGGTTATTTGTGTTATTGTAAGTCTTATATGAGTTACATATATTGTTTACAATCATTAACTATTGCTAGCCTGGCGACGTCTTAGATCTTTGGGCCTGACAAGCCTATTTGGTGCTAAAGTCGATGTATTGCCGACTCCTAGGAGCCGTATGCTTGTGCACTAGGGAACCAAGTACACTTAGCCACTCATATAAACATATAATCTAGTCGAGGTTTGATTGTACTATATGTGCTTTATAAACTTGCTAACTCATAACCTATGACATGAATTGCTACTTGAAAACCCATGGGATATTATGTATATGAAACCCTTGGAAACTCACCAACTTTATAGTTGACCCGTTATTTTTAACATGTTTCAGGAAATGCCAAGTTTGAAGTCATCATTTGAAGTTTGCATAAATCTAGGATTTGGACCTAGATTAAAGAATGAAAAGCTTTGGATTACTTTTGTTTTATGTTTTGACTTATTTCATGTTGAAACTTATGATTGTAATTGCATTTGCAACTTATAATAATAATATTTACATTTAAGGCTAGCGTTATGTGGCTGTGAACGATCTTAACTCTCACACCTCGACGTTTCCGCCGTCAAGGTTGGGGTGTGACAAACTAACACTCATTCGGCCGAATGGCCCTTCAGTCGCATAACCCTAACTGGGCAGCGACTGGAGTTCTTCATGAACAGCAGTCGCGAACTCCCGCACCCAAACCCGTCTTAAACCCATTTTTAGCCCAAATCGACCCTCCCTAGCCTCAGGGATTCATACTAGGACATCATACAAGAATATACAAGTCCTACTTCATACCATAAACACATTACTCAAGAATTACCCAAATGGGTCAAACTTACACTATTTCAAAAATAGGGTTTATATGTGAATCCAGCCCCAAAATCATTAGAAAACTTTTAAATGAGGGGTCCTAGAACTCACATTGTCAGGTAGGAGTTGATG
The DNA here is from genome assembly GCA_024085815.1 of Flaveria linearis. NCBI lineage: Eukaryota > Viridiplantae > Streptophyta > Magnoliopsida > Asterales > Asteraceae > Flaveria > Flaveria linearis. The sequence goes on from CM044002.1 coordinate 62,183,807, forward strand.
AGCTTCGATTTGGCTAGCTTCACGATCGATCTTGAACTCGGGCAGCACTTTCCCTCTCTTCTTTTCTGCTCTCTGTCGCTCACTGCTCTCTCCCCGACTGAAAAATGGGAGGAGACTGGAGCTGCTCCCCTTTTATACCCACATCTCAGTCGCATCTGGCCCAGGGGCGACTGGACCTTCAGTCGCATCAACACTGTGCGATTGGACCCCAATCGCACGTGTTCCATGCGGCTCATACTTCATTCGGGCGGTTGAACTCGAATCGTGCGGTTGAGCTTCAATCGGCCGAATAGCCATGCGGTTGACCTCCAGTCACATAAATCACAGGCGACTGGGGTTCAGTCGCATAGCCTACCAAAAAGTCAAACTTCCGGGTGTTACAGGAATTCCTAAAAGTCCTTCAGAAATTCATAGTTTCTTAGGACTGGCAGGATACTATAGAAGATTTATTCAAGACTTTGCCAAAATTGCTTCCCCATTGACGAAGTTAACTCGAAAGGATGTTAGGTATGAATGGAATAAAGAACATGAAGCTGCTTTTCAGGAACTGAAGAATCGATTGACACAAGCCCCAGTATTAGCAATACTAGAAGGTGTAGAGGATTTAGTAATATATTCTGATGCATCATATCAGGGATTGGGGTGTGTTTTAATGCAACGTGGGAGAGTTATTGCTTATGCTTCTAGACAGTTGAAGACTCATGAAGTCAATTATCCAACCCACGATTTAGAATTAGCAGCTGTAGTTTTTGCTCTTAAGATATGGCGACATTACTTATATGGAGTGAGGTGTACCATCTTTACTGATCATAAGAGTCTGAAGTACTTCTTTGAATAAAAAGATTTGAATAAAAGACAAAGGCGATGGTTGGAGTTAATCAAAGATTATGATTGTGAAATTTTGTATCACCCCGGGAAAGCCAATGTGGTTGCTAATGCATTGAGCAAAAGGAGAAGTACGAACCGATTAAGGTTAAAGCATATAAACTTGTAATCACTCCTGATTTTATGCAACAGCTGAAAGAAGCCCAACTGGAAGCATTAAAAGAAGGAAACATTAAGAGAGAAAGAATGGTCGGTCAAGAGAGATATTTAGAAGAAAATAGCCATGGTGTTAAGATCAGGTTTGGTCGAATGTGGGTTCCGTTGGCTTTACGTGATATGGTACTTGATGAAGCTCACAAATCTAGGTATTCCATTCACCCAGGCATGACTAAGATGTTCCAAGATTTGAAGCAAGATTATTGGTGGCCAGGGATGAAATTTAATGTGATGCAGTATGTAAATAGATGTCTGACGTGCGCCCAGGTGAAAGCTGAACATTAGAAACCTTACGGATTGTTGCAGCCATTAGCTATTCCAGTTTGGAAGTAGGACGATCTAACTATGGATTTTATAACGAAGTTGCCCCGTACACCAAAAGGTTATGATACTATTTGGGTAGTGGTAGATCAGCTAACCAAGAGTGCTTTATTTATACCAATACGGGAAACCTATTCAGTAGAAAGGCTAGCTGATATCTTTACTAAAGAACTAGACTTTACTTTAGTACAGCCTATCATCCCCAAACAGATGGCCTAAGTGAAAGAACTATTCAGACATTGGAGGATATGCTACGGGCATGTATTATAGATTTTGGAGGTAGCTGGGATAGTCATCTTCCTTTAGCTGAATTTGCATACAACAACAGTTATCAAGCTACCCTTCAAATGTCCCCGTTTTTTGATGTTGTACGGAAGAAAGTGCAGAACTCCACTTTATTGGGGAGATATGGGACAACGTGAATTGGAGAATAGTGAAATAGTTGAAGAAACAATGTCAAAATTTGAAGTAGTCAGAAATCGTATTAGAGAAGCGAAAAGCAGGCAGAAATCGTATGCAGATCGTAGAAGAAAACCATTGGAATTTAAAGTTGGGGATTTCGTTTTGTTGAAAGTTTCTCCATGGAAAGGTATTATTCGATTTAGAAAGAGGGGTAAACTAAGTCCACGTTTTATTGGACCTTTCCAAATAATGGAGAAAGTAGGGTACGTGGCGTATAGGTTGGACTTGCCTGAAGAATTAAGTGCTATTCATCCAACCTTCCACGTTTCTCAGTTACGGAAATGTTTAGCTAATGAAACTCAATATGTACCATTAGATGATATTGAGGTTGATGAGAAGCTTAATTATGTTGAACAACCGGTGGCCATTATAGATCGTAAGGAGAAGAAACTTAGAAATAAAAGCATTAGCTTAGTCCGGGTGCAGTGGGCACATCGCCAAGGATCTGAGTCAACCTGGGAAACAGAAGAAGAGATGAGACGGAACTACCCCCATTTATTTTAGTCAGGTTTCGAGGACGAAACCCTAAATAAGGTGGGTAGACTTGTAACATCCAAAAAGTTTGATAATTATTTATTTATTCAGATTAGTGTTCAGTCGCACAACATGCGTGCGAAGGAACCTCAGTCGCATGCCAAACGTGCGAATGAAGCTCAATCGCACGAATGGTGGGCGTATGGGCTCCGTCGTACGATTGAGCCGTGCGAATGGTCCAATCGTGCGATTGAGTATGTCGGCTAAAAATTGGCATGTAGGATAAGTAAGGCGGTTAAGGGTGTTAGAAGCAGATTTTATCTGCTATATTCTCACCCTCTCGTCCCTTTTGAACCCCAACACCCCTGCTCTTGCTATATTGAGTAAATTAGCTCCGTTTTGGTAAGTTTTGCTTGGTGCGGATCGATTCTTGAATATGTTAAGCTGTGTATGTGGTTGAAATTGATCCAAAAACATGTTTTTAATCTGGGTTTTGTTAAATCTTTCTGTTAAACTGAAAAGTGAAGGTTCGGGTCCTAGTTTTTGTGAAGATTGATGAAATAAGGACCCGAAACGGTTGTAAATGAGGTGTATATGTTCTGTTGTGAATATGGTATAATCTGAATGGTTAAAACTTGAATTTTTGGATCAAATATGGTAAGAACACAGCTGCTGATCCGTTTCAGGCGAATGAGCCCAGTCGCATGACCCATTCGTGCGACTGAGTCAATCGCATTGTTCTGTAACATCCAAAAAGTTTGATAATTATTTATTTATTAGGATTAGTGTTCAGTCGCACAACATGCGTGTGAAGGAACCTCAGTCGCATGCCAAACGTGTGAATGAAGCTCAACCGCACGAATGGTGGGCGTATGGACTCAGTCGTACGATTGAGCCGTGCGAATGGTCTAATCGTGCGATTGAGTATGTCGGCTAAAAATTGGCATGTAGGATAAGTAAGGCGGTTAAGGGTGTTAGAAGCAGATTTTATCTGCTATATTCTCACCCTCTCGTCCCTTTTGAACCCCAACACCCCTGCTCTTGCTATATTTGACAAAATCGGGCACTGGCATGCATATAAATAAATAAAGACGTGAATATGAGTCGAATGTGGTAAATTGTGGTTAATGGCGAGGTGGAGGTTTGACCCACCAAACTATAGACGGTGGTTTGACCCGTTAACGCCATGTATAGACGGAGGTTTGACCCGTCAACGCGCGAGGTGGAGGTTTCACCCACCAAATTCTAGACGGAGGTTTGACCCGTCAACGCGCGAGGTGGAGGTTTTGTAAGGCCCCGTTCCCGGGAAACCTCACAGTTGGTTAACCATAGCATAAAATCAGTTTAATAACAAAACATTGCAGCGGAAAATAATTAAACATTCATTTAAACTTAAAAACCCCATTGTACTCATACATTTGTCCTTTAAATGTAAACAAAACATATTTCTTGTTCATTAATTACAATAAAGACTTCATTAACAGGAATGCCTTCCATATCTCCCCAAGTAGCTTCGTGGTGCCATCCTCAGCATCAGCGCTTACCTGTCCACTATTATGCATAAAAAGTCAGCTACGCTGAGTGAGTTCTAGTTTTATATAAATAAGAAAATATAAGCTTTTGTCCTCCCTATGATGAACACGCATACATCATACTTCAAAACATTACTTGCATCATATTAAACACGTTCATTATCTTCATTTCTTTCATTTCATTTCACTTCATCATAAGCGAGATTGCATAAGGCAAGATCTCCATGTTGATTGACAACGAATGTCAATCCCCGTCGGTACACGTTATCCATGGTCGCTACCCCCGACGGTCGATCGATCCTCGTCGGTACACATCTTCATGGTTGTTTCTCCCGACAGTTGATCCACACTAGCAGGCACATAGCCCGCTCATGAATATGGATCCATCATCATACATCAGACTCACACATAAGTGAAGTCTATCATAGTGCTTGCAAGACTTTTCATCATCAAATGGGCCCGGGGGTAACATTCGTTAAGTTCCACTTCTTATTAGTATTATTTTTCACTTAATATATATATATATACTTAGCTTATTAAGTACACAACATACCAAGTACTAGTCATCATAACATGTAACCGACCCTCCGCGGGACAGCGGGGGTTCGGGGGCGGCAGCCCCTGACAGCGGGGTCCTAGGGGCAGCAGCCCCTAGTGGGGTCCAAGGGCAACGCCCCTGGCTGGGGCCGGGCTGCCAGGTCAGCGCGCCCGAAAATTATTTGAGCTATTTAAATGTCACATTTTACTTTAGAAAAATGTATTTCCTTGTTAAAACACCTTGAAATCCTTATCTTGAAAACCTTATGTTTACTATGCATAATAGCCCCAAAAACAAGGAAAAACGTTTAAATAAGGGGATCTAGAACTCACCTGAACTTAGCAAATAACTTCAATCCACAAAAACGTCATTTTCTTCATAGTTTCGCCCACAGTTTCGCTTCAGCGAAACTGCAGGTTTCGCCAGCAGTTTCGCTGGCAGCACTTCTGCTAGTCTCGCTAGACAGATTCGCTGCCTTGAGCGCCCAACTTTCGTTGAATTTCCTACTTTCGCGAAGTCTATGGGTCAGTCTGGGTCTTAGCGAGATTCCCGGCGAACCTGTAGTTTCGCCCGTGCGAAACTGTAGTTTCGCTGGAATTTCTCCTAGTCTCGCTGAATGAGTGCACAGTTTCGCTGGATTAACTCACAGTTTCGCTGGATCGGGGCCCAGTTTCGCTGGATGAATAAAAACTAAGAGCCAGCCCGTTTTTAACCCAAAATCTTAACTTTTTACGTCCAAATCCTTGGTTTAACTTCCATGAAACCAAATCTAAGCTTTTTACACGTTTTCATACGTAAAAATGTGACCTTCATGCGATTCTTTGCAACTTTTCAAAACCCAAAACCCTAGAATCCGGGTTTGATCTACAGAAGGGTTTAGGGGTCGATTCTTACCTTGTTTGTTGCTCCTTTCCTAGAGATTTGATGCCCAAACGCCCAGATCTCTAATTCCTTGACCTTAGAAGCCCCAAATCTTGAGTTTCTTGCACTTTCTCTCTCTACTTTCTCTCTCTACAAAATTTTTGTTGCTAGGGCACAAATGGAGAAGATGGTGGTGTCTTGGGCAGGTTAAGGGCTGGTTATGGGCCTTAATCTTGCCCATGAACCCCACTTAGCCATAACCCTTTTTCCTTCCTTTATTAAATCTCCATTAGTTAGGCCCACATATCCTTAATGACTCGTTTTGACTTTTTGGGGTGTTACAGGTTTCACCCACCAAATTAAAATTGATAAAAAGATGTCCATAAATACCTTGTGGGTATTCGATATGCATATCAATACTGGGATAAATAAATGGACTGATGAATGTGTGTGTGGATCATTCGGTGTGATAACAGTTGATGAATTGTTACTATTAAAATGTGGTGTATGTTAGAACTCACCAGTTTATCTGATTGTGTGTTTGTTTTCTAATGCATGCCAGGTAGTAATAGAGGTGTTTGTGATGGTCCCCCACAGAGTTAGCTTCCGGTTATGGTGTATGATACTGGCCATAAATGTTGGGTTTTGGGAATGAAATGATTGAAGTTTAAAAAGTTTTGAAATGTCGGACAATGTCTTGTAAATATAGTTAACGATGTAAACAGTTCAGTTTTTTTATATATGTAAAATTCCGCTGCGTTTGTAGTCTCTGAGTTGTTAATAACAACCCAACTAGTAGCACCCTCCTTATTATATTATATTGTTATGTGATTGAGGGTGTTACAAAATAGTCTTTTTTACTTATACAATTTACAAAAAACCATGTGTGTTTTTGTTAATATTTAATTTACAAGCAGCTATGTGTGTGAGTATTTTAACAACAATTTCGAGATTTTTTATGACAAATACATCATAATCTGCACTGTATAAAATTTAAAGTTTTAACATTTCTTTGTTTGACACATCACTTAATCAACAACAGGACATATATAGTTTTGGATTGTTATAAAAAGTTGTAATTATTTCCCTAGAAACAATAATTATTTTTAAGAGTTAGTACAAATTAAAATTGTCTCGAAACAAGTTGGCTGATTTAACAGGTTTGATGGTTCTACTGGTGGTTTGAAACGAAGTGTATGAGCTGGTTGTTTATTCTTTATTTATATACGTATATGAATCGGTTGTTTAATATTTACTAGTGGTTTTTCCGCTCGTGCTTCGCGGCGAGGCACACCGACTTAACAATTGGGTAAGCCTGGGTCAAATGCATCTGTTTCCATCATTGTAGCGACTAAAAGTTAAAAGCGTAAGTTTGTTTAGATTTTATCATCACAGCCAATATTTTTGAAATGCATGAAACCACCTAAAAAATAACAACATAAAGAAATAAACGCGCTCCCAAGCGGAATAAAGCTTTCTGTGGCACAGAACTTTTGAAAATAATGGTTGCAAGGTGAGTTGTAGGTTAAAAACCTAGCATCCACCATCCTTGCCACAACATGTTTATCATTTGGTGGGAAATTTTTTGAAGTCATCACAGCCGACCGACAAAACCGATTATCACAACCAATCTACAAAACCCATAATCAAAAAGAAAAAACTCGATTATAGGCTCATATGGAAATCATAGTCTTATATATTTTTAAACCCATAAAAAAACAAAGCCCCGTAGCACAGCCATTTGAATGAACAATGAGTGGTCTTTGAAAGTTCTAAAAACCCCTATCTCTTAACAACCATTAAAAACTGTAACAATAACAAACATAAAGGCAACATCACTCACCCGCCGTTAAACCATATCATCAACATTAGATTAAGGGCCACAGATGCGTGATGACCACCATCATCGAGCAAAAGATGAAAAACCGTAAGACCTCACCACCATGCAAACGCCACCAAAGGCAATCAACTGGTCACCGCTAGCAATGAAGTCAAATAGAAAGATTTGTCGATTAGCTATTACGTTATGTCATTCTAGTAAAAGCCCATTAAATCTCAATTCTCGGCCAATAAGGGATAAAAGAAAAAAAAACTTAACAATTTAGATAGACGCTAGCAATGAAGTCAAATAGAAAGATTTGTCGATTAGCTATTACGTTATGTCATTCTAGTACTATGATTTTGTTACGTTTATTAATAAAACGTTTATTTTCGTTTAAAAAATTAGTTTATATACTAATTTGTTACGACCCAAGGGCTTTTTTTTTCCGGCCCGTTCAAGGTACTAAAATCCTTAGGACCGGCCCTGCGTAATATGATACATGATGGGTGGGTGAATAAGGTATATCATTTGGTATCAAAATGGTACATTATATAAACTAGAATTGTGACCCCATACGTTGCAGCGAGTTTACTCACGGCCTTTCGATGTTCTATCTTTGATCCCTCACAATAGTTTTTTTTTTCACCGCCAAGTTCTAATATATACCAATCAAGATATTTTATCAAACACTTCACCGGGAGGTAACGTCCAAGACAACTTGACTGATATAAAAAGGAGCTAATAGAAAAGACAATGATATCCAAATGAGATGGTAGAGGTCTTTTCTAATGCTCTTTCACTCATGTTCTAGGAATCAATTTACACGAAATATTTCAAACCCTCAAGTAGTTTCAAACAACTTCTAGTCGTTTAACCTATTTAAACCATTTCACATGTCATGAACCCAACAAAAAACTTTATGAGCAATTTATTGACATCTACAAAAAGATCTAACCTCAATTCTATCAAGCATTGTTGAATTGTCTGTCCTGCTCTTGTAGAATTAAAACTTGATAGCATGCTGCCAATGGCATGTTGAAAAGCAAATATTACAAAATTGTGAAGAACAGCTGGGATCAGCAACAATAACATCATTTCCCATTTTTTAGTGATAATGTTTTCTTTAGTGGTGTTTCTTTGTCTCCTATTAACATCCAACAATAATTGTACAACCTGTATAAGAGGAGGATGATTCTCCTCTGTTTGATGTATTCGAATACACCTTCCTCAATCAATTCAATTTTCTCTTGATAAGATGGTATCAGAGCAGTGTTTACACTAATCTGCTCATCATCTACCTCAGCCTTTCAACCACAGAAACCTGGTCGCCATGTCCGAAGACGGCAACCAGAATGAATTATCCATTCAACTCGCCAACCTGCTTAAGCAGGGGATTCAATCCCAACCAAAAAGCCCCAAACTTTCTGAAAGTTTGCAGATCAATCTCAAACTAAATAGCCAAAACTATGCCCTGTGGACCCGTATGATTCGGGTTGCCATCGGTGGAAGATCGAAGACATTGTTGAAACATTTGTCTTCAAATCCTCCAGAAAAAACCGACGACACCTACGAACAGTGGGAACAGGATGATCTGGTAGTGTTTTCTTGGCTCATACAGAATATTGAACCCATCCTCACAGGCAACCTAACCGAGTTTCCCACAGCGAAATCGTTGTGGGATGCCTTGGTGGTTACCTACAGCAGTGGCAAAGACAAACTGCAGACGTTCAATCTTCATGTTAAAGCCAATGACATTAAACAAAATGGCATGTCTCTAGAAGATTTTTGGATCACACTTCAAGGGATATGGGGAGAAATTGATAGAACTGACCCAAATCCGATGACTTGCTCACAAGACATCAAAACATATCTCAAAATCAGGTCAGAGCAAAAACTCTTCCAATTTCTTAAAGCCCTTGATCAAAAATATGAACCCATTAAACGAGAAATCCTCCGAATCGAACCACTCCCGACTGCAGAGGCGGCCTATGCCACCGTTCGGAAGGAGGCTGCACACCAGAGTATTCTGGGAGCCAACCTCACCAACACGAATGGCATAGCAGCAGGTTTACTCACCGCCGAAACGGAAGGACTAGGGCTCGTAACCAGAGGGCCGCGAAGGTTCGAGGGGAGGAAGACCGGGCCAATAGTCAAAGATGATAAAACGCACCTGAAATGCGATCACTGTGGGATGACGAAACATACCAAAGAACAATGCTTCAAGATTGTTGGTTATCCCGAATGGTGGTCCGATGGCCATAAAAAAGGGAGCAAGACAACCGGACAGGAGAAGGGAAAGGCCTCGGCATCGGCTGCGGTGGGCAACAATGATGCCGCCGGCACCAGCAGCAACCACCGAACAAGTGGATTTGGAGGAATGGCAGCAGCCGGCGCTCTTGATGAAGAAGAGAGAGTTTTTTCGATGGCCACAGGTAAGGGGGTGGAGAGAAGGATCTCGAAACCCTCCTCCCTTCTTCCCTTTTTTAATAATCAACACACAAATTACAAAACAGACCCTGAAGAATATGGTGTGGCACATATGGCTCAAAACAATAAATCACAGGAACAATCATGGATTTTTGATTGTGGAGCGACGGATACCATGACATATGACCTATCCGACTTTACTACATCTTCGAACCCAACAAAATCCTATATATACACTGCAAATGGAGAAACAATGAATGTAGAAAATGGTGGAACGATTGAGATCTCTCCAACTCTTAAACTCTCAAATTGTCTCTATGTTCCTTCATTGTCACATAAATTACTATCCATTAGCCATGTAACAAAAGAGTTAAATTGCTCCGTTCTTATGCAACCGACATTTTGTATCTTATAGGATATCAGGACGGGAGCGATCATTGGGCGTGGCACTGAAAAACAAGGGTTATATTAAGTGGATGAAGTGACTCAAAATGGTAATGTTATGCTATCTCATGGAACAGTGGAACGTGAAGCTTGGCTATGGCATAGAAGACTTGGACATCCATCTACGGGTTATTTGCATGTTTTATTTCCCAAATTATTTCCTTCCAATTGTAAGTCACATTGTGAAACTTGTGTGTTGGCTAAAAGTCATCGAAAAACCTTTAAACCAAATAACACAAGAGTTGACTCGCCTTTTTCGTTAATTCACTCGGATGTCTGGGGACCGTCTCCAACTATTGGAGGTCAAAATCTTCGTTTTTTCATAATATTCGTGGATGATTGTACACGAATGACCTGGGTATACCTATTAAAAAGTAAATCCAAAGTTTTTGAGAAATTCATCATGTTTTACACGATGATACAAAACCAATTTCAGAAAAACATCAAAATCTTTCGATCTGATAATGGTGGAGAATTTGTTAACAATGAGTTGAAACAATTTTTCACAACGAAAGGGATTATTCACCAAACAACCTGTCCTCACACACCTGAACAAAATGGTGTTGCGGAGCGAAAGAATCGTATTCTATTAGAAATAACTCGGGCCCTCCTGATAGAGTCACAAGTCCCAAAAGTTTTTTGGCCAGAGGCCCTTGCCACTGCCACCTATCTGATCAATCGACTTCCAACTAAAATCCTAAAATCCAAAACTCCATTACAAGTTCTTTCAGAATTCTTCAAACCCCCGTCCATCCTTACACTCGAACCCCGAATTTTTGGATGCACTGTATTTTTTCATATACCAAAAATAAATAGGACTAAACTTGATCCGTGTGCGGAAAAATGTGTTTTTGTCGGATATGGAGTAAACCAGAAGGGGTATCGGTGCTACAATCCTAAAACCCGACACATGTTTACCACTATGAACTATGACTTCCTTGAAACCGAATATTACTATGCCTCCCAACACAGCGATGAGGGGGGGAGCAAATATCCTGAATCACTGAGTTGGCTGGAATACAATACCCAAGATGAGTCACCTCCTCCATCCAACCCCGAAATCAGTGTCACCACCCAAGAAACTGCTCCTGACTTGATACCGGAGGTAAGTAACACTGACTCTACCGAAACTCCTGAAAATATCACTAACCAAGCAGAAGAGCAAAGTGAACATGTGCAGGAACCAGAGGAACCTATCATACAGATAAATGCACAAGCAGAGCAAATAGAGCACGAACAAGAACAGGAAAATACCATCACACAGGAAGCCACACCAAGAACATACGTGCTGCCACCAAGAACAAACCGAGGAATTCCTCCAAAAAGATACTCTCCTGAAAAGGAGTCTCGAGGATCTAAATACCCTATGGCTAATATAGCCGAAGGAAAGTTGTCCAAAGAAGCTAAGGCGTTCTCTTTATCGTTGTACACCGAAGACATTCCCACCAACCCAGAGCAAGCCTTGAAATCAAAACACTGGAGAAACGCAATGGAAGAAGAGATGAAAGCTTTAACGAAGAACAACACATGGGAGAAGTGTATCTTACCTACAGGGAAGAAACCAGTCGGATGTCGATGGGTGTTTTCAATTAAATACAAGCCGGATGCTACGATCGAAAGATATAAAGCTAGATTAGTGGCCAAAGGCTATACCCAAACATATGGGATTGATTACTCTGAGACTTTCTCTCCAGTCGCAAAGATGAACACAATCAGGGTCCTGTTCTCAATAGCAGCAAATAAGGAATGGCCACTCCACTAGTTCGATGTAAAAAATGCATTCCTACATGGAGAGCTTAAAGAAGAAGTATATATGGAAGCACCACAGGGATTCACAAGCAACTTCGGTGATAAAGAAGTATGTCGGTTGAAGAAGTCCTTATATGGACTAAAACAATCTCCCAGAACATGGTTCGGAAGATTCACTCTTGCTATGAACCGCTATGGGTTTAAACAGAGTAACTCAGACCACACATTGTTCCTCAAAAAAAGGGATAATCTGACGACTTGTTTGATAATATATGTGGACGACATGATTATTACGGGGGATGATGAAGAAGAAATCACCAGACTAAAGGAGAACTTATTCAATGAGTTCGAAATGAAGGACCTAGGAAGACTTAAATATTTCCTTGGAATTGAGATCCTAAGATCAAAACAAGGAATATTTATGTGTCAAAAAAAGTATGTTCTTGATCTTCTAACCGAAGTTGGTATGATTGATTGCAAACCAACAGAAACCCCTATGATCGTGAATCAAAATCTGTACATGGAAGAACAAGCAGAGCTAGCTGACAAGGAAAGATATCAACGAATTATGGGAAACCTAGTATACCTCTCTCACACCCGACCAGATATAGCATATGCGGTAGGGATAGTGAGCCAGTTTATGCATCGACCACAAACAACCCATATGGATGCAGTCTTAAGAATTTTAAGATATCTAAAAGGCACCATTGGATATGGAATTGTGTTCAAACCAAATGGAAACTTAGAAACTCAACTGTACACTGATGCAGATTGGGCGGGAGACAAAGACAATAGAAGATCAACCGCAGGTTACTTTACCTTAGTTGGAGGAAATCTGGTCACATGGAGGAGTAAGAAACAGAAGGTAGTAGCATTATCAAGCGCTGAAGCCGAATTCAGGGGAATAGCCAGGGGATTAACAGAAGTTCTGTGGGTACGGAGGCTCCTAAGTGAAATAGGATTTCCACCACACAAAGCTAGTAAAATCATGTGCGATAATAAAGCTGCAATCCAAATATCAGAGAATCCGGTACAACATGATCGAACGAAGCATGTTGAAGTTGACCGACACTTCATCAAAGAAAAATTAGAATCAGGGCTCATTTCTCTTCCATTCGTCAAGTCTGAAGATCAATTGGCGGACATCCTAACAAAAGCTGTTAACGAAAGACTATTACACAAATGCTTGGACAAGTTGAACTTTGGAGATCCCACCGTTCAACTTGAGGGGGCGTGTTGAAAAGCAAATATTACAAAATTGTGAAGAACAGCTGGGATCAGCAACAATAACATCATTTCCCATTTTTTAGTGATAATGTTTTCTTTAGTGGTGTTTCTTTGTCTCCCATTAACATCCGACAATAATTGTACAACCTGTATAAGAGGAGGATGATTCTCCTCTGTTTGATGTATTCGAATACACCTTCCTCAATCAATTCAATTCTCTCTTGATAAGATGGCATTCCCCATCCTTTCTTTCTAAAGCATACCAATAAATGAGAAACAATAATGAAAAGATGTTGTCTAACATTGTCCTTAAATAGTGACAAAATGAAAGAAAAGGTTTTCCTTAAATTACTTGCAACATTTTTCTCAATCAAAGTTTTTTTTCTCCATCAAAGTTTTCTCGGTCTAAGTCTCTTAGGGGTGACACATGTAATTGTTGCATTTTTGAAAAGAAAGTAGCGGGGTATTCACATGATGTTGTGTTATTTTGGTTTTCACTAATGGTAAGAGAAATTAAATGAACCTATATTCTCAATCAAATTTATAGCATAACTTTTTAACACCTATTTGTCTATGCAAGAAGTAAGAGATGACTGCAAAAAAGTGTCTGTAATGGTAAACATCTTATACTTATGGTTAAAAATCCGTCTTATACTAATTTACTAATCAACTAGGTTTTGGCGCCGTACATTGTTGCGGCTATGCGAGTTTTAGCATAACCCTAAACCAAAATCAAAATAAAAATAAAGGTTCGAAACCATAAAATCAGCAAAATACACAAAGTAAAAACACCAAAACTCAAATCCATAACATACCATAACATGCAGAACCCAAAAATTAAATCAAAACCCAATATCATACACAAAACAGAAGAAAATCAAAGCCGCAAGAAGGCGACACAGTCCAAAATAGAAAACCAACCAAAATCAAAGCCCCGAAAAGAGAAACAAACCTATTAAACAAAAAAAAACAGCCACCTACCAAATATATTAATAGGAATAGATAATAGATAATATGAAATAAAGATGAAATGTAGATTACCAGCCACTCTATTAGAAGAGTATCAAGCCTGGACTCATAATCATATGCGCGCCCTTCATGACATGGATCATGTGATGTCTTAGGCGTGATCTGTAGTATTTTTATTTCAAGTAAATAATAGAAACACAAAACCCCAATCTTCACAACGAGAAAACAACCATACAAATTACTTTTTTTAGCCATCTTTGTCAATTCATAGAATCACAGTGCTAATAGCTGGACAACCACCCATGACAAAATGGAACTCAGCTTCTTACCTCATTGTTAACCAACACAAACATACAGTTAAATTTAGCCCTTAATTATATACATATGAAAAAAATATGCAAGTGAGAAGGAATACAACCTCATATTCATGGAAGTTGAGCCGTCAAGTTGCTCCTGCTGCCAATTCATGACAACGTTGATTGATGTAGTCCAATAAAAAAATAAAAGTGGAGAACAGATTGAAATTTCATATAACTATAACAAAAATATTCGTTGTTTTACTTCATTTAACCATTCAACACCTATGATTCTGTCACAAGCCTAGCCAACAAATCAACCCTAAAGGTACACGTACTCCTTACTTGGTGTTGTGCCTATAGAGAAAAGAACCCAAAATGACGTTGCATGCTGGAACCTTAACATGCACCACCATGATCTCTATTAATCATGTACGTTCTTTGGTACATTCAATTAGCCAATTGCCAGGACAACGAAATGAGGAGAGAAAATAGATGGAGAAACGATGATGAAGAAGAAGATCGAGGTGCAAGCTCTAGAAGTCAGTTTGAGGGTTTCTGAGTGAAGTGTACGTGGAAAGAAAAAGAAGGCCGGGTGGTGGCAAGGTGAGGAAGCAACGTGTCGAGGGAAGACATCAGCGATGGTGTGACCACCGTTGCTGTCCCTTTGCTATTATGCCCCGATTGTTGTTTCCGCCATGGCGGTGTCTGATCCCCTTTTTCTAGTTCATGGCGTCGATGATGATGACGACGACCAACTCATCTGAGACTTGATTTTAGGTTTCCCATTGTATGTACTGTTTGTGATTCTTTTTGTACAATCGTCTCATGCATGACTGTCATTTTTATGTTGTTGGCTAGATGGCTTGGTTGGGGATGTGTCATTCACCTGATGATAAATTGGTTTCGTGTTGTTGATGATGATGAGGAACCCTTCATATGAGACTTGCCATTTGTTTGATGTTAGATGTTTATCACTAGTTCTTTTGTTCAGTACCTGCGCCAATAAGAAACTAAAAGAGTGATCACTATCCTTTTTATAAGACGTTGAAGGAGTGCTGACTACACTTTTTTCTAAACGATGAATGGATGATTGCAATGTATCTGTGAGAAGATTCTAAATGTGATTACTATCTTGACCAGTGAGAAGATTATAGTGTAAACTAGATTTAAACCGCCACGCGTTGCCATGACATTGCACATGGTGTAATAAAATATAAAGTACAATCAACCCGACTACTTTTTGAACTAAATTTACGTCAAAACGTATATGAAATTAAATTTGTACCTTTTAATGGAAACGTATCATATTTGACCAAGAAAAAAAATGTATATCGAAACGTAGACTAACTCAAAACATATATAAAAAGTCACGTGTTGTGAAATGACATTAGGCGTGATAAAGTATAGATTACAATCATCCCGACTCGTTATCAAACTAAATTTACGTCGAAATATAGAGTAATCCGGATTTATACAATCGAATGAAAACGTGTCATATTTAACCCGTACACGTTTTCAAATAAAACTTACATCTTAATGTAAAACAACTTAAAATATACATTAAAACAAACATAAAACATTTTATATTTAACCGGACTATTTTATAAACCGTTTAAAATTCATATGAAATCATCTTATGTGATTTATCAAAAGTTATTTTTAAACTAAAATAAAACAAAGAAAGTACCATCATCCCCACTTAATTAATTCTCAACCATCCCCACCTAATTCTCAAGAGTAAGAAAAAACATAGACTTTAGTGGTAATTAGTAAAAGAGTAAATTATCATTTGCATCCTTGAGGTTTGGTGATTTTTGTAACATCTCGTAATTTTCGTTAAATAAAAGTTAATTTTATAAACAATTAAGTTTAATACGTTGATGTTAATTCCAATAATTACAATAATAATAATAATAATAATAATAATAATAATAATAATAATAATAATAAAGGTTAACAATTTATAAAAGTTGAACAATTAACAAGTTATAAAAAAAACTAGGAGTTTAAATAAGTTGAGAGGGTCTTAATGTAATTTATGAAACTTAAAATTTAAGTTTCTAACATGAAATAACAACAAAGTAAACCACAGGGGCCAGAGTGTAAATTTTTAGAAAACCCAGCCCCCCACCCGTCGCCCCCTTCTTTCCCCTCCGACCACCACATTCCGACCACTCTCCGGCGACCCACAACGCCCAAAAATACTCGGTTTCAACTCAATCAAACATACCCGACAATATCACATGGAAGATTCGAACTATACCCCACTACAATTTAAAAAATTTGAGTGCGATCTAGATCAGACTCAACCACACCACTTCGGCCGAAAGTCTTCCACGATCATGCACTAAACCACAATAATAATCTAATTAATCAAGCGTGAACAATCATATATCTGTCTCTAATCGACTACCACTCTCAATTGCACCTGAAAACACACAAACAAATCAATTCGATCATTATCTTCTTCGCGACCTGCTCGACACTCGAACACCATCATCCGGGCTTCAATCTTTGAAATTAACAGAGGGCTTTTAATCATAAGGTCCTGTGGAAGCTTCCTGTATAATTAATTTGAGTATTGTGATCGATTACAACCGGAACCATTCACGACCTAACCGCGACTTGTTCTTCATTCGTGTTCATCGAATTCTAACATCTTCCTGGTAATTACACACACCCACACACTCGTTTTTACATGGGGATCAAAAGCCCCATGATTATAATCGTTATCATAATCGAATGGACCTTCAATTGAATCGATTTCATTCTAGGGTTTATACTAATTGGGGAAAAACATTTGGATTGTGTTTAAAAGAATTGAAACCCATGTTCTATCACGGCTGAGGCCTTGGTTCATTGGTTAAGACACTGCTTCCCCATCCATGAGGTCCCGGGTTCGAACCCGGGCACCCTCAAACATTTTTAGGCCTTTTTGGGCTTTAAAAGATTGTAGAAAATTCCTAAAAATTATAAAAATCATTTTTATAAACTATGTTTATTTTTGGGCAATCATCAAACTTATTTTCTGCAATATTTCTTTAAATTTAAATATTTATAAAACAATATAACAAAGATTATTTTTTAGTTATTTCCTATAAAATGGATTTCTTTATTATGGTTTAAATTAATAAATCATTATGGGTCCAAACGCCACCTTTAGTTAAAATTAAAATCTTCCTACTTTAAATAATTATTAAAATTATTTACACTCTACATTAAACTTTATCCGTTATTATAAAAACTTTAATTATGATAAAATTATTTAAATGATATAACACCATTTATTAAAATACAAGTGATTCCATTATTAAGTCTTATCTAAATATATAAATTAATAAAAACCCCAAATCCCAATAGAAACCCTAATCCATTCCCATATCTCATATCGTTCTTATTCTAATTCGAGACGTCCCGTCGATGTAAAAGTCTGAAAGAAACTAAAACCTATAAATTTTTTTGGGCTTAATGAGATTTGGACATATGTGGTGGCCTATTACATTAAGTGGGCTAAAGCCCAAGCTTGTTTTTACAAGCTTATGGGCCAGCCCTATTAAGGAAAATATAGGTTTGATTCTCATCCCAGGTGTACCTGTTGGGTGGTAGTTAACAGTGAAGACCGAGAACCTAGACCAAGGTGCACGTGCGACCAGTATTGCCTCCTGCGGATTTCTAGGCTGGATATCACATGTCGGTTATTAAGTTTGGTAATACTCAATTTTTTTACTAATATTTAATTAACAACTTCAAGAGTTGAATGTGGCCTCGTTGTACGACGCTAAAATTCTGTAAAGGAATACACAATGGGTGGCTAGTCCATGTCGATGAATGGGGATTCATAGTTAGGTTTTGAGTGTAACGTGATGTGACGTAGAGATAGCAGTTCAAACTTCACTTATTAGCTTGGTTGGAATCGTGAGTCGGTTGTCTTCCTGCTACATGCTGTGGGCAAGTGTGTCGCAACCAAGCGAGTCCGGAAATAGTCTTTTTTTACTTATACAATTTACAAAAAACCATGTGTGTGTTTTTTGTTAATATTTAATTTACAAGCAGCTATGTGTGTGAGTATTTTTAACAACAATTTCGAGATTTTTTATGATAAATACATCATAATCTGCACTGTATAAAATTTAAAGTTTTAACATTTATTTGTTTGACACATCACTTAATCAACAACAGGACATATATAGTTTTGGATTGTTATAAAAAGTAATTATTTACCTAGAAACAATAATTATTTTTAAGAGTTGGTACAAATTAAATTGTCTCGAAACAAGTTGACTGATTTAACAGGTTTGATGGTTCTACTGGTGGTTTGAAACGAAGTGTATGAGCTGGTTGTTTATTCTTTATTTTATATAAATATGTATGAATCGGTTGTTTATTCTTTATTTTATATACGTGTATGAATCGGTTGTTTAATATTTACTAGTGGTTTTTCCGCTCGTGCTTCGCGGCGAGGCACACCGACTTAACAATTGGGTAAGCCTGGGTCAAATGCATCTGTTTCCATCATTGTAGCGACTAAAAGTTAAAAGCGTAAGTTTGTTTAGATTTTATCATCACAACCAATATTTTTGAAATTCATGAAACCACCTAAAAAATAACAACATAAAGAAATAAACGCGCTCCCAAGCGGAATAAAGCTTTCTGTGGCACAGAACTTTTGAAAATAATGGTTGCAAGGTGAGTTGTAGGTTAAAAACCTACCATCCACCATCCTTGCAACAACATGTTTATCATTTGGTGGGAAATTTTTTGAAGTCATCATAGCCGACTGACAAAACCGATTATCACAACCAATCTACAAAACCCATAATCAAAAAGAAAAAACTCGATTATAGGCTCATATAGAAATCATAGTCTTATATATTTTTAAACCCATAAAAAAACAAAGCCCCATAGCACAGCCATTTGAATGAACAATGAGTGGTCTTTGAAAGTTCTAAAAACCCCTATCTCTTAACAACCATTAAAAACTGTAACAATAACAAACATAAAGGCAACATCACTCACCCGTCGTTAAACCATATCATCAACATTAGATTAAGGGCCACAGATGCGTGATGACCACCATCATCGAGCAAAAGATGAAAAACCGTAAGACCTCACCACCATGCAAACGCCACCAAAGGCAATCAACTGGTCACCGCAGAGTTATAATTGATAGATCTAAGCCGGCATGGGCATGTATCACATCCATTGATGGCGATCGGTAGTTGCAGAGTTGCAAGATCACTGAAACCTCTCTCTATACAAAACCACATCATCAAAAACTAAAGTAGGGCACCTAGATGTGTCAGGTGCCATCGTCATCAAGCAAAAGATAAAAAGAACCGGACGTGATTGTCACGCAAACACCACCAAAGACGGTCAATAAACCACTGGCGGCGATACACAGGTGCACTGAAGCCGCCACTTACACATAAAACCACCAACCACCCACCGAAAATATAGACTTTGCGTGGCTTGCGTATGGCCAAGGCGATGCAGGCGGTGAACACCACCGGTGAATTTTCTCTCTCTAGAAATAAACTGAAGGATGAAATGGGTGAACACTTCCCTTTTTGTCTCTATAAACACATTTGGGGGAGTGGGTAATACGCAAACTCTTAAAACTTTCGTGGCCAAACCACTAAAAACATTGTTGACGAACTTACTTTTTTAAATATATAGGATAATTTGTTATTCATAGAATACAAAAACTATATAGACACGTCCTTAGATAAATCACTAGAATACAAAAATATATACACGTCTTAGATAAATCATTCTATCAATCTAAAATAATTAATATAATACGCTCAGACGTTGAAAATTATAAGATACATATAACAATAATAATAATAATGTTGTTGACTTATCACAACACTAGTTTGCTCTCTTGTAAATAATAATGGTGTATAATCTGTTGGTTCGCATAATTTTTTTAAATGGAATAGGAATTTTAGTTGGAATTAGTGAAATACTTTTAAATTCTAATTTCAATGAACACAAATTTGAATGAAAAGTTTTACAATTACAAATTTTAACTTTTTTGAATTTTGTGAGCCAAAGGAGACCTTAAAGTTTTAGAATTTTTCTACCAATTATTACTTGTAATGAGATTTTACTTGCGTATGCACAGTTGCAAGCACCTATTTGCCTACGTGATTATTTTAAAACATGTACATTGCAAATAGCTGATGCAATGGCATAACAAATTCAACTCCAAGATAATCATGGAAGTTTAAGATTAACCTCACCACAAAAGTGTAAACTACAAGTTTAGTGGCCGAAATATAATAGTTTGGACATGAGGGGCCAAAATTGGATCTTTCAATCTCATTTAAATCACAACATAAATCCATTTCGATGAGTCGTTTGGAAAATGGTGAATATGTGGTCTGAAAAGAAGAACCAGAACCAGTTGTATATCGGGCCAAATTAAATAATAGATAAAATGAGTCCTTGGTGGGTTTAAACTCGAAGGTTCATTTTGGGAATGGGTTAATATTGATTTCTACTGATTAATTATACTTAATTAAATGTGTTTTAAGATTTATCAGAGGTGATTATTCTTGTTTGGGTGAGTTTTGCACGCAGTAGGTCGGTTTTGATTGAACAACAAATAATTGGTATAATACATTTATGTATTAAAGTTAGGTGGAATATGCTTAAACTTGAATCGTGTGAAAGAATCTTAGATCAACAAACATGCTAGGAGTATAACGGTGGTGTCACAGCTGACCCCTTGTGAAGTGGCTGGCTAGACAATCGTCCAGGGCCAACTCGCTCAGGGGCTCAAAAAACTTTAAATTTTTGTTTTTTAAGAATTTTTTATTTATATATATATACATATATACACACACATTTACATACATACATATATATATATATATATATATGTTTTTAATAGTTATAAACCGTTTAACTTAATTAAAAAGTTTAACTCAATTATCTTTTAACCAAATACAATTCTTGGTGCCCATTTTTGTTAATTAAACTTATTAGTTATATCTCAATTCATTAACTCAACTAAAAGCCCATTAAATCTCAATTCTCGGTCAATAAGGGATAAAGAAAAAAAAACTTAACAATTTAGATAGACGCTAGCAATGAAGTCAAATAGAAAGATTTGTCGATTAGCTATTACGTTATGTCATTCTAATACTATGATTTTGTTACGTTTATTGATAAAACGTTTATTTTCGTTTAAAAAATTAGTTTATATACTAATTTGTTACGACCCAAGGGCTTTTTTTTCCGGCCCGTTCAAGGTACTAAAATCCTTAGGACCGGCCCTGCGTGATATGATACATGATGGGTGGGTGAATAAGGTATATCATTTGGTATCAAAATGGTACATTATATAAACTAGAATTGTGACCCATACGTTGCAGCGAGTTTACTCACGGCCTTTCGATGTTCTATCTTTGATCCCTCACAATAGTTTTTTTTCCGTCACCGCCAAGTTCTAATATATACCAATCAAGATATTTTATCAAACACTTCACCGGGAGGTAACGTCCAAGACAACTTGACTGATATAAAAGGAGCTAATAGAAAAGATAATGATATCCAAATGAGATGGTAGAGGTCTTTCTAATGCTCTTTCACTCATGTTCTAGGAATCAATTTACACGAAATATTTCAAACCCTCAAGTAGTTTCAAACAACTTCTAGTCGTTTAACCTATTTAAACCATTTCACATGTCATGAACCCAACAAAAAACTTTATGAGCAATTTATTGACATCTACAAAAGATCTAACCTTAATTCTATCAAGCATTGTTGAATTGTCTGTCCTGCTCTTGTAGAATTAAAACTTGATAGCATGCTGCCAATGGCATTCCCCATCCTTTCTTTCTAAAGCACACCAATAAATGAGAAACAATAATGAAAAGATGTTGTCTAACATTGTCCTTAAATAGTGACAAAATTAAAGAAAAGGTTTTCCTTAAATTACTTGCAACATTTTTCTCAATCAAAGTTTTTTTTCTCCATCAAAGTTTTCTCGGTCTAAGTCTCTTAGGGGTGACACATGTAATTGTTGCATTTTTGAAAAGAAAGTAGCGGGGTATTCACATGATGTTGTGTTATTTTGGTTTTCACTAATGGTAAGAGAAATTAAATGAACCTATATTCTCAATCAAATTTATAGCATAACTTTTTAACACCTATTTGTCTATGCAAGAAGTAAGAGATGACTGCAAAAAAGTGTCTGTAATGGTAAACATCTTATACCTACCCATAAGGTAAGTATTAAAAATCCGTCTTATACTAATTTACTAATCAACTAGGTTTTGGCGCCGTACGTTGTTGCTGCTATGCGAGTTTTAACATAACCCTAAACCAAAATCAAAATAAAAATAAAGGTTCGAAACCATAAAATCAGCAAAATACACAAAGTAAAAACACCAAACTCAAATCCATAACATACCATAACATGCAGAACCCAAAAATTAAATCAAAACCCAATATCATACACAAAACAGAAGAAAATCAAAGCCGCAAGAAGACGACACAGTCCAAAATAGAAAACCAACCAAAATCAAAGCCCCTAGAAGAGAAACAAACCTATTAAACAAAAAAAAAACAGCCACCTACCAAATATATTAATAGGAATAGATAATAGATAATATGAAATAAAGATGAAATGTAGATTACCAGCCACTCTATTAGAAGAGTATCAAGCCTGGACTCATAATCATATGCGCGCCCTTCACGACATGGATCATGTGGTGTCTTAGGCGTGATCTGTAGTATTTTTATTTCAAGTAAATAATAGAAACACAAAACCCCAATCTTCACAACGAGAAAACAACCATACAAATTACTTTTTTTTAGCCATCTTTGTCAATTCACAGAATCAGAGTGCTAATAGCTGGACAACCACCCATGACAAAATGGAACTCAGCTTCTTACCTCATTGTTAACCAACACAAACATACAGTTAAATTTAGCCCTTAATTACATACATATGAAAAAAATATGCAAGTGAGAAGGAATACAACCTCATATTCATGGAAGTTGAGCCGTCAAGTTGCTCCTGCTCACTACAAGAAAAAACTCTTTTGCGGCAATGTATATCGTCGCAAAAAGATTAAGTTTCGTCGCAATACATCTTTTGCGACGAAAAATTGGTCGCAAAACATTCGCCGTAAAAAGTGGTCGCAAAATGTTTTTTGCGACGAAATTTGCGACGATTTTATTTTGTGGGCTCCACTTATTATAAAAAGGGGAAATTCTGAGAGAAATCTTTTGCGACGATTTTTTTTGTGACGAAAATGAATTTTTTGCGGCGATATATCGCCGTAAATATTTTGACCAAAATCTTTTTTGCGGCGAATTATTTCAACATAATTTGGTCTTTTTTGCGACGATATATCGCCGCAAATATTATGACCAAAATCTTTTTTGCGGCGATATATTTTAACATTATTTGCTCTTTTTTGCGACGATTTATCGCCGCAAAAAAGGACATTTTTTTTAATAGTTTTGCTGCATTTGCAGCAATCCACCCAGAATTTTCTGGGTACCAAACCCAACCTGCTGTTCCAAATCAGTACACACTATCAAAACCATCAAACTAATCGCAAAACATAGCATATAAACCAAAAATTATCCAAATGTAATAAGTTAAAAGTTATACAAACAAATGTTTTAAAATATTCATAACAAGCATCAAACAACTCAACATCTTATGATGACCCACCATCATCATCATCTTCTTCATCTTCATTATGTTGTTGAGAATGACCACTTCTCTTCAAGGCGCTCTGGACTTGGCTTTGAATTTGACTTTGCATTTGTGCCATCATATTCGCCATCATCTGGGACTGCCATTGTTCTTGCTCACTGGCCAATCTCGCTGCTATCATCTCCTCAACCTCAGATTGTGAGAACATCCGCTGATCTGTTCTATGAGGTGGAGGTGGGGGTTGTGAAGGCACGCTCGGTATTGGATCGATGCCACGTTCCCACCCGGGCGCTCCCCAACACCTGGCGCATGATCTGTTTCTCTGACATTTCTGGGTGTTGTTGTTGAAGCGCGACCATTTGCTCCTTTATAGTTTACAAAAAATAAACAATGTTATATATATGGTGATATTATATATTACTTTATTTTTACAAAATTTTAAGACGTGTACATTACTTACATAGTATGCAGCCGGTTCAGACTGATAGAAATTACCGCTTGAATCGGTATAGAAGCGGCGGTATGCTAATATGGCACTCCCAGATTCATCAGAACATTCTTTCCGCTGTAAACACATTATATAGTTATATAATAATATAAAAGTAACTTACAAACACATAAAACAGTTATAAACACATTAGATTAAAACAACTTACAACATATAACGACATTGGGCTAAAGATGTCCGGCCGCCATGTCCCTTGATCGTCTGCTTCCCTTTATTGGACTTGTTGGTTGCAGACCGAGCCTTGACTTCAGGAGAGGTGTAGTAATCCACATAGTCTTTCCATTCAGATTCTTGCATATCAGGTGGCACAACATCAGAAATATCAACCCTGTCCTCTCCCGCCTATTTTGCTAAAATGCTTTTGCTTGAACCGGTATTTGTGATCTTTATACCGGTTTGCAGCATATTTCTCAATGCCTGCCCTCAGGCCTTCGTGGGGAGTCATATCAAAATACATCTGCAAATTATGAAAACAAATAGCTTAGTGTATATATATTTAATCACTGAATTTAATTATCAAAAACTTAACCTGTAAGTCAGGCCAGATAGTCGCCTTCAACTCTGCAGCAATGTTGTTAGGACCGGATCGGACCGGCCGGTCCGACCGTTCGACCGCGAATCGTGGCTGGTCCGGTCCGGTCGAGGGTGGATCGTTTTGGAGCATTGAACCGGCCGTTCGAACCGAGTCGGCGGTTGGACCGGCGAACCGGTTCGGTTCCGACCGGATTTTGATTTTTTTTTTTTGATTTTAGTGGGTAAAAACGGGGTGTTAAACCATAAATTAGTACTTTGTATATACAAATATAGTTAAGTTTTATATATAACTATAAAATATATGTATAAATCATATATAAATTACTTATATTTAATTACATATATAAATATAATTAAAATATAGTTAAATCCGGTCCATCCGGTCCGACCGGTCCGACCGGTCCGACCACCAAACCAGTAAGCCGTCCGGTTCGACGTCCGATCCGGTTCTGAGAACATTGCTCTGCAGGTATCTTTTTCCAGCTCTTGTAGTTTTGAGGAAATCTGTCAACGAGTGTGCCAACCAGTGAAGCAAAGGTTGCCTGATTGACACCCACAGGTTTGTAGGTGTCATGCGTACCTTGCTCAAATTCAATTGTGAGCAAATTTCCTTGTGGATTTCTCTTTCGCATACCTTGAAGTGTGGTCTTTCCACGCTTGCCTTGTCCTGCAAATTGATGATAGTATAAAAATTCTATGTAAATTATATATTTAAAGTGTGGTCTTTCGCATACCTCGTCCGCTGCCGCTGCCGGAGTCATCACCGACCTCGCACTGTCGTGGCGGCTGCCACGATCGATCATCATCGGGAGGACCACCACCAGGTGGACCACGGCCATAGGTATCCCCACCGTGACCTCGGGCCACGTCTGCCATCTATAAAAAAGATTATATAAGTATACAAATATATCGCAATTGAATCATTAGCTAAACACACAATTGAAAAAAACAATTCAATAAACATAATAGATCAAACATAATAAATGATTCGGTTAAAATTAAAAATTACAATCAATCGGATTCATCGGTGTGATAAGAATCTTCTCCACAATCATTATTAAATTCGTCTAATTCATCATCTGAATTATCAGAAACGTCAACAGCTTTGTCTGCATCGTTGTCTTCACCCTCATCCGTATCTTCATATGTCTCGTCCTCTGCATTGACATGCTCAAGGGAAACATCAACTTCTGTAGCTTCATCTCTACTCATACCATCATAAGTTAAATTATCTAAGTCAGCAAACAACAAAAGCTCAGATGAAGTGTTGCCATGAATTAAATCTGCTTCGTTATTTCCTATTATAATATCTCGGTCCCAAATCTTCCGATGATTCACCTCTTAGACGACCTTCCAATGTCTGATTGATTGAACTCTTTGACTGGCTTTAGAAGGTTCGTCAAGATAAAAAACTTGCTCTGCTTGTGTTGCAAGAATGTATTGGTCATTTGTAAACCATTCAGTTTGGGTAGAAATACTGGTTATGTTATTCTTAATGACACAAAGTTTGTTGTTATTAGTTTTAAACCATTTACATCGAAACAACACAACCTTACAACGGTCTAGATAGCCTAGCTCCAGAATCTCTTCCAACAAACCGTAATACTTTGTTCCATCTTGACCAGTTGTTGAGATGCCGCTATTTTGAGTTGTACGGCGTACGTCTAGGCTATGAACTACAAATCTCACACCGTTAACTATACAAGCGGTGTAAGAGTTTGCATGTCATGGTCCATTTGCTAAAGCAAATAACTGAGGACTAACACTAGATTCATCATTTACTCGCCGACGGTTGATCTATTTGAAATAAGAGAAAATTAGGAAAATTTGTATAATCGGTTTGTATAATCGGTTTTATACACAAATGAGTTTACCTTCTGTTTAAACCAGTTAAGAAATTTGCTTCCAAGTCAGTTCCATGCGGCATTTGAGTAATAAATTCACTATAAATAATGTTACTTGCGTTAATAATAATCACTATAAAGATAACTTACGAAAACACAACCCGAAATAGAAATACTTACTCTTTGTATTCTTCGATCTCGGAGCTGTTGTTAAGGACAAACCAATTTAGATTTGCCCAAAGCACACCATCCATTTTTTTATCAACCCCCTTGCTGATAGGTGTGCATAGCGATTGGAAGACATAAAACTCACGTGTGGGAACTGGGGCGTCTTCGTTTCTGTCCGGCCGATTAAATCTCGTCGGTACACCGTTAAGATACCTTGAACAGAAAGTTAAGGCTTCATCTGCGACATACCCCTCCGCAATGGAACCTTCGGGCCTAGCCTTATTTCTAACATAAGTTTTCAGCTTTTTCATGTATCTTTCAAATGGATACATCCACCTCATATAAACTGGCCCACCTTGAATGGCCTCCTCAGGTAAATGTATAACCAAATGAATCATTATGTCAAAAAATGACGGAGGAAATATTTGCTCGAAAGAACACAAAATTTTAATCAACTTCTCCTCAGCATCTTGCATGTCAGATGACATCAAGTTCCGAGCACAAAGTTGCTTAAAGAATAAGCACATCTCAATTATTGGTGTTGAAATGTTTTTATCCAAGTACGCTTGAGCACCAATCGGAAGCAACCGTTGCATCATTATATGATGATCATGTGATTTCATCCCCGTTATTTGGGTATCATTATCGGTTACCTTATGTTTAAAGTTAGAGCCAAAGCCATCAGGTAGTTTTACTTTTTTAATGAATTAACAAAAAAGACTCCTTTCGGCGTTTGAGAAAGAGAACTTGGGATGAGGCTTTGAGAGCTTACCGCGACCGTTATCTACAAGCCATAAGTCACGTTGAATGTTCCATTGTTCTAACACCATTCTTGCCTTATTAGTGTCTTTGGATTTTTCCTTGTTCATCATCAACGTATTCAACAAACTCTCGCACACATTCTTTTCGATATGCATGACATCCAAATTATGTTTTAGTTGAATTGAAGACCAATATTCAAGCTCGAAGAAAATAGAACGCTTGGTCCAATTCAATTCAACATCGGAATCACGTTTTCTCTTCTTACCATCAAACTGAACATGTTTCCCAGAAATACAGGGCGACAATTTATTAAGTTGTTCCAAAATCTGATCATTAGTTTTCCTGTTAGGAGGTCGTCTAGTCTCGTTCTTACCATTGAATGACTTGTCCTTCCTCCATTTATGATTTGTTGGTAACCATCTTCTATGCCCAACATAAGCAGTTTTTCCCAATACATGAACAAATGGAGTGTCTTCCTTACATGTTGGGCATGCAAAGTAACCTTGCCCACTCCAACCAGACAAGCTACTACGAGCAGGGAAATCATTGATAGTCCATAAAAGCATTGCACGTAATGTGAAGAAAGTGTTTGTAACTGCATCTTTGGTCACGACTCCGTCCGACCAAAGACTTTTCAATTCATCAACCAATGGTCTTAAAAAAACATCAATGTCCTTCCCAGGTGATTTAGGGCCAGGGATTAATAACGTCAGCATGAATGAAGACTCTTTCATACATAACCATGGTGGCGTATTGTATGTTGTCAGTATTACCGGCCACATGCTATACGACGTACTCATGTTCCCAAATGGATTGAAGCCATCAGCAGCCAACCCTAATCTAACATTTCTAGGTTCTTTGGCAAAATCAGGATACATTGAATCGAATTCTTTCCATGATGTACCATCCACCGGGTGACGTAACTTACCATCTTCCGTGCAACGTCCAGAAGCATGCCATGTCATATGCTTTGCAGTGTGTCTTGAGCTATAAATACGCTTTAATCTAGGAATTAATGGAAAGTAACGCATAACCTTGTTGGCAACTTTCTTCCCCTTAGTGTTTGCGTCCTTCCATCTACTTTCATAACATATTGGACATTTTTGCAAATCTTTGTTATCCTTCCCCCAAAATAAACAACAGTCGTTCTTACAAACGTGGATCGATTCATATCCTAACCCAACTTTCTTCATTATCTTCTTGGCTTCATAGTTTGACGGTGGGATTTTAGCAAGCGGAAATGCAATTTTCAGAAATTCTAACAATTGGTCAAACAATGTATCGGTCCATTTATTGATGGCCTTCATGTGACTCAGTTTTGCCAAAAATCCAATGAAGACATCCCGTCACAACCAGGGTATAGTTCGGTGTCGGCAAGTTTCAGTAATTCAGCAAGTTCATCATTTGTATCACTCGGTGTATCTGTTGTGTTCATTGGCTCGTCGTCGTCGTATGTGTTGTCCTCTTGTGGGACATTCTCCTGACGAACATCGTTAATAAAATCATGTATTGGGTCTGTCGTTTGAGGTATGAAAGGAACTACCGGTGACGGAACATATGATTCACCATGATGCGTCCACGTTTTGTAAAATCGGCAAAAACCATTATTATGTATATGGCGCTCTATTATTGGAAGAGGAAACCAATAACTGTTATTGCAATTATTACACGGACACCGAGCTTTATTTTGGCTATTCGTATATGTCACACACACCCGGCCCCTAACACCAACAATATTGTCCGCTTCGCCCACGACGAGCTCACGGATTTGCTTTTGGTTGCTCGGGTGAAAACTTCCCAGGGAGGTCACCCATCCCTGGATTGCTCCCACCTGAGCACGCTTAACTGTGGAGTTCTCCTCTCATCCACAGCCAATACGCCCAAAACGCGTTGTTGATATTAGAGGTCAGACATTCCTTATGAACCAGGAATCTCTCCTGTCCACGGCCGATGTGGGATATGTGTAGGGTGTCACAAGCACCCCCTGTTTGGACTCATCGTCCTCGATGAGCCCGAGAAGTCACCATCCTTGGTGAGGTATGTCCCACATCCCGAACGGCACAGGAGTGGCTCTGATACCATTCTGCCACACCCGGCCCCTGACACCAACAATATTGTCCGCTTCGCCCACGAGGAGCTCACGGATTTGCTTTTGGTTGCTCGGTGAAAACTTCCCAGGGAGGTCACCCATCCCTGGATTGCTCCCACCTGAGCACGCTTAACTGTGGAGTTCTCCTCTCATCCACAGCCAATACGCCCAAAACGCGTTGTTGATATTAGAGGTCAGACATTCCTTATGAACCAGGAATCTCTCCTGTCCACGGCCGATGTGGGATATGTGTAGGGTGTCACAGTATAATTCTTACACCTTTCCATGAATGCTTTAAGACCAATCAGATATTCTTTAGAAAATTTATTTTCTAAAGTAGTCCAACTCTTATCAATCGTCATAACTGTGTTTACAAACAAATATTAAATATCTTAACACGTTTAAAACTAAGGAAATACAATATAAAAGTTAAATATTTAATAAACTTCCTAACCCTAAGTTAACATACTAAATACATACATTCTTTCTTATATACATACATACACACATTCTATTTCATCTTAACTAAGTTAAATCCATCCATTTTTTCATAACCATAAAACTTGCTAAACCTACTTTCAAACAATAACTACATATTAATACAATTTAACATACCAAATGCATATATAAATTCTTATATTCATACCAAATACATACATACATTCTTATATTAACATACCAAACATCCATGTTTTCATAACCATATAAACTTGCTAACCCTAATTCCAAACAAGAACCACATATTAACATAAAATTAACATATCAAATACATACATTCTTTATATTCATACATACACACATGTTATTTCAAACAATCTTAACTAAGTTAAACATCTATGTTTTCATAACCATATAAACTTCCTAACCCTAATTTCAAACAATCTCAACTAAGTTAAACATCTAAGTTTTCATAACCATATAAACTTGCTAACCCTAATTCCAAACAATCTTAAAGCTAACTTCTTATACAAACATACATTCTTGCTAACCCTAATTTCAAACACCATATAAACAATCTTAATACAAACATACATTCTTATATATTTTCATAAACTACAAAACCCCCAAACTTAACATTTCATATTTTCATAAACTTCATAAACTATATTCTTATATTCTTACATACACACATGTTAAACAACCATATTTTCATAAACAAAATAACTTCAAAACCCCAAACAACTACAAATTAACACATTTTTATATTCTTACATAACCACATAAACTTTATTACCCTAATTTCAAAATATTAACTAAAATTAACATAAAATTAGGTAAAATTAAGGATATTACCTAAAATCAGGAGTGGTGGTGGTGGCTAGGGTGTAAAGGAGGCGGCGATGGTGGTCAGGCGGCGACGGTGGTGGACTGGCGGTGGTGGAGCAGCAACTTTGCCGACTAAATGGGGTGCGCAAGGGTGAGGAGGCGGCGACGGTGGTGAGGGAGCCGACTGTGGGGTGCGCAAGGGTGAGGGTGGGGTGCGCAGTGGGGGTGAGGGTGGGTGCGCAGTGGGGCTGTGGTTTGGTGGTTTGTAAAATGGTGAAAATGTGAACTGTCCCGACTAAATGGGGGTTCTTTTTTGCGGCGATATGTCGCCGCAATAATGCAATTGCGACGAAACCATTTAATTATTTATATATTATAATATTTAGTTGTTTATTGCGACGACAAAGTCGCCGCAAATGATTACGCGGGATTTTTCCCGCTCTTAAAAAAGGTTTTCGTGATATTAAAAAAAATAATAATAATTAATTTTAACTTTTTGCGACGAAAAATCGCCGCAAAAAAGTTGTTGACTTTTAAAGTCAAAAAAGTTATTTCTTTTTGTCGTTTTGTGACTCTTTTGCGACGAAAAAGTTGTCGCCGCAAAAAATGTGGTCGCAAAAAACCATTTTTCTTGTAGTGGCTGCCAATTCATGACAACGTTGATTGATGTAGTCCAATAAAAAATAAAAGTGGAGAACAGATTGAAATTTCATATAACAAAAATATCTGTTGTTTTACTTAATTTAACTATTCAACACCTATGATTCTGTCACGAGCCTAGCCAACAAAACAACCCTAAAGGTACAAGTAATCCTTACTTGGTGTTGTGCCTATAGAAAAAAGAACCCAAAAATGACGCTGCATGTTGGAACCTTAACATGCACCACCATGATCTCTATTAATCATGTACGTTCTTTGGTACATTCAATTCGCCAATTGCCAGGACAACGGAATGAGGAGAGAAAATAGATGAAGAAACGATGATGAAGAAGAAGAGGTGCAGGCTCTAGAAGTCAGTTTGAGGTTTCTGAGGGGGTGTTTGTTTTTTGAAAAAACCTTTTCCCCACCTCTTCATCTGCGCGCTCGCAGACGCGGGAAGAGGTTTTTACTTCGCAGAGTGTTTGTTTTCTGGAAGACGTTTCATTAAAAACGTCTTCCTGAGCTCTTCATGGGGCAGACATGGACCCTAGTCTTCAGATAAGAAGACATTTTATAAACCTCTTCTCCTCTCTTCACATAAAGGATTTTGAGCCCTAATCACACACACTGTTCCCATCGCTCTCTCCTCTCTTCACTGTTCCCGTCGCTCTCTCCTCTCTTCACTGTTCCCGTCGCTCTCTCCTCTCTTCACTGTTCATCGTCGCTCTCTCCTCTCTTCCTCCCTGCGGCCGCCTCTCCTCCACCACTGAAAAAGGTAAGCTCTCTACTCTCTTCCTCCCTGCAGCCGCTCTCTCCTCTCTTCCTCCTTGCACCGCCGAGGCTGCGGGGGTGGCGGCCGGCGTCGTATCTAATTGGGGCCGCTCTCTCCTCTCTTCCTCCTTACTGATTTCTTGCAATCTGTGTTGTTTTATGAACAATGTTTTAAAACTGCAAATGGTTGTGCATCTGATTGGGGTTTATGAACAGGGTTTTGAATTGTATATTGATTTGTGGTTTATGAGTTGGTTTGATTGGTGATTTTGTGTTCTAGTGTTTTATGAATGTTGACTTCTGCTGCAGATTGTTTTATGAACAATGTTTTAAAACTACAAAGGCTTGTGCATCTGATTGGGGTTTATGAACAGGGTTTTGAATTGTATATTGATTTGTGGTTTATGAGTTGGTTTGATTGGTGATTTTGTGTTCTAGTGTTTTATGAATGTTGACTTCTGCTGCAGATTGTTTTATGAACAATGTTTTAAAACTGCAACAAAGTACCTTTCAAGCATGAATTGTGTTTTATGAAAATTAAGAATTGCCACATCCTTTTTAAAACTGCAACTGCTTGTGTTTTATGATTAATAGATATGGGATTGTATATTAGTTATGGTTATCATGCTTGAAAGGTATTTTGTTGTGTTTTATGATTAATGTTTGAAAGGTATTTTGATTCTGCTTGTGTTTTATGATTAATAGATATGGGAGAGAAACAACAATGGTCGATTGAGCAACAAAATGCTTAATAGAGACTTGCATAGAAGAGGTAAACAAGTTGGGTAGAAAAGGATTGAGTATGCACAAAGAGTCATGGAATAACTTAGGAAAAGTGCTTAAGGAGAGATTTGGCTTGTATTTAACGCAAAAACAAATGAAGAATGCATACGATAATCTTAAAGCCAAATACGTAGGGTGGCTGTATTTAAAAAACAAAACAGGCAACATATACAACCCTCAACAAACACTTTTAGCTTAACCAACGAGGAATGGGAAGAATTTAAAAAGGTATGTTTATATATATAAAGTTTTTAATAAATACCTTTAAACATAAACTGATAAAATGTTTTACTTTCACTTTAGGGCCATCCGAAGGCGGGATCGTTAAAAACAATTCCATTGCCTTTTCCCGAGCTTTGTGCTCAATTGTTTGATGGCAATACTGCCACAGGGGGTAGCAAGTGGACATCAACACAAACAACATCGGTTGTTGGGTCATCTTCTTATCATCGTGCAGTACCACTTATGCTTACAGACACAATTATTCATGACACAGACGATGATGCCGGCTCTTATGATTTTGGTTCCGAGCATATTAATGAGGATGCCGTCGAGCCTACCGCCGAGCCTACCACCGACCCAACCCCCGAGGCCACCCCCGAGCCTACCCCTAATTCAAATAAAAGGGCAAAAACCTCAAAATCATCATCTATCACTAATGATGATCTAGCCCGTGATATGCAAAAGGCTTTACAATATCTGATTAAAGGCAAAGAAGGGCCGACAGTTCTTGAATGTTCCGAGAAGCTAAAGTTGGTCGGGTTAGATCCGATTGATCCTCTATTCTTGGCCGCTTTCCATATTTTTGGAGTTTCATCGGATATGAGAGAGGCATGGATGATATTGCCACCGATTCCTGAGGTTTTAAGAGGGTGGATCTCGATGACAGCAACAAGTTTAGGATTAATAAAGTAGTTAAAACATTGTCTGTTTTATGTGTTGAAAACAATATTTGGTTTTGGTTGTTTAGGGTTGAAAACATTTTATGTTTAATTGTTTGTTATGTTTAATTGTTTGTTATGTTTAATTGTTTGTTATGTTTAATTGTTTGTTATCTTTAAACAGGATAATAATGGATTATAATAAGAAATTACTACTCGTAATTCTTATGTACTTGTATGTTCGCTTTTTTGGGAGGAGAGGTTTAAAACGAATGCGAGACAATGACTCGGTTATGTCGGGGCATAAATACACGTTAGAGTTACTGCAAGGAAATCCCAAACAATGCGTTGAATTGCTACGTATGTCTCGTGAATCATTTGTCCGACTATGTGCTCATTTTAGAGTAAATTATTCGTTAAATGATAGTAAACATGTTTCGGTAGAAGAGAAGATGACTATGTTTTTGATGATAATTGGTCATAATCAACGATACGTGGTTATCAAGCGTAGATTTCAACACTCAAAGCAAACAATTCATAAATTTTTTTATGAAGTGTTAGAGAAAATGATGATTTTTGCAAAAGATATGATAGTACCAACTTCTTTTAATCCGAATCCAAATATTCCGGGACATAACAAAGATTACGACGGATTTTCAAAGGAGCGGTGGGTGCACTTGATGGAACTTTGATACATGCTGTTGTCCCTGCTGACAAACAAGATTTATATAGAGGCAGGGGAAAGGGGGATTGTTATCAAAACGTATTAGCAATTTGTGACTTTAACATGATTTTTACATTCATTGTGGCTGGCTGGGAAGGGGTCGCGCATGATTCTAGAATATTATCAGAGGCGTTATCAGATACAAATGCTCCATTCCCGTTACCACCACAAGGTACTTTTAATTGTTTGTTAAATAATTGTATACTACTTTAATTTTCTAATTATTTATATATATATTTACAAATAAATATTATCTTTGTGATGCCGCTTATGCATACATACGGGGATTTATGGCTCCATATCGTAATGTTAGGTATTGGCTTGGAGATTTTCGTAGAAATCGTGCATTGACAAATAAAGAAAAATTTAACCATGCACATGCAAAACTACGAAACGTTATTGAGCGTTCGTTTGGAGTATTGAAAGCACGATTCCCTATATTAAAGAGGATGGCACCGTTCCCGATGGTTACACAAAGGAACATTACCATGCATGTTTCGCGCTACATAATTTTATAAGGAAAGAAGTTTTCAGCGATAACTTTTTTACACAATACGATCAACCCAATGTGTCCTTTGAAAATCGTCATGTTGATGCTGATGAAAATGATGTTCAAGAACATGGTACCTCATCAGATCGGGAATATATGACTCAGTTACGAGATGAAATTGCTGAGCAGTTAATGCAGAATATCGAATAAATGATTTAAATAAAATGTATTTGTATGGTTTTATGAATATTATTGTAGTTTGTATGACTTCTATTTATATTTTAATGTATTTGTATGACTTTTATTTATATTTTAATATTAAAGTACCTTTTTAAGTTTCACAAAATTGGTTTACTTTAATTACAGCATATTTTAGCAGTCTGCAGGTTTTAAAAAATCAAACAGTCTTTTTCTTGCAGACTGCAGACGTTTGGTCCACCTCTTCTGCTGCAGATGTCTGCAGATGTGGTCCGCAGACTGCAGACGTTTTCCTGCAGAAAAAACAAACAGCACCTGAGTGAAGTGTGGAATCACTGGAGAAAAAACAAGGGTGGTGGCAAGGTGAGGAAGCAACGTGTCGAGGGAAGACATCAGCGATGGTGTGACCACCGTTGCTGTCCCTTTGCTATTATGCCCCGATTGTTGTTTCCGCCATGGCGGTGTCTGATCCCCTTTTTCTAGTTCATGGCGTCGATGATGATGACGACGACCAACTCATCTGAGACTTGATTTTAGGTTTCCCATTGTATGTACTGTTTGTGATTCTTGTTGTACAATCGTCTCATGCATGACTGTCATTTTTATGTTGTTGGCTAGATGGCTCGGTTGGGGGATGTGTTATTCACCTGATAGAATTGGTTTCGTGGTGTTGATGATGATGAGGAACCCTTCATATGAGACTTGCAATTTGTTTGATGTTTGATGTTTATCACCGATTTTTTTGTTCTCTACCTGAGCCAATAAGAAATTAAAAGACTGATCACTATCCTTTTTGTGAGACGTTGAAGGGGTGCTGACTACACTTTTTTCTAAACGATGAATGGATGATTGCAATGTGTCTGTGAGAAGATTGTAAATGTGATTACTATTTTGACCAGTGAGAAGATTATAGTGTAAATAAGCCCTTTGTGGGTACCAAAGAGTGGACTTTAATTAGGTTAGTTTATTTACATTCGTTTAACCTGCTATAAATTATTACGTTTTTGTGTCTTGATGTTACTTCTACTTCT
This sequence comes from Flaveria linearis, assembly GCA_024085815.1. Classification (NCBI taxonomy): domain Eukaryota; kingdom Viridiplantae; phylum Streptophyta; class Magnoliopsida; order Asterales; family Asteraceae; genus Flaveria; species Flaveria linearis. Next base: position 62,220,343 of record CM044002.1, read on the forward strand.
AATCATTTTGCTATTAATCTTTTATGTCACATTAACGCCTAAAAACAATTAAAGGAGTCGATGCAGATTAGCCATACATGAACTTTGACATGATTTTTAAGGGTGTTGTGATTCTAAATCAAATTTCTCAAGTGTAATTAATAGAAAAATGGGTTACCAATTTAAGTTCAAGATTTCATCTAAAAGGGAAAAAGATTTGTTATTAAATTATTTAATTTAACAATAAATAAAAATGATAGAATAAATAAAGAAAACCCGTCTCTTTTAGATAGGGAAAAAATTGGTACATTATTTTTTATATTTTATGTAGTAAATGAAAAAAAAAACTTTATGGCCTAATGATAACATGACACATGATAAAACTATCACAACCAACCAAATTTAATATAGGACTATTCACGTCAATTCAAAATGTATAGTCATATAATGGTGGTTAACTAGTTATTTACACTCACACCCGTTGCGGTTTGTGCGCGTCAGAACTGCATGTGTGTGCAAAAGTGGAAACCGTACAACCAAAAGATAAATGACAGTCTGAAAATGTGGGTTCGTGACGGATACAATCACGTCTCAACGGTATACTTTGAAACTATAGTGCGAATAATAAATGGGCCGTTCAAAAAAAGAAGAAGAGAAATAGTCAAACCTTCGCTAACGACTTGAAGCACTTGGTATAACCACGAGACGATTATAAGATAGGTGAACAAAGCAGCTAAAGGATCACAAAAACTGGCATTCAATATCATCACCATAATGAGTGATGATTAGTTACAAGTGTATAGTCAAAACCATGTACTTTGTTTTCATTATTTGAGTGTTTACACATTGGTTGATGCTCATTTCATAGTGAAACAAAATACCCAAAATAAACTACACAAATGGAGAAATAGTCAGACCATTTAAAATGGCCCTATTTTTAACTACAATAATATCATATAAGATTTAAAAAGTAATTGAAATGTGTGAGGCTAGTATATTTGATAGAATTTTTGATTCAAACTCAAGCATAATGTAAATTAGTTTGAAGTAATTTAAAAATAGAATATAAGATATATTTGTTGTTAAAATAAAAAAGTATTTGTAAGGTTGTCAACATGCAAAAGTATTTTGTTATTCATACTTCGATAAACGTCTCTTGCTATTTGTAACTTGTACATTTATTGTTATATTCATAAATTGAAATTAAAATTATGATTTTTACAATTCTACCTACATAAGTACTCTTTAAATTCTTTACGGTGTATAACTTGAGTAACTGTTAATATATCTAATTAACTAAGCGACGCAGTTTTTCATTCAGACTTCTTTAATTAAAGAAAGTTAGGATAATAAGTTAGTAGCAAAATTCGGTGGTTCCAAATTCAGTTAAGAGTTTGGATGTGAAGAGTTCGATGATGAACCATGAAAGTCCGGACACTTGAAATAGATATGAAAATACTGGTATTCAAAGTTGATGATAGAAATATACAAATTCACACTCAATAAACGAAGCTTAGATCATTTGAGAATTTACAAAGGACGTTTAGTCCAATGGTTTTATTATGTGTTAAATGATACTCCCTCCTCTAGAGGTCGAGGGTTTGAGTCCCACGACGGAATGTGTGGAATGTGAATTAGAATTAGAAGTAAAATAGACGAGTGTATGAGTTGTTTGAAATTAGGGCTATTCATAAGTTGGTAATGAAGATCCAAATTATTTGAAAGCTAGTAATGAACTTTCGCATTATTCAGAAGTCAATACTTGTGATGTGAGTGTGTGAGAAATGAGCTGAACTCACCTAGTTATAGTTGAGGTCGGTTGGCCGATGCGACCCACATCCAATAGGCGATGGGGCTGACGTTGCGTGTACCCTCTGCATGTGACACATGTCACTCATACATTGCCTTGAGCCCCTTTCGGTGTTACGGCTCGCATCCATAGTCGATGCGGTCTGCATCAGTATCCAGGCATCAGATTCTTGCCCATTTGTCATCATACACATGTCAAATTTGTATGATTTCCTTAGCCTCGTCGATGCACCGCGCATCCCAACTCCAATGCGGGCTGCATTGGCCCTACTTTTCAAATTTTTTCTTTCAATTTTCTCTACTATAATACTTCTACAAAATAAAAGTTTATCCCTGAACTTAACCATAGCAAGGGGTTTTGCCTCTCAGACCCCACCAGAGGTTGCTGCCCCTTAAACCTCGCTTTCAGGAGCCGTCGCCTTCGAATCCTTGCTGCCTTGCGAATGTTTTGGGTTTTAGGTGTTAATTTAACTTGGGGTTTTACATAAATACTTATTCGGAAACATATTAAAGTTTTAGAGAAGAGGTTATTATAGATATTCAAGAAAAAAATAAACATATATTCCTTCCTTGTATATTAAGATTCAATAAGCTTTATATAGGGTATTTTACTTTCCTTGTTATAGGATTACTTTCTAGTTTTTAATATAAAAAGAGTTGCAATATAAATATCATCATTATTTTGAGACTTAAAAGTTTGGTTTCCCTTTATAAATTTTGGAGTTATATCTTCATATCGTGTTGATTTTTACACCTTCGTGGCCTTTGAACTCACTAAGATCCTCAACAAATTGTGATGCTTAGTTTATTGCTTGGTTTTAGTTTTTTAGTTTCATTTATAAATTCTAAAACTTAAAAATGTGATAAGTTAAACTCCTATAAACACCTTTTATAAAAGTGTTGCAGGGTTATTCATAGGTCTTTAAGCAGACAAAATGAAAACCAACGTAGCTTTTCGTTTAACTTTAACTATACAAATTAACAAAGACAATTTAAACAAACCCACTTGTTTGTTAAAGTGAATAAAAGTGTCTTTTATATTTATTCATTTCATTCTAAATGAACATAAATAAAATGAGGCATCGTTTTTAGGAAAAATTTCTAAAATGTCACTTTGATCAATTTTCTCCTCTAAAATATCACTTTGACTAACCTATTCTAAAAAATATCTCAACTCTAAATGGGTGTCGTCTGAATCTTAAATAGAGTCTAGGGTCGTTTGAACTCTGGATAGAGTTGTACGAACATAAATAGGGTCATTTGAACTTTATAGGATCGTTCGATTGCGTTTAAGTTCAGCCAATCTTATTTGTAAATAGGTTTGGTTGAACAAACATTAAAAAAAACTTGTTAAAAAGAGCAATTTAAGTAATTTTCATCCTTAGCCAAACTAATAAGATATCCATTACATGTAAATATTAAAAGATTATTGGTTTAAGTCTCACTCTGAATAAAATGTTTGGAGTTGAGCCAGTGAGTTTTTTCAACAACGAATTCCCTACTGAGGGGGGATGGGGGTGCGGTCCCGGATAAAAAGTATATAAATGCGTCTGATTAAGATAATATTTATACTCCGAATCAGGTTCGTACACGTGTCGATAAAAAAAAATCATCCTTTTATGTAACATAGGAAACAAATATACAACATTATTCACTTGCGGGATATACAAAAGGTTAAAGCTTAGAAACGTGGTTCGATAAAGCGGTATCGTTCGTCGACACCGGAAAGAAGGATTCACGGGATCATGACTCGGTGTTCGAAACGCGTGAGTGACTCACCAATGGCACTCTCTGTAAATAACCCCTGCAACGTGCCCTAATATTCAACCAACCCGCTATAAGTATCCACACGATCAACTGTTTGACAACCGTATTCTGATTTGTTTCCCGTAAAGTCACACCGTCTCTCTTTCGTTTCGCTTTATCGAAGCTGTCGTCTTGCTGTAAGTTCTTCTGTATGATATCTTCTCTCACACACACTCAAACACGCACACGCAGTTATACTGCTTGATTTCAATTTGTTTGTTAGTTTGATGAATGTGTTGTTGAATGATCGTTTGTTGTGGCTTTGATCGTTCAGCTTGGTGTGCGATTGATCGGATCTTGTTAGCATGGAGCATCGGAAGGATGAGGTTTGTTTCCGTTTTCGTTTGTTGTTTTTGTACGGTTTGTTATTGAGAGTTTGGTGGATTTAGCTGTGGATGAAGTTGTTAATTCGTTTTGTGTTGTAAACTGATGTGATTTGAACCGATGAACGTGGATTCAATCTCTGTTTAGATCGAGTATGAGATAGTTGTGATTTGAGGCGTTTGGATTTGTTATTTTGTTCGTGACGTTGGTTATCTGAACAGAGTTAGGGTTTGATGTAGCTTTTTAACTGTTAATTAGTAGGAAATCAGCTAAAAATACTTGTATTTTTTGGTTGAATAATAATGATCTTGAGCATTGAACATACTTGCACTTTTTGATATTACAGGAACTGTTTTTGTATGATTTCTTCACGAGAATTTGGTGAATCTAGCTGTAGATGAAATTGTTAATTCGTTTTGTTGGTATGAGGATGACAATTGTTAAAAATTGATGCGATTCGAATCGATGAACAAGTAGGTTCTACCTCTGGCTAGTTAGATCGAGACTGAGATGGTTATGTTTTGAGTTGTTTTGGATTTGTTATTGTTCGTAAACGTTGATTATCTCATTATCTGAACAGAGTTTGGGTATGATTGTGTAGCTGTTGGTAGGAAATCAGCTAAAAATACTTCTGCCTTTTGATTAAATCACAATGATATTGAGTTTTGAACATACTTGTACCTTTTGATTTACAGGAAGTTAAGATCATGAGACCACTAATGATTATATGCAAAGTCTATCTATTATACTTTATTAAATTGATTAAATTTCATCATTGTGATGCCTGTTATTGTATTCTAGCATTTGATTGATAATGAAACATATGTTTGTGATGAATGTTATGTGCTATGCCATGGATGGTGTTCGAGTAGGTTGAGTAATTAGTTAAGTTATTGTAATGGTGCAGAAAAATGCACCGTGGATGTCGGTACCCCAATTTGGAGACTGGGACCAAAGGGTCCACTCCCGGACTACTCGCTGGATTTCTCAAAGATAAGAGAAATGCGGAAACAGAACAAGAGAGACATATCGCGAGCTAGCATTGGTAATGACGAAGAACTCATGTCTTCATATTCCTCTTCCAATGCTTCCAAACTCAACACGACAAATAACAGTGCTCCCCCTCATCATAGTTATGATGATGACCACCACTCTCCAACAGTAAGTACCTTCACTTTCATCACCCTTTTAGTATCCTACACTGATATGCCATTTCTAGTTAAAAATCACTAATTCTCAACAATAGAACATTAATGATATGAACTTTTAGGTGCTACAAACTCTACAATTATCCAAATTTGAAGAAAACACTAGTTTGTCATGTTATCCTTGGCCAATTGGCAGGATGGCAGTGGTGTCATAGTTTAAGTATCTCTTTATTCTGATGGAAATTCTATTGGTAATACTTTGGCGTGTTAAACTATGATACACGCTCTAGATACACACTAATAGGTTGCTATATGGTGGAAAAAGGAAAGGGTTCTTAATCGCATTCATTGTATGCTTTGACTATAAAGAATATCTATCATAGTAGGACAACTATTTTTTTTAGATAAAACATATTAATTAATTCCATTAATAAATCTTATATTTCCAAATTATTGCCCACTTCAGATACTTAGAGGTATTATATGCTAGCTTACAATATCAATGGAAGTCCTTTCTTATCACTTCCTTTGGTGATATTGTGGTAAGTACGAGGTTATGGGTTCTAGTCCGGCACCCAGCAGGTGTGTTGAATCTTTCCTAAGAAATCTATGTGTTTTTGTTCAAAAATTATTAAATAAATTAATTTAAAAAGACGCATAATTTTTATAATCATTAGAATTAAAATACCTAGGTAATAAGGAATATACGGAAGTCATGTTCTTATCAATAGTTCATGCTCGGGTGGGGGTTGGGTCCTGGTGATAAGTGAGTGTCCCACAATGAAAACGTTGTGGGTTTTGGTCTGCACTCTCTAGGTGTGATGAATTTATCCTGGGAAATCTAAGTGTGTTTGTTGGGAACAAATTTAAAACACTCATAATCATATTATCATTAAAGTTAAAGTACCTAGGTAATAAGGAATATACGGAAGCCATGTTCTTATCAATAATGCAGGGTTGGCAAGGAATGTTTTTATATGTTCTTATGAATATTTAAATACATATATTTTATCCTCTGTCCAATGTTCATTATTACGCTGGGTGCAGAGATTCTCTCTACCCAAATCATCAATAATACATTTAATAATAAACAACTAATGGAAAACCTTCTTTTATTAATTGTAATGTGGATGCAGGGGCGGAGAAGCATTCTCAGTTACTTCAATTGCTGCGTCAAAGCCTGATGATGTCTGATGAAAAATAACAACCCTTTTATCTACTTTTGTTCATTCTTGTTGTCTTCCCTTTTCTTATCTCCTCGTCAATGAAACGAAAGGCATTTTCTGAATTTCTGGTCACACAAGTATATTTCAGTTCTTTAATTCATTGCATATTTATTTAATTTTTCGAATGAAATCAACCATTGTAACTAATATGTGAAATCTTTAGTGTGTATGTAACAAGTAAAGTATTGAACTGTTTCCTTTCGGCACCTTAAGTGGGGATGAATTACCACCGGCCGTACTAGACAACTGAGCCACAGATTAGCTGATTTTAATCACGGCTAGTGAAATTTAGTAAATAAAAAACCACAAGAAATTAGCTCATTTTCATCACAGCAAGTGCAATCCAAAACAAACATTTGAATAACCAACAAAAAACCCAACTCCCTGAAACCAAAAATTACCAAATCTATACATGCTACTATATGATAGTACAATAGTGTATCGGGTCTAACCCACAAAACTAACATAATCAGATTCAGACCAAGTCAACAAATCTAGCCTCAATAATATAATTGGACTTGTAACAACTTGGGCCAATCCAAATAAGCTTGGAAAAAAAAGAACCTCTCCTCTTTGGGCCTAGTTAAGAAAGAGACCAATAAGAGTCTAGACAAAACCCCCAGCCCAATATGAGACAGAAGGCAATGGGCTTGGGCCCACCACTGTGGGCCTAATTAAGAAAGAGACCAACAAGAGTCTAGACAAAACCCCTAGCCCAATACGAGACAGAAGGCAATGGGCTTGGGCCCAACACTATAAACCAAGAAATCAAAACCTTCTTTGATGATCCAATCAAATTTGGTCTGAATGTTCTTCTTTTCATTGTAAGCCGGCGACCTTTTTCGGGCTAATAAGATTGGACTTGTTATCTTATTGAGTGTAGAAGACTAATCAAGGCTCGGCAAAACATTTGAAAATTGAACGAAGATGAAGTCTGATAACAGCCTATGCGAAAGCCAGTTCCACGCGATAAGAAGCTGTCACGCGAAGAAGTCTTCCACGCGAAAGCCTTAGCCGCGCGACAAGCCTGTCGCGCGAGAACCTTAGTGTTTAGTATAAATAGCTTAGTTTTCGTCTTGTAAAACAGCTTTTGTTCATTTATCATATCTGTACTGTGCGAAATCGCACAAGACCTGTTCTAGGTTGTGTTATTCAATCAACGAATCATTTTGTGATCAATTCAATCTTCTTTCACTCCAATCTTGTTTACATTTCGCATTCACAAGATTGAGATCGTGTGTTTATTGTTTTTCTGGGAGATTTCAAGGTTTTACAATTGGTATCAGAGCAATTGTAAAACCTTCCTTTTCACATCTCCAAGAAAGTAATAGCTTTAAAGAATTAGGAGGAACAGGAGCATGAACATGAACCTTCCTTTTCTTGTAAGAATTTTCAAAATGAGATCATATAGTTCTTTATCAAGTCAAGACTCTGTCCAGCTTTATTTAAAATAAACTGGTTAAGTTGATTGTCAATATCTTTTGTCCCTTTAAACTTATACTTCAGGTTTTACTCAGAAACATAAGGAGTAATACTTATCATGTTTTGTATGATTAATATAATTCAGTGGATCCCACAATCAGAACTTCAGTAAAATACTTATTAGTCTTCAAGACACTATTGAGATTTCAAGTCACCCCAAATTGACTTAAACCATGCATTGTTGATCAGTGATATCATTTATTTATTCCTAAAATATAACTATTTGAGCATAACTAGCCTGAGAAATATCTCTTAACACGGAATATTAACAAGTTTAAGGACTTACTGACAGCCATCCGGACTTACGTCTGCCCTCTCAAGATGTTTAGGACTTACAAGACATCCGGACTTACATGCCCCATCTTTTGATTTTGCCTTCCATGGTCAGAAATTATTCTCAAAATAGAAAAATATATACCATATAGTATGTATGTCTTTAGACATATCTTTTGATTTGTTGTGATTCTTGGCATCTTATATCCTATATGGCCTTTTGGCATCTTTTTGCTCAATTATTTGCTCAATTTTTTTCTTTTTGTCTTTTTATTTCTTTTTGTCCTTTTGTATTTTATCTTTTATATATACATATAGTTATAATAATCACTGAATTAAACAAATACAGACTTGAGTATGATAAGATTATATCTCTCAGTCTGTGTTAGAACATTTTTGTCATTGTCACAGAATCCTGATATGTTCCCCACTAAATCATATCTCTTTAATTCAAGTTTAATCACTCAATTATGATCTTTTCATTTCTGAAAGCAAAGCCTATTGATATATCAAACATAATCCAAGTCTATTCGTATTTAAGCCTTTGAAAGTACTTAGACTCTTTTTGAACTGTGTAAAATCATTTCTCATTTAATCATGAAATTCATTTTTATTGATCCAATCTTGACTCCCCCTAAGACCAAAAATATTTTTCAAAGCTTATTTTAAATTTCTCCGATATATGACTGAACATGTTGAAGCAATTGTAAGTTTCCTGTCATATGTCTTTAAACAACCGCTGTCTATATGCCATAAGCTCTCAATGATCCTTTGCGGTTGTCCCTGCATAAGTAACAAAATTACTTAGCTTTCGGTACTCAAGTCAAACATGACTTGAGCACATTATGTGTTGCAGCAAGACAAAATGCTTTGAGATTATTATATTTGTTTTGCATATTAGTCTTTTCATTCATACTTTTCAATTTGATTTTATCTTTTAAATCATTTTTCAAATTATTGTTCTTTTCGACATCATTAGCATGATCAATCTTTGATTTCATTGGTTTTGAAAATTTTCCACGAGTGAAAAACAATTTTCTATTGTGAGCAATAGAATTATGAAATCGTTGTTTGCTTAGTGATTTTTGTCGAAAAGGACAATTATTTGCTAAATGATTTATGTTTTCACACTGATAACATTTTCTTTGTTGTGTGTGGAAAACAAACCGTGGATGACAATTATAAAAATTGTCATAGAAACCAAAGTCAGATTGACTTTTTGGTTTAACTCTCTGCACAGTCTCTCGAATCTTTGCTTCATTTGATAATTGCATGTTCATCTTTTGCAAATTCGAGGAAATTGTTGATGTATGACCACTTTTGAATTGAGAATTGGCAGTTGTGACTTTTGGAATTGATGGTGCTGGAATAGTACAGTCTTAGAATTTGCTGGAGTAGGACCAGGCTTTGATATACGAATTGGTGCTGGAGAAGGACCAGGCTTTGATATGCGAATGGATGCTGGAGAAGGAGCTTTCACTTGCAAGTCTGGGCTACAAATATCTTGGTTCACAAGGTTAGCATTATGATGAAGTTTATTTTTAAAGAATCGAAAATTCGTTTCTTTAAAAATATGATCTTCATTTTCAATTAAACCTTTAGAAACAAATCTACTTTTAAAATCCTTTTCAAGTTTTGCTTTCTGATTTGCCTTTTGATTTTCATTTAATTTACATTTAATATTTAATTTTGGCACATTCAAATCAACAATCTTTTCATTTCTTGATAAAGTTTGATTACAACCAGATCTGAAATCATTCACATTCTTATTTTCAAACTTTCACTTTTATTTTCACTCTCACAGTCACTCTCTCCACCTTCACATTATCTGCACAAAGATTTTCAGTTGATTGTTTAGGTTTATTTATTATGATAGGATCAACTGTCAGATTTACCTTGACTGAAGGTTTTAAGTTTGAGAATGGAGAAAAACCTATCCCATAACTCATATCAGAATCAGAAATGACATCAGATGAAGGTAAACATGAATAATCATGATTAATTGGAGGAGCGATGTTTGAAAATCCAACACCACATTTTCCTCTTTTTATCTTCTGAGTCATTTGTGACTAATCCCTTCAACCATAGTTGATGAAAGTTCAAATTTTTCAACAGTCAATTTAGCCGAGGCTAGTTCACTGTTGAGTCTATTAATTTCCAAGGCGAGTTCATTGTTTCTATTTGTCAAATCATTATTTGTACATTCTTTATCATGAAGATTTAGTTGTAAATTGTATATTGTTTTATTTAAACCTTCAAGTTTTTCTTTAAAAATCTTTTCATTTGACTTGTGTTTTCGAGCTTGATATTGTAGTTTTTCAACTTCCATTATCAAGTTTTCATTATGAACTCTATACCTTTGAACTTTCTCAACACAAGAATTTGTGCGTAGATCATCATATACCCTTGGTTCTGAGCTTTCTCCTTCAGGCTCTTCATTCTTTTTCACCATGAATGCTTTCATAGCCTCAACTGGTTCTTCCTTTTCTTCCTTCTCAGCTTCCTTCTTACATTCAACTTCTTCATTCTCTTCCTCAACTTCTTCCTTCTCAGCAAAAACTCCATCCAAGAGATCATCAGATATAAACTCGGCAAATAGATTCTCAATTTTCTCTGGCATAAGATGCTTCAAATTTGGTGTTGATGAAGACATGTTGATCAGAAAATCGAAAATCAGACTTTTCGTGCGAGAGAAGCTATCGTGCGAAAACGTTTTTCGCGCGACACAATTTTTCGCGCGAGAATTATGATTCGTGCGAAATTCCAATTTACTCTTTAAGCGAAATCGCATAAAAAGTAAAATAACTGTCTGTGCGAAAACTGATTATTTCGCACGCGAAAACTCCCAGTTTCGTGCACAATCAATTTTCCAACTGTTTGTTCAAGCGAAAGTCACCTCCAATTCACTGAATAGGTCTGATCAAACTCATTTTAGTCCGTTTTTAATGAATTTAGTTCAATTTTAAGCTTAATTATGATTAAAATTCAACTAAAGTCCACTAATTCAGTCCAAATCAGTCCAAATTCTCAAAATTCGAGCAGCATAACATCACCATATGTGAATCTCAAGTAATCAATGATAAATATCTTCAAAAATGAGTAGAAAACAATCCAAATCTTCTCCAAATCGTGGTTTTAGAGCCTAATGCTCCGATACCAATTGTAAAACCTTGAAATCTCCCAGAAAAACAATAAACACACGATCTCAATCTTGTGAATGCGGAATGTAAACAAGATTGGAGTGAAAGAAGATTGAATTGATCACAAAATGATTCGTTGATTGAATAACACAACCTAGAACAGGTCTTGTGCGATTTCGCACAGTACAAATATGATAAATGAACAAAAGCTGTTTTACAAGACGAAAACTAAGCTATTTATACTAAACACTAAGGTTCTCGCGTGACAGGCTTGTCGCGCGGCTAAGGCTTTCGCGTGGAAGACTTCTTCGCGTGACAGCTTCTTATCGCGTGGAACTGGCTTTCGCATAGGCTGTTATCAGACTTCATCTTCGTTCAATTTTCAAATGTTTTGCCGAGCCTTGATTAGTCTTCTACATTGAGGGACCTAAATATCACTTCTTTGATGATCCAATCAATTGGCAACGGGGGATTCAAATTCCAGTTATTGCATGATGAAAACAATCACACCGTTACAAAAGAATACCGTGGCAACGCGCGAGATTCAAATTCTAGTTATCTTCAATCAAGCTATTTATTCCCTGAACTTGGTCTCCCAAAGATTACATAAAACAGTGAAACAACCATATCACGGCTCAAGGGCGGACTCCCATACTAAAGAAACCATGATCTAATAGCTTCACAAACTTCTAGTCACCAAAGCAAATAGCACCCCGGTTAGAATAACTCCCAATTAGACAATTAGAGAAGCACATTAATCATCAAACATTCACACAAGTAAATTATAAAAAACTATGGCCTTTGGCCAGTTAGAAGGGATATAATCTACCTTATAGATTCTACACACAAAACTCATTAGTTGGAGTAGAGAATAAGTACCAACCTAAGCCCTCCTTATAGGCCGGACTTTAAAATTTCTTTTCACACACCCATACCCAACTATATCCCACCCCATCCATCTCAATAACGAAGAAAAGTGCAGCAAAATGAGACAATATAAAGGATTTTCATGTGTCAGAAGATCTCTTTAAAAGTTCTCATCCATAAGTAATTTTTCCTTTAGGATTATGAAGCAACTAACCCCCACCTTTACAATTTCCATAAGCAGAAAACCCAACACATGACTTAGTATTCTTCATTTGAGTTAACGTACGGAAAACGAGCCCAACTGGTTAAGAACAATTCATGGTTTTTACAAATCCTGTTGAGGCATGAAAGCTTTTAATCCACGTATTCATAATACGGAGACAAACAATTTCCTTGATGATATTAGAGAGGTCATTTATTGATTTCCCTTTCCCTTGGTAAAATCTCCAGTTTCTCTCTTGCCAAAGATAGCACACCACACTACTCAACACCAATATGTGATTATGTTCCAAATAACTATCCTTATATGGTTGGAGTGGAGCATAGCAACAATGTCATGCATAACACATGTTTGTCTTGAAGTTTTTGTCAAAGGAACGAGGACTATAGACTTCTCACATAACGACATTCAGAAAAAACAAATGGTTGTGGGATTCTGAGGCTATGTATTCATGAAGTCTTGAGTTTGAAGATTTCTTGCTTTCTTTTCATTGCCAACCATAGAATAAAAGAACGACATGGGTTATTTTGAATAAACCAAACAACATTTGCCCATGGAACCTTATGGTGTTGCTCATTTAGATTATTCCAAACAAGGCTAACATGAAAAGAATAATTTGACCATTGTTGGATCTCCAAACAATCATATATTGTTTATAAAAATAATATGAGGTGGGATCGACGAGAATAATGCAAGAAATCATGACACCCACTCCTCATGCCATTTTCACATACCATTAAAAATATATTATTAGCTACAGTGGCTCTAGCATCAAAATCCCCTAACAAATGGCTTTGCGGTCTAGAATATTGCATAAGGGCCTATTAGGGTGCCAATAATCAAACCACGCAGACGTGGAACTTCCATCACTAATTTATGATGAATGTAGGCGTGAAGCATATTTTGACACTCTAGGATCTTTTGCAAACTATAAATAATCATGCTTAGAAACATCTATTTCTAAGAAATTTCTATCATGAAATTTATATGTTTTATCCATTTGACCCAGAGGCTAGGTTTTGTTACATATGATGTTTCACACACTCTTGGACACAAGGGCAGTATTCCAAGTTCTCAAAGATTTAAGGCCTAAACTTCCTGGTTTTAATGGAAGGCACACTTCCTTCTAAAATAACTCTAGCTTTGAGTTTTCTTTATAAATCTCCATGACACCATAAAATAACCCTCATGAGCTTCTCAATCTCCTTAGAGACCAAAACCTGAAAGTTGAACACCAAGGGCCAATACACATGAACTAAATTAAGGACCGAAGTAATAAGTTGTAGACGACCTTTAAACGAAAGGGACTTGTTTTTCCAATTGTGAAATTTCTTTTTAATTTTGTTAATAAGGAGCTCGTAGTCCTTATAAAGTCTAGTGGAGATCAACAGGTTACTAAGGTACTTAACCGGCGAAGATCATACCCGAAATTGGATAGTATCAATAATATCTTCTTGAATAGAAGGGGCCACATTAACAAAATAGATAGTGCCCATCGAGATGCTTAAGGTTAGACTAGAAGCCATTTCAATTTCCTCAAGAGCACTCATAAGAGTGGACACAGTTAGTATCACCGTGACAAAGAGGAAAAAGATTGTTTGCAAAGCACAAATGAGTGTTATCAACTTCCTTACAACGCTAATGGGACCTAAATTCCTGGGCTTGAGATATTACGTTTAATCATGAGGGTTAAAACCTCCACGATCAATGTGAACAAGAAGAAGGACTGTCTCCTTGTCTAATTCCCTTCTTACCTTTAAAAAAGCCTTTATGATCACCATTTACCGCAATAGTAAAAGAGGGGTAGAGACACATGTCATAATCCAGTGGATCATTCGGGGAAGGAAACCAAAGTGAATCAAACATGATTTCAAAAATTCCCATTCTACTATATCATACACCTTTTGATATCTATCCTGAAGGTACAACGAGCTTGGTCCTTATCCATGTGGTAGTTTCTCATATATTCTTGAGTCAATAGAATGTTCTCACTTATAAGTATATAGCGGATAAATAAGTATATAGGGGATAAATGCACGTTGATTCACATCAATTATGTCACAAAGAGCGTTGTTTTTCATATTCGTGATAATAGCTTATGCATTTGTAAATAGCATTACAACGTGTAATATGCTTAGACTTTTCTGGGTAAGTCATTTTTGGGAACTAAAACAATAACGATTGAGTTAAGCTCCTTTAAAAGTTAACTATTAGTAAAGAAATCACCAAATACAGTGCATAGATCCTTTCCTGTTATACCCCATGAAGCTTTAAAGAATTGAGTAAATTACACTTTTCGTCATTTAGTTTTGTAGCAAATTTTAGGTTTCGTCCTTAAACTTAGGAAATTACAGTGAACATTGTTTACATTTATAAAAGCTTGCACATTTTGCCCTTTCCTCTAACAAACATTTGTAAGATTATATTAGAAAGGCTGATGCAACTAAAGCAAGCAAAGAGCTTCCACATGAATGCACTGGTGTACAAGGTAGAAGTTACTTCGAAAGTTTCACTCTTCATAGAAAAATATTCTAAGTGTAAAATCTTCCAAAGCCAAATACCAAATCTTTCGAAGCGAAAGATGAAGTCTTTCGAAGCTTCAACGACGAAGTCTTCCGAAGCTTCAAAAACAAAGTCTTCCTAAGCCAATGAAGTGAAGACCGATTTCTTCTGAAGATAGAGAAGACATTCTTTCTCTGATCAACTTTTGCATAAAGCTGACCCACTTTTTGCTGCAACTTTGAAGACTCACCAACTTGTATAAGTTGGTGAAAAGGTCCATGCTTTTACAACTGTAGATTAAGGTTTAGAGTATGTAACTTTCTACTTTGTATCCTTTATCCTTTTTGTAATACATTAGGATGTGAGCTATGACATATCATAGTCACAAGTCAAAAAGCAATCTGCCTTTTGACTTTACATTGATCTTGTTATCTAGATTAGTGTTTTCAGCTGGCATTCAAAGCATAGCCAACTATAGGATGTAGTATAAAGTATATCAAGTTCTTGTATTTTAAATTATGCTTTGTAACACTTGTAATAGAACTAAAGAGCAATATACAACATTCTTGAAAACCATACTTATCTTGTTCTTGTTCTTTTGTTCTGTCTCATTATTTACTTGTGTTCTTAGTATCTTCTATAAAAACCCGATTTCCTATTTGATCTGTTAAGTGTTCTAACACTCTCCTCCTTGTGAAAAATGTCATGTGACCATCCCTTTACCGGTCCTGTAACGCTAAATTAGTCCGTTAAGTCAGGTCATGTACTATGCACATGTGGGCATTTTAGTCATTTTAGTTCCACCTCAAATATAAAATATTATATATATTTAAAACTAAACCTACCCACCATCTCCCACCTTATTGACATCATCATCATCCATAAACATCTTCATCAGTTCATCATTATCATGCATCATCAATCACAAAAAAATCCTAGAATCCCTTTTCTTCATCAACAATGCCACCGTCACCTGCTGCCAAGAACACCACCACCACCTTGTTTCCCGGAATAGACCACCCATTGCTTCCGAGCACCACCCATCCAACCACCATCGATCACCACCTATCCAGCCCACCGCCGAGCACCACCCATCCAGCCCGTCGTCGAGCACCACGCATCCAGCCAACCCCCGAGCATCACCCATCAAGTCCCACCATCAAGCACCACCCATCCACCCATCCAGCCTACCACCGAGCACCACCTATCCAACCACCGTCGAGCACCAGCCATCAAGTCCATCGTCGAGCTAACCTTACTACCACCATCACCTATCATTGGAAAACACCAACACCTGTATTTGTTCAAGGGTTTGAGAACCATAGATCTTAGGTAGATTGTTAAATGTGTAGTGGTCATGGTGCTACTGTGTGAACTAGAAAAAGAGATGGGGAAATGGGTGCATACAGAAGGTGATATTGCAGGTTTTAAAAGAGAGAAATCAAGTACAAATGTTAGGTTATGTTTCAGGTGGTGAAGTTGGTGGTTGTTGGGTGGTGGTTGGAAAAGATGGTCGAAGTTGTTGGTTAGTCGCCGAAAGGAAGGTACCAGAGACTTTATAGAAAGGAGGTGTGGACATGTTAAAGCCTTAAAGTAGTCAAGTGATAGGGGTGATGTGGCTGGATGTGATTGCTTATTTATTTATTTATTTATTTATGTGGGACCTTTCAGTTATTATATTTTTAGTTTTAGTTTTAGTATAAAAAAGACTCTTTTGCCCTCACATGAGGAGCATGTGACTTCATTTAACGTCTAAAATAGACGACCTTAGAGGAATGGATGAAACGTGCAAGCTTTTACAAATGTAAAGGAGGTGTACTGTAATTTTCTTAGTTTAAGGATAAACTTGAAATGTGCTACAAAACTAAAGGATAAAAAGTGTAATTTACTCTAAAGAATTTTACAAAGAAATCATCTAGTACAGGGGCCTAATTATCATCCATATCAAAGAACGCAACTTTGATTACATCATCCTTGACTAGCTTAGTTATGTTGCTCGCCTCAAGAGGGAAGATTTATGTGGAGAACAGGTTACTAGGCTCATGAATAGGGGAGGTTTCAACCTTTTCACCAAGAATGTTTTTGAAATGAATCACAAACTAATCCTCCACTTCATCGCCAAAAAAACAAGCAACATTTCATGTCCTCAATCACATGGATGTGGTTACGGTTACTCTTCCCACTGACAACTTTATGAAAATATTTAGTGTTATGGTTTCCCATTTCAAGCCACTCAACTTTTGCCTTTTGTTTGAGAAACAACTCTTCATCCCGATAATCTTCATTTTATGAGGATAAGTAGATGGCTTCCTTCTCTCTTAGAATGGGGTTACAACATAGATCATCAACAATTGCTTCTTGAACTACAAGAAGCTCAGATCTAAGAGATTCTAATTTTCTAAGGACGTTTGCTTGTCAATAATAGGGTTTACGTAGGGGCTTTTCTAGAAGTTTGAGTTTTTTAATCACACGAGAGATGTGCTATAAAAGCAAATATGAAAATGGCATAACAACACACGTATACACATGAAGACGTGTGATAAAGCAAAGGTAAGGAAGTTGATTGCTACGTGGACCCTTTAGAGTAAAGAACTGTTCATACAATCTTGTAATTGTTAGTATTCTATGTTCACAATCTCTCAAGATATACAAAAATGATAAAAGATCGATGCATCCATACATCAATGGTCTACGGTCAACACCCCGAGTCAGCAGTCAAATGCACTAAAGAAAAATTCAAAGATTTTATAAACAAATTCTACAATTCAAAGAAAAATTCAAAGATTTTCTCTACCTAACAAGATAGAGGAAAGACTCGCCTACACCTACCCTCCCCTGCTCATTGAGTGGGATATTACTGGGTTTGTTTGTTTGTTTGTTTGTTATACTATGATTAAACTTTGTATCCATTGTCAATGGCGCAAAATATAAAACGAGATGACATGAAAAACAAAAGAACCAAAATCCAAGTCATGATTTGAAGAACCGGTTACATATACAAAGGGTATCCATGCCCTTTTCCTATATGAACACTACCTTCTTTCAATTAAATAAAACTATAAAAGGGAAATGACTTATTAAGTAGGAGCATAGTAGTGCACTTATGTTTTTGCTTTACTATCAGTGGTTATGTAGATCTTGTGTCACAACCTTTGTAAGGCTTAACCTTTGCTTTTCTTTGGCAACATTGCTAAATGAAGCGTAAAAAAATTAACAAAATATAATATATCTAATCTTAAGTCTCAATTTCAACAACTAAAGAAGAGGAGGGGGTCTTTATATAAAAAATCAAACCCATAGAAATATGCATTCAAATTAAATATTGTAAAACCATAATGTGCATTTGATTCGCGGGATAAAATGGAATTGAGATCCAGATTTTAGATTTTAATGTATTTGGTTTGTAGCATTTGTTAGATTTGGAATCTAATTTCATCACTAATATGTTTGGTTGAGAAATAAATTGGATTTTAAGATCTCAACCATCTTCTACACCCACCACTCCTAACATTACCCCACCCCTTTGGGCTGCAGGGTTGGTGCTAGAGTTATGGAGTTGGTAGTGGTGGTAGAGGTGTAGGGTGATGGTTAGATCTGACCAGGTCGATCCTTATAGGATGTCGGGCTGGATATCGCTCGTGGCTCATTTTTAAGAGGGAGCACAAATTCTTTCCATAGTTTCGTATATCATAGGTAGATTTGTTCGACGATCAAAAATCGTACCTTTTAGCCAACATTAGCCCCCATGAAAACTTAATTTGAAATTTTGAAATTTAAACTTATTATAACAACTTAACTTATATAAAAGGTTTACAAAATAACAATTAGTTACTTACTTGGATCTATTGTCCCTTTAGTTATTACAAGCACGGTAAGTCAATCAATTTTAAAACCCAATAATTTTTTTAAATAAATTAGCCTAATCATTTAACCCAATACGACAATACTCCTTTTAACACTTAAAAATTAACCTAATTAGCAAATGATTTTATTAAAGCCACGATTCCAAAATTGAAAAACTAAAGGTAGGATCTGCCACTACACATCTTCACTGCCCAACCTCTTCTCATAGTAAACATCACCGCTGTCATCGGGTTAGATACTGAATTCTAAAGATTAACTCTCTGCTGGAAGATGACAATGATAAACGTAGCAAAGGTGGGGGCAATTAGTAAAAGTTGGTTGTGGTGATAGATTTCAATTCTTTCGTAATTGTTATGTCATCTAAATGCGTTACAATCAGAATTCTTTGATAGATTTTGATGACACAAATTTAAAATCCAAAATATAAATTTGAATTTCATATCCACTTCTAAGTTTCATGTCTTTTAACAAATTTGTAAAACAAATGTATCTAAGTTCCATGTCTTTTAACAAATTTGTAAAACAAATGTACTTTTAAAGCTTCTCCAATAAGTTGATTTAAGGAGAAATGAGATGTGAAAAAGAGAAAACATATTTTGAAAAGAAAAGAGAAGGTACAATACTTCCGTGAAACAAAGTGAATGAAGAGTGGATATGAGGGGAGTGAGAAGAAAGATGAGAGTGTTTTTAGATGATTTTAAGAGTTCTATAAGATTATCCTTTTATGTAGTATTTGATACGCATGAGCGACACACAGAATGAAATAAATCGTTGTAAGAGAAAAAAAAAATATGGTCGTTAATTGACATATAAAATAAAATCATGTATAAATACATTGATTCTTATTCCTGCTAACACTTCATAATCATTCATCCCCAATTCCTTATTTTTTTCCATTCCCCCTTTCACCAAACTCATTCACTCGCTCCACTGTCAAGCCGCTACCACCACTATCACACAACTGTGTTATATTTCTTTGTCTGACTAACAAACAATACAAAATAATAATTTATTTTATTTTTACTAGACAACCAATGTATGTCAATGGTATGATATAAAAATATATTTATAATAGCTTTAGTAAACCATTATAATATACAGGTTAAGTAAGGAAAATATTAAATATAATAAAATTTATTAGTTATAAAATGATATTTTAAAATAAAATATGATTAAAATTATTTACAAGTAATGAGTATAAATAACAAAACAATGATATCAACTTTTTAATCTTTTATTTTTAATTTTTTTATTTTTTCCAAATAAAAATAAAATTTGGTTTCAAAACAAACATATTATAAAAGTAATTTTTATAAAATTTCTTACTATAACTTTCAATTTTAATTAATTTGTTTATAAAATTTTTATTTAAAAGCATCAATTTTAAAATATTTCGTATTTCTATATAAGTTTGATATTTAAAAAAAATTTCTTATTTTTTTAACGGTAAATGTACGACCCTGCTTCGAAGAATAAGTGTTATCTTAATCGAGCTCACCTATCCGTATTCCAGCCGGAACCGCACTCCCAACTCCCTCTAAAAAACTCATTGCTAAGAAAAAATTCTTATTTAATAAATATTTGTTTCTTTAGAAACAATATTGATAAAAAGATTCTTTTTGCTAAATTTATTATTAGTAGTTAATATGACATTTAATATGAGAGATAAACAGAAAAAATTTAGATGAGATGGGATTTGATATTGACACGTATCTATTCTAGTTATCTTTTTATTAGAGTAGAAAGATCCTCATGTTATTAATAATGTTATTTTTAAGAATCTGCGCATACCAGTAAAATTTTGTTCCAAACAATGACGTGCAAAAACATTTTTCTTCATCAATCTCCATCATCACAACACAAATGTATGGCCATCATTGCAACATCTATCAACCCCCTCCAATTTCCCCCATTTGTGGTCAAGAAATCATCAAAAAACAACCATCACAAATAATAATCTCAAACAAAAATAATAATAATATATATAATAATATTAATCCCCTTCAAGATTTCCATATACCCCCTTCGTCATCTTCTCCAACCCACACACACAGTCGTTCAATTCTTTGAATCACTGTGTAACAACAATGGAATTAACCTCTAAACTCCATCAAATCGACCTTCGTTCCACTTTCTTGAACTCCACATCCATTTCCCACCTCCGAAAACCCTTTTTTCGCCCAATTATTCGCTCAATTTCAACACCCATCACCAATTGTTCCTCTAAACCCATAAACAAATCACACCCACATCACCCAATTAGGTTATCTGCAGTTGCGGTAGACACTGAAACCATTACTAGTGTAGACGAAGATGATATCGAGAGTTTGTTTTCGAAGGAGACAGTGAGTTACGCTAGAGGGAACAAGCAATCGGCTAGTGGGGCATCGAGCATATCCTCTGGTGTTAGGTTAGAGAACATTAGTAAAAGCTATAAGGGTGTTACGGTGCTTAAAGATGTCAGTTGGGAGGTGAAAAAGGGGGAGAAAGTAGGGTTGGTAGGTGTAAATGGTGCTGGTAAAACAACCCAATTGAGGATTATTTCAGGTTTAGAAGAACCCGATTCGGGCAATGTTGTGAAGGCGAAACAGAATATGAGGATATCGTTTTTGAGCCAGGAGTTTGAGGTTTCGATGAGGAGGACTGTAAAGGAGGAGTTTTTGAGTGCTTTTAAGGAGGAAATGGAGATTTCAAATCGGTTGGAGAAGGTACAGAAGGCGATTGAGGGATCTGTGGATGATTTGGAGTTGATGGGGAGACTTTTGGATGAGTTTGATTTGCTGCAGAGGAGGGCACAGGCTGTGAATTTGGATGGTGTTGATGTAAAGATTAATAAGTTGATGCCTGAGCTTGGGTTTTCAGCAGAGGATGGAGATAGGCTTGTGGCATCTTTTAGTGGTGGTTGGCAGATGAGGATGTCACTTGGGAAGATATTGCTTCAGGTATAAACCAATCACTACAAAGTTGTTTTAGTTTGTCTTGATGAAAGTAATAGAAATCTTGAATTGTTGTAGTCAATGCTATTTGTTCTTCGAATTAGCGAATTATTACTGTCTTTTGTGGATGACATAGCCAGGTAGAACCATGTTTCTGTCATACAGATGATGTATGGATGAATATGTTTTTATGTGGGATAATGGGTTAGGATCAAATGAGGTTGTGGTATGATTTTACATCTTATATGGCATTTGGTAAGAATTTGATTAAAAATAAATGATTAGTTTTTGTATGAGACGTCTTGCAGTGAGCAATGTTGAATTAATGTTGTACTCTATGTAATATGTATTTTCTTTGAATTAGTAAATTATTACTGTACTTTTGGTATTGAATGTGGCCGTTTTATGTGGGATAATGGTTCGGAATCGAGTGAGGATATGTATGTTTTTACATCTTATATGACATTTGATAAAAATATGATTAAAAAATGAACTTTTTTTCTTTGTTTTTGTACAAGAGCAATGTTTATATTTATTGTTGTACTTTATGGCCAAAGATTGAATACATACCCCTATTGTTTCTAATCATATTATTGTTAAATAAGAAATATATGTTTTTGTTGCATACTTAGGTGGTGCTTGGATGTGAATTCAAAATGATAATGGTTTCCGTGAATATTTAGTTTCAAAATAAATAGATTTGAAGGAATTGGTAAAGAGTTTTGTAATAACATTGATCAGCGAGTTAGATGTAAATTACCTAACTTTAATAACTCGATTATGCGAGCAGCCGAGCAGCTGTTTCTTCAAGTTGCAATTGTAACTTTGAAAATGCACACCCAAACAGCCCTAGTTTAAGATACAAAAAATATTCAGATAGCAGATATATGAAATCAGATTTGCGTATGAGATGAATAACTATGTTTATTTATGCAGGATCCAGATTTGTTACTACTGGATGAACCTACAAATCATCTTGATCTAGACACGATTGAGTGGCTTGAAGGTTATCTTAGTAAGCAAGATGTTCCAATGGTGATCATATCTCATGACAGAGCTTTTCTTGATCAATTATGCACAAAAATAGTGGAGACTGATATGGGTGTTTCTAGAACATTCATCGGAAACTATTCTAACTATATTATCAGTAAGGCATCATGGATTGAAGCTCAGTTTGCAGCTTGGGAAAAGCAACAGAAGGAAATTGAGCACACAAGAGGCTTAATCAGCAGGTTAGGTGCTGGAGCTAATTCTGGACGAGCATCTACCGCTGAAAAGGTTTTTATTTTTATTTTTAAAATTTTTTTGTGTCTAATTCTCGACAATAAACAGTTTGATAAATATTGTTTCCATTGATCAGAAACATCCTGATGTGGGATTGCTTATCTATTATGATGTTAGATGAGTATAATTCACCGAACCGAGTATTGTCACTCTAGGAAGAATACATAATAGTTGATCTGAATATAAAAAACATAATTACTTTTTGATTAGGTAAAAATATGTAGACAAAAATTTTAATTCTAAATTCTAATATTGTTTTGATACAGTTATTTTTCTAAGTAACTAGTTTTTAATTGTTGAGCTACTAACCTCTTTTTCAATCATCTTATACTCATTTACACTTGTTAATACAATTACAGAAGCTAGAAAAGCTTCAGGATGAGGAACAAGTTGATAAACCATTTATTAGAAAGCAAATGAAGATTAGATTCCCTGAACGTGGTAGAAGTGGAAGAGATGTCGTGACAATAAAAAATCTGGACTTTAGCTATGAAGACAAGGTAACTAATAATAAATCATACCGGATGACGTTTTATTATCTGATAACCATCTATGTTTTTGGCATAATATATGATATTGTGTGGTTATCCAGGTTCTGTTTAAAAAAGCTAACGTAATAATTGGGAGGGGTGAGAAAATCGCAATAATTGGGCCAAATGGTTGTGGAAAGAGTACTCTGCTTAAGTTGATTATGGGCATACAAAAGCCAGATGGTGGTGAAGTAATTCTTGGCGAGCACAATGTGCTCCCAAACTACTTTGAGCAAAATCAGGTAATGCAAATAGTCATAGGAGAAAGGAACCGTGTTTGCGTTATTATGTACTTAGTATTTTATTTTTTTAGTAATAATAATAATTAGTTGGTCCTTATTTTTTATTACAGGCCGAGGCTCTTGATTTAGAAAAGACGGTGCTTGATACTGTAGCTGAAGTTGCAGAAGATTGGAGAATTGATGATATAAAGGGACTCCTTGGACGTTGCAACTTTAAGGCTGATATGCTTGATAGGAAAGTCTCTCTATTGAGTGGTGGTGAAAAGGTGCACTTTTAATTTCTTAAACACTTGTCCAAACTTATATATCTGCAGAGTGTATCCAGTAGGACGATGCTTTTAATTTCTTAAACACTTGTCCAAACTTATATATCTACAGAGTGTATCCAATAGGACGATGTTGTCTTTTTCTGCATTGACATATTATTGGACAGAGTTGTATGTTTTTTGAATGCCTAAATGCCCTTTTGATACTGACAAAATAACAACTTTGTCGAACCAAATCAATAACATTGGTAGACTTTGATGATGCTAACTTGAAATTTCCATGATGGGGAATGGTCTTGCAAATATTATGGGATTTTTACCGGAGTATTGAATTGTTATGTTTGATTGTTTATTCTAAGTGGGGTGAAAAATTTAGTAAAAGATTTTTCATAAGTTCTCTAATCTCTAGTAGATCTTATATATTGGTTTTATCTTGCTTGTGAAATAATAATATTAATAAATTTGGTATGTTGCAGGCCCGGCTTGCATTTTGTAAGTTCATGGTTAAGCCTTCCACCTTACTGGTGTTGGACGAGCCAACTAATCACTTGGATATACCTTCAAAAGAAATGCTTGAGGTTTCCTTCAGTGACACCTTATTCATATTACCTTTTTTTATGAGTAGTTGATTGCTTAATATTGAGAAACTATATGTTCTTGAGGAATGATATTTTGTACATTTTTTGTGCATTAGGAAGCAATTTCTGAGTACGAGGGAACTGTCATCACTGTATCTCATGATCGGTACTTCATAAAACAAATTGTGAATAGAGTTTTAGAAGTAAAAGATGGAACTTTGCAAGACTATAATGGTGACTATGATGTAAGTTCTAATTCTACTTCACCAATTTATATTATAAATCTTACACTTGATATCATGTAACCCAAACACAACACAACACATTTAACCCATTTATCTAAACGAGTCAAAGAGGTTGTAAATGGGTAGATAGGTTGTAAATGGGGAGATGGGTTGTAATCAAGTCGTAAACAGGCTGGCAGGTTGTAATAAATGGGTTAACGGGTTGGCAGGCTGATCTAATGGGTCAATGTGAAGTCCTAAACAAGCTCGTTAGTTGAACAGACATGTTATATATGACAACTCAAAACCTAACTATATTTATGTTGTGTCAAGAATGATCACTCCTAATGTTTTCTTGTGATTGCTGCACATGTGTGTGGGGTATAAATGTGTAACAGTGAATAATGTTTGTTTTAATCTTATTATTATTATTATTATAGGACCCTGCTATAATTTTTACTGAAAAACAAACAAGAAAACAGAAACAATCCAACACTATAGGTCTAATGTACTTTCAAGAGATCCAGCATCTACTCACCAGTGAATTTCTTTCGAAACATATTTCAACCTCCAGATACCGATTTTAATTACAGTTCACCTTAATTAATCAAACTAAGAATATCAATATTACTCCTAAATCCTATTGGTGTGCGTGCTAACTAAAAATCCTAGCTAAATAAAAGTACCAACACTAATCATCACGTGACAAATAAATATTAATCCTTGTGAGATGAAAGATTTTGAAAACTACATTATCTGGGGTCTGAACATATTATTACATTGCTGCCATTAATTTTGAAGAGCACTTTTTAAATGTAATCTTGATATTTTATTGATGCTACGTTGATTTGGCTTTTAATAGTACTATCTTGAGAAGAACCTTGACGCAAGAGAAAAGGCGCTTGAAAGAGAAGCGGAGCTAGAGGAGAAGTCTTCTAAAGCAAAAGCCAAATCCAAGATGTCAAAGGTATGTCTCCATCAAGTAAATATTGTGCCTTCTCTGGTTCGAAACTTGTTTCCATTGTTTCCTGTCATAACCTCTTCAAGAGACCTGGCTAGTGCAAACTGCTATTTACTTGATCTTGTTGGTTTTTTGGTATGACAGGTCATGTGAGTTTTTTGGTAACGGGTGCTCATGGTTAACAAAAAGAAAAAAAAATGCACCTTGAACTGATGGAAGAGTTTGTAGATAATTAACTTATTAAATAGGGTTCCAAAACTATATTATTTAAGTAAATATCATTTAAATAAGAAATAGCACAATATAGGACATTACATGGATAATTACATGTTTTTTAACAACAATTTTTTTATTCCTAAATACCACCTAATCCTACACTTTCAAGGATCTGAACCCACACCACATTTGTGGAGGATAATCACCAATGCCACTAGGCTATATGCTCATGGGCAATTTGATTACATGTTAGATGACTTTTGACTTGATTACTCAGTTACCTTTTACCTAGATCATTTATGCAAAAAATTTCAACAGTAATTGAATTCTCTACCTCTTGTATTTTTGTGGTTAAACGCCTGAAGCGTTTGATATCGTGTTGATGTATATGTATGTATATAGGCCGAAAGAGAAGCTCGTAAGAAGCAAAAGATGCAGGCATTTCAGCAGGCAAAGCAGAAATCCAAGGGACTGAAAAATTCTAAAAGATGGAATTGAAGAAGCCAGGTAAATTGTTGATTTGTACATATTTTACGCAATATTATAGGAACAGATTGTTGAACTTAAACTAGTCGTGTATGCTCTGGGAAGAACAGTGAGAGATTTTCATGCGCCCATGGTGTTTTGTTTGTGGGTGAAACATGAATGTTTTCTTAATCATCTTATAATAATATTCAATTCATCTTACTCCTGGTCCTGTTTTATTGGTGCGGTTTCTTTGTATTTTGTCACGGTTCCATTTTATATCTCTTTGAATGTTTGATGGGATGCAACTAGATTTCA
Source organism: Flaveria linearis (assembly GCA_024085815.1). Lineage (NCBI taxonomy): Eukaryota > Viridiplantae > Streptophyta > Magnoliopsida > Asterales > Asteraceae > Flaveria > Flaveria linearis. The sequence goes on from CM044002.1 coordinate 62,247,003, forward strand.
AGTGTTCATATCTCTAACTTTATTACTTAAAAAGATCGCAAAAATTTACTAGATTCCTATTGGTGAAAAACTTGAATCAACATGAGAAGATGAAGCAATTAATTTCAGTTAGTTTCTTTGAAAGGAAAGCAACAATAGTGACAAAGTTTTCTAGATGAAGCATGATATGCAACATTTAGAAAGAAAACTAAGTAACAATGAAGAAGTGTTAGGTCTCATGATCATATCAAAGTTCATTGCGCAGAAGAACTCATCTGCTGACATTGAAACTCTTCATGATCATGAACTTGAATACGCACAATAGTAGAGGAGCTGCAAAGATTTGGTCTTTGATAGCTTTTGAACGATTGATTTTCAGACTATGATGGCATTGATTTAAAAGGTCGCGAACAATGCAAATGTCGGTTTAGTCATTACAGTCCGGTACTCCGGTTATTAAAAAATAGTCAAAAGCTACTTGAAAGGTTTGGCTTTTGCCAAGATTAAAAGTCTTGTTGAATCATTTTACAAGGTTAAATGTCGAGATGATGATCTTGTAGATGATTTAAATACCTTTTGTCACTATGAGCAAAGGTTGCAATTTGCAAATATAGCTCATGTGGCAACATTAGGAGTATAAAGTCTTGAGTTAGTTGAGTTTGTTAGTGACTTAATTGAGTTTGTTAGTGAGTTGGTTGACTTCTAGTAAGATAGTTAACACCATCATTAGGGCATGTGGACTGGGAGTGGGCGGGCTCGAGGTACAGTGGGACAATGAAAACGCTGGCCCGCCCCTTTTGGGACAACTTAATTCAATCTCAACGGGGTGTGTTCACCGCACACATTTCAATATTAAGCACGAAAATATAACGAACGTAATCTTGACCGTGTAACACTTGAACAACTGATTTTTTATTTGTACATTGGTTTGTTTGTTTTTTTTTGAAATCTTAATAAATACTTGAGTAAATCTCGATTTTGGTCCCTGTGTTTTGCAAATTGACTCCACTTGAGTACCAACGTTTATTTTGTCTCCATTTGAGTACCAAAGATTGAAAAAGTTCTCTGTTTCAGTCCAAATTTCTAACGGTGTTAACATTTTCTGTTAAATTTTGTAAAAAGACCAAAGTACCCCTAAGGGCTATAAAAATATCACCATCTCCACCAAACACCACATACCACCACCACCACACACCACCGCCACCACACACCACCGCCACCACACACCACCGCCACCACACACCACCGCCACCACACACCACCGCCACCACACACCACCGCCACCACACACCACCGCCACCACACACCACCGCCACCACACACCACCACCACCACACCACCGCCGGCACACCTCCGCCGCCCACCTTCACCGGAGTTCACGTTTCATCTCCAGAAGTCGCCGGAACAAGGGTCTTCTTGTTCTGCTTCTTCTACTACCCTTTTGAAACGGAAAAGACCCGCCAAATTGGCTATTCCGGTGGGTTCTTTCGGCTTTTCCGGCGGGGTTACACCGCCGCAGGCGGCGGAAGACCGCCGGTGGAGGGAGGTGGAGGTTGCCGGAGATGGGTATTCGGTTTATTGCAAGAAAGGGAAGAGAGAAGTGATGGAAGATCGGTTTAAAGCTGTAGTTGATTTCAACGAACAACATAAACAGGTATAATTTAGATCAATTTTACTGCAGATTTTAGTTATGATTTCTTGAAATTGATGAAATTGAGATGATATTGGTGTTGTTTAATTCGATTTCAGGCGTTTTTTGGTGTTTTCGATGGTCATGGTGGATCAAAAGCTGCTGAATTTGCAGCAGAGAATCTTGATAAGAACATTTTGAAGGAGGTTGACAAATTGGGGGAAATTGAAATCATTGAAGCGATTAAACAAGGTTATATGATTACAGATTCGCAGTTTTTGAATGAAGATCACTGTGGTGGATCTTGCTGTTTGACCGCCATAATCAGGGATAACAACCTTGTGGTGTCGAATGTGGGCGACTGTCGCGCGGTGGTGAGCGTTGGCGGGGCTGCTGCGGCCCTCACCGACGATCACCGCCCCTCGACTTCAATATTCTAGAAGGGAGTGGCCTGAGGGTGGAGTGTGCCAGCGGTGGTGTATGGTGGCGGTGGTGTGTGGTGGCGGTGGTGTGTGGTGGCGGTGGTGTGTGGTGGCGGTGGTGTGTGGTGGGGTGGTGTGTGGTGGCGGTGGTGTGTGGTGGCGGTGGTGTGTGGTGGTGGTGGCGGTGGTGTGTGGTGGTGGTGGTGGTATGTGGTGTGTGGTGGAGATGGTGATATTTTTATAGCCCTTAGGGGTATTTTGGTCTTTTTTAAAAAAATTTAACAGAAAATGTTAACACCGTTAGTCAAAAGGACTGCAACAGACAACTTTTTTAAAATTTGGTACTCAAACAGACAACTTTTTTAAAATTTGGTACTCAAATGGAGACAAAATAAACGTTGGTACTCAAGTGGAGTCAATTTGCAAAACACAGGGACCAAAACCGAGATTTACTCTAAATACTTACTAGTTGATTTTCTGTTTTAACAACTAAAACTAGATTTAAGTTCAGATTTCTCTACAATCACTTATTTAAAGTGTGTTTCCTCTATTACTCCTACAGACTTTATACTAAAGTTATTCTGATTGCTTGGTGTGTAATTTAGGCACCTAGTGTGACATTAATACAAGCTGGGACATAATCATCTCGTTTCTCCCACTTAGGGGCTGTTTGATAAAACTGACTGGGTAAGATCTGACTGAGTCAGAAGCTGACCCAGTTAGAAGTTCTGACTGGGTATGCGTCTGACTGAAACTTGGTTGTTTGATTCGGTATGCGTTTGACCACCACCGCAATCCACCGAACCACCACCGCAATCCACCGAACCACCACCGCAATCCACCGAACCACCACCAAATCGATTCACCAAATCGGTTACCTTTAAAATATAAAATATTAAAAATTGAAGTTATCAAAATCAAATAAAAACAAGGCATCCCTCATATCTCCACACTCCTCTCGGTTACCTTCCCCAACACCCCCTCTCTTTCTCCATCACCGATCCCAATCCCCCAATCGCCCCTAAATCTCCACACTCTCTCTTTCTAGAACCTTCGCTCGTCAGTCCTCCAGTCTGGGTTGCGAGTCGTGGGTGAGGCGTTTGGTTGCGTTTGGTTGCAGCAGCGGTCGACGGTGGGGCGGATGGCGTTTGAGATGAGGCGTTTGGTTGCGTTTGGTTGCAGATGGGGTCGACGGTGGGGGGGATGGCGACAGTGGAGCGCAGCAGATGGAGCAGCGGAGGGGGGAAGAGGAGATGGAGTCAGCGGAGGGGGAAATGGAAGAAAGACCGAGTCAGCGGAGGGGGAAAAAAAGACCCGGTCAGGTGGGATTTCCGGGTCAGATGGGCCGGTCAGCAACAGCAAACGCACTGACTGGCTGACCGAGTCAGCCAGTCAGTGGTCAGTGAATGGGTCAGAGGTATCAAACAGCACCTTAATAAGTTTAACATCTTAATGAGAGGCTGGATTACATTAAGTGATAAGCTATAACAACCTTATCATCTTGAGGACATTAACCATCTAGAGGTTTCAAAATAGGTTACTCTCAAAGTCTCTCCTGCATGCATGCACAAGTGTACTGAAGTGGAATGCTTCGGAAGTTTCACACTGCCTAAGAAATTATTCTAAGTGTGAAATCTTCCAAAGCGAAGACCAATATCTTCCGAAGCCAAAAGATGAAGTCTTTCGAAGCTTTAAGGATAAAGTCTTCTGAAGCCAACCATTGAAGACAGATTTCTTCTGAAGACTTTTATATTACATGCTTTATCTGATGTACTTTTTACCTAAAGCTGAACCACTTTCCGCTGTCACTCTGATAAGTCACCAACCTTTCATGAGTTGGTGAAAAGGTCCATGCTTTTGGTAAACTGTACATTGAGGTCTTGAGTCTGTAACTTTCCACTTTATGTACTTTATCCATTTTGTAATATATTAGGATGTGAGCTACGACATATCATAGTCACTAGTCAAAAGGCAATCTACCTTTTGACTCTACATGGATTTTGTTGTCTAGTTCATGTATCCAGCTGACCTTCAAAGTATGACCGGATGTAGATTGTAGTATAAGTATATTCTGGTCCTTGTAACTTAGTAAGTTTGTGTAGAACTTTGTAAACCATTTATAAGGAACTAGAGATCAATATACATCAACCTTGAAAACAAACTGCTTGTGTGTTGTTCTAGTTTTTGTCTAATTTACACTTGTGTTTTTTAGTTCTCTAAACTCAGTTTTACCAGTTCCCCATTTGAATTGTTAAGTGTTGTTTCACACTCTTCTCTTTGTGTTGTTGTGTTGTAAAGTGCATAAACCCTTCACCTGGTCCTGCAATTAGTATCAGAGCATCTCAGGCTCTTGATATAAGATCTCACCATCTTAAGATCCCTCACACACACAAAAATACTCAATCCTTCAATTGGCAGCTATCTCTAAAGCTGATATGGAAACTGGAACCATGACAAAGTCCCCACTGATCACTCTTGATGACTTTGACACTTGGTGCCGAAAAATAGAAGGTTTCATCAAGTGTCAAGACTCAAGAATGTGGGAATCTGTTGTCTCTGAACCTTACATACCAAAAACTCTTTCAGCTGCTGCTGGAGGTGGTATGATCCCCAAGGATGTGGCTGACTACTCAGAAGAAGATAGAAAGAGAGTAGAAATTGATCAAAAAGCCATGACAGCCCTTCAGAATGCTCTTCCAAACTATGTATACAGAGGTTTCAAGAAATGCAAAACAGCTAAGCAGCTGTGGGATGTACTGAAACTAATGTATGAGGGTTCTACTGAAGCCAAGGAGAACAAGAAGGATCTTCTGAAGCAGTAATTTGAAAATTTCATCTTCAAAACAGGTGAGATCATGACTCAACAATACTTTAGGTATGTTGAGATTGTAGATACCCTAGTGGATGTTGGAGTAACTTTTGAGAGTAGGGACATTGTAAGGAAGTTTATGTCCTCTCTTCCTAGGCAATGGACACATTATTGTATTGTAATCAAGAGAATTGAGAACCTTAAGCAATTTTTTACCTTAAGCAATGGACACAATTTTTTCACTAGGTTCGTTTATATTCAATGACTTAATTAAACGAGTTGGCCTATGAACCCGCTTTCATACTTCTAGTCGACATTATAGACCATGACTCAACAATACTTCGGCATCTCGTTTTTATTTCTATTACCTTTTCATAAGCAATACACAAGTTTCAGCCTAGTACTTACAAACAACAATCTACTAAACCACAAATACTAACAATCAGGTTAAAACTTAAAGCATAAACAATCTACTTGCAAACTTCTACTAAACAACAAACAAAAATACAGTAATACAATTGATCCAACTACGTAAAATTAGAACTAAAACTAAAAAAATTAGAATCTAGAATTGGAAAAGAAATTGACCTTGAGAACTAGAGTCAAAGAACACTTACAAATATTTGTTTACAATTCGATTTCTTTGTTAGCAATCTTCAACCGACAAGTCATAAAACAGAGTCAATAACAACATAACTAGAATTTGAGATTCAATAACACTCGTAACAAGCAAACGCAATTCGCAACTCGGAAAAGCTTTGATTCGGTGTTAATCGTCGGAAATTGCCGCTTTAAGAGAGTCAAGAGTGAACAAAATTTTATGTGGGACACTTTTAGAGAGTGAACAAAATATTATGGGATGGTTTTTTGTTAGTTATGAGGGGTTAGGATGAGTAAGTTAGTGTGAATGCTCTTAAATGATTAAAATCATTTACTACGATTAATACATGTTCATTAAATTAACTTAGTTATTAGATTAGGTTTAGAGTTTATACAATAACATGTTATTATCTTTAGTTTCTGCACTCACTGTATAATAACAAGATCGCCCATAATGTTTACACCATCACCCAATCTTTGCACAATCTTTAATCAAATAGCTAATTATATCAAGATAATTCAATTTGCATTTAATTGGTTACCATTATGATCATCATGGTTAGATGTAACATGTTGTTTGTTGATTTGGACATTACTTGAATCGGGCGTTTGGTACAAACAAATAAATAATACAATTTGAAATTGATCCATTATACACAAACATATCTTACATTACATATTGAGGTTGTCACACACATTTGAACAGCTAGATACTCACAAAATAGATATCATACAGCACTATTTAATTATAATATCTTATTTTGACTTAAATTTAACTAGTGACTGTCCTTGTCATAATATATACCAACGTATAATGTTTTTCCATTTCTATTTTCGTATTTATTCAAAACTAAAACAAACCATCATGTTTATTTTTGCTATTTTAGAAAACGATATTTCAACTTTATAAAAATAACGAAGCATGATGATTATAAAACCGATCACCGAGTAGTCCAACTCAATGCCATCTCCGTGTAACCCTAACCTTTAAGCCATGCTTCATGTAAAGTATGATTGAAACATTAGGTGCAATGATGTGACCTTCAACTATTTCAAAATTATAATTGTGACAAAGCGTTGCACCTACGACCTTCAGTTGTGTGAAAGCTACTTGTCTTCCGAGGCATGTCCGAGGGCCCGCATTGAATGACAAAAACTTATAGGATGGCTCGTGCCTTATCATATTTTTTTCGGTGATCCATCTTTCCGGCTTGAACTCGCAGCTATCTTCGCCCCAAATTGTCTCCATTCGTCCCATCGCGTACAATGAAAACATAATCTGTAAAATAATATGAAAGAACAACTTCAGAATAAAGATTATCTTTGCTTACAAGTTTTATATTGTTGTTCTTAAAATATAAGTTATAATTAAATAATAAGTAACGATCAGTGAATAGATTACTTAAAATATAATCTTTGAATATATAATTCAAATTACGTTGAAATTTTTGAATATATAGATACACATAGAAACTTGTACCGAACGGTTTTGGTGATATGAGGGCGACAATATATCCAAATGACGTTTGTTTAACCATTATTATTTTAAGTTTTCCATATATATGATATCTCAACTTTATTTGATGATATATTTTCATGTTATACAAAAACTTATCATAAAATTAGTTACACCAATTTACAAATCAAAGAAAAGATATAATGTATTCACTTTAATTTATAAACCTATATTATAGAAACCCGTATAACATAGGTCAAGCTGACCCAACCAACTCGACCGGTTTGATCTAGTTTTTAGTTTTTGTGATAACCGTGTGGTTACCCGTTCGACTATAGAAATTTTTATCAAAATCAGTCAAACCCTAGCATAAAATTGCTATTTGATATTATGTTACCTTCATATTTGGATCAACACGATGGCCGCTAGGAAGAAACTCTGGTTTAATCGGAGCCTTATGTTGAAACGGAACCGGGGGGTAGAGCCTTAACGCTTCGCAAAATGCAGCATGAAGATAAACGAGTTTGTTAGTTTCTTCCGCTTTGAAAATTCGCAGTTTCCCGAGACCAGTCTCGGGAATAACTGCATTTATTTCATCTCTAATCTTTTTCTCGACGCTGGGATGGGTCACAACGAGCCAGAGAAACCATGTTAGCGAAGAGCTTGTTGTGTCCCTCCCAGCAATCATCAAATTCAAGATGGTGTCTCTTAAAAACTTATCCTCTTGTTTGAACCCACCACTATAACACTGTTGATCGGTTAACAAAGACGTCAACATGTCGACCCCGTTCGCATCGTTTTGCGTTACGACCCCACGGCTCAGATCTTTTCGTTTTCTTGTAATAAGACCCCCGATCACATAATCTAACGTTTCCCAAGCATGTTTAAGTTTCTTCTCTTTCCCAACCCCTAGCCACCTTTGTAGCTTCCACACGCTTTTCGGGATGACATGACGCGCGAAAATGGCTTCTTCGGCTTCGTCCAAGGCTCGTGAGAACGGGACGTCTTTGAACTCAACCGATAAACACCCGGGGTCGTATCCGGTTACGAACATACAAGTGGTGTCAAAAGTAAGCCTTTGGAACACATCTTGCATATCCACAACCACCCCTTGTGAGGCCACATGGTTAAGCACCGGAGTCAAGCTTGTAGCAAGTTTTTCGGTGTTCATCCGCGCCAAGAACCGTAGAAACCTTTGATTATTAATCAAAGCATTCGTAATCTTTCGATGATGGCGCCACAGTTCGTAATCGGAATTGAAGATCCCATCTCCAAGAACTTCGAAGATCTCCCTAAACTCGTCCCCTTTCGGGAAATTTAAGAAGTTGGAGCTCATGATGTGGTGGACATCTGATGGATCAACGGTGGCTAACATGTCCATATGGGTGAACCATGGACCTTTGAACAAGAAGGTGCCACCAGTCTCTCGAAGGAGCTCTTCGCAGCGTTCATGTATTCTTGTAACGCTGCGAGCTAGGGATGGAAGCATCCCTAGCAACGGCCACTCGTAGACTCTCACGTGTCGTTGCCGGAATAAAGAGAAGGAGATGTAGCATATTGCTGCTAGGATGAGCTCAAAGAAGCCAAAAGGCAACACCATTGTTTCTTGTAGTTGTGTGGGAGTAGAGTGAATGAGAAAATGAGGGTTCATATCTAGCATTTTATAATGAAGTTAAATAAAAGAATTGAATGGTTGGTTGTTGTTGACTATCTGTAGTGTAGAGTCAACGTGACACATGATATTATCTTTGCATGTAACAGCATATGTCATACAACATAATCAAATACGTGATTAATTATGAGTAGACCCAAATACGTGAACACCCACATACACTGCAGTCTTTGCTTCTCCGGAAATTGACTACTAAATACGACGACAAGCGAAAACACCTTAGTTAAAAAATATTAGTCGAAAGTTCACTCACCTGTAAATATTAGCTTATTTGTGCATGTTTAATAATTAATAGTTTAAACAAATTTTTATGATATCATTTAATTTAGTTCATATACTTAATATCAAATATGTAATAATTCAATTTCCTTTCTATTTGATGATTACCAATTAAATGTTTGGTTGACAGTTGTGAAGATATGACATGCATATATGTGGGGTAATTGTTCTTTTTCTATGTTAATTCACTATCAATTAAAATGCATTATGGTATTATTGGATGAACATATTTAAATCAGAATTAAATATGTAAATGGCGTCAACCTGTATGTGACCACATAAATTTTATGTGTTATTTAGCGTGTCATGATGTATTGCGTTTTGGGGGCATGAAAATAACAATATCCTACGTATACAAGGGTTAACATACTCCAACATATAGAGTGTTAGATGTCTTAAACATGCCACTACGTACTTAAATAACACACAATATTCGTTATCTGAGGTAACCATTTATCACTAAGCATCATATCATTGTTACACTTAATTCATTGGTTACCCTTTTGTTATAAAATCTCATTAAACATGAAATATGCATAGTTATCAGTCTCACACTAAGTCCAACTGTTTTAGTTTTTAATCAAGATATAAGGTGATTAATTAACAAACATCATTGATAGCTATAAATTTAGTATGACTACGGTCACTCATTTTCATCTTCTTGTTTTTGAGCCCCTAAATTTACCACTATCCGATCAAGAATTAACTAATGACTATCTTGATAAAGAACAATTAGTCTGACCTACATGCGTCACTCCTTTAATTTGTCCATATCATATACAATGTCCAACGTTTAATCATATATAATAAAGAACAAACTATGTTGATAATGAACCTTTTTATAAAGTCATAATTGTCTAAACAATATTAGAACAAATGTAATGAAAGGTAAGTAGTCACATCTTGTTTCTTACAAAACTGACACGACTATGTGCATAATAGAAGGACGACCAACTTCTCTACTTTTCAATACGTGCACACACTTAAGTTATATTTCTAACCAAATTCGATATATATATGATAATGAGGCTTCTGAATAATTTTAGTCCATAATTAAATTATATATATTTTAGGCAAAGTGTTTCTTGTTTAAGTGAAATTGTCGTGGGTACGAAGGAGTGTAAGCCCTTGATCTAGAAATCAATCATTCAGATGTGATGGAACAATTATCAAACATTAAATAAAGAATCCTCACATATGTAAGGGGTTTGTAGATGTAAAATTGAAATAGTTTACATTAAATAAAGAATTCTCATATATGAAAGTTTTTTTTTTAATGTGGGGCTAGCCCATTTGGTAGAGTCTAGTGGTGTTTGTTTTTTACCAAAACTCTTCCCCACCCCTCATCTGCGTGCACGCAGACGCGGGAAGAGGTTTTGAGTGCGCAGAGTGTTTGTTTTTTGGAAGACGTTTCATTAAAAAAACGTCTGCAGGAGGTCTGCATGGAGAAGATGTGGACCTATGTCTTCTGAGATCTTCTAACCTTTTCTCACATCTCCCACCCTCCCCACCTCCCCCACCTTCCCCATCGGCCACCCCACCTCCCCCCACCGACCGGACCACCGCCGCCCCACAACCCCCACCGGCCGGACCATCGTCGCCCCACCTCCCCCCACCGGTCGGACCATCGATGCCCCCCCTCCCTCCACCTGCCCTCGCCTCCCCCTCCCCCCACCTGCTCCGGCCCCCCTTCGACCAGCCCCGTCATCCACCTTCGTCGCCGGAAAACGATGTGGATTGCAGATCAAAGAACAAGCCGCAACGGCAACGACGGCCGACGATTGCTGGCAACCGACGAGGTTGCAGATCGGAGAACAAGCGATGTGGTATCGGAGGATGAGAAGGTTGGCGGTTCACAGCGGAAGTTAAAAGACTTGTTCGTGCTGCTATTCCCGTCGACGTTGCCGGTTGAGGCGGAGGAGACAGTGGCCGATGGGTGTTTTGGTGGGTTAGAATCGTGAAATTGGTGATGTAGTTTAAGCAGTTTGATTGATTTTGAACTGTGGGTTTTGGAAGTGTGTTGATGGTGGATCTGTATGACCCGAGAATGTATGAAATTGAGCTGATGATTAAGATGAAAAGGAGTCGGATTAATGGGTTTTTGAGAGGGTTTTGGTGGGACGGAGGTGACGGTGACGCCGGTGAGGGTGAGGGTTTACTTTAATTACATAATATTTTAATAGTCTGCAGATTTTAAAAAACAAACAGTCTTCTTATGCAGACTGCAGACGTTTGGTCCACCTCTTCTCCTGCAGATGTCTGCAGATGTGGTCCGCAGACTGCAGACATTTTCCTGCAGAAAAAACAAACAACACCTTTGTCTCTTAGAAAGGAGGTCTTGGGTTCAATCTCAAGCAATAGTGTAATTTGGTGTAATTTATGAGTAAGATAGATTTGTCGTTAAAAAAAATTGAAATAGTTTACCATTTTTGATTTTTTTTTCTAGTTACCCTTTTTTAAACAAACATGACTTTTTTGAATGATATTTAAAAAAAAATTATAAAGTAAAATCAAGAATTTTATTCTTTATAATTTGAGTATAATGTTTCTGAACATTTTTTAATAATCACCTTTTTGTTAAAAATAAACGTCGATGTTCTATGTGTGTGTGATTATGAATGTGGTTAGTTATAACATTGGTTGCATAATAATTTATATTGATTGTAATTACTAACATATATTGCGTAATTATTTATAGAGGTTGTGTAGTTATTATTATAAGTAATTTATAAATATAGTTTTTAATAACTATTAATATAAATTGTGAAATTATCAACATAACTTTTGTAATTATTATATATGTTATGTAATTATAAAGCGTAGAGACATACCCCTAACTCTAAAGACTCGTGTCGTATCCTTGTCGTTTTGTAGTAGTCTTTGCAGAATAAGATCTCTTTGTACAATAACCTCACATACATACGTACGTACATAAATCCTACTTAATAATCATTAACATTAGATGGACATGTGCCAAACTCATGTTCACTCTTAACTTAAGTTTCCCGCCCAAGGCTTTTTGACCAAAAATACCTCACACGTGGGTCATCAAATCTGCTATCTATTTTTCGGGTCCTAATCAACCCAATTTTGTAACGCTCGCCTCCTAGGGCACACCCTTGGGAGTGTTACGCATCGGATATATAATACATATAGTAACCAAAGGGTTTACAGCAAAAGTCTTACTTAATTATGCACTATAACATATTATTCTTTAGCCATACTCGATAATACCATTACATCAGTTTAACTAAACTAGAGATCCAAATCTTTAGTAACACTTTAAGACCTTTATTTCCTCATAGGCTAGCATGTAATCTTCGATCTCTACAATCACTTGACACCTAGGATGTGTGTCAATAAAAAGAAAATATTTAGAACTCAGCATAAAGCTTGCGAGTTCATAAACATAGCTTTCTTCAAAATTCAAAACATATTTAATATTGACTATTGCATCAAGCAGATAAAGTCATAGCAATCAGATAGAAACAGAGTAAGCATAATATAAATTCACATAACCATGCTATGTATACAAACTCCACTATGTAAAGCAGAATCATACAGGCATCGCTTAAGCATCCTATCAAGCATTGTCATATATCACAAATGTTATTGATAGTCAATTATTCAATTATCACCGGTTATCAGAACATCACTTCCCATTTTAGAAAACAGTTTAGAGGAACTCATTTGTTTACCAGTTGCTTAACAGTTGATAATTGTTCTAGTACAATCTGGTAATATCTTAAAGTACTCATACAGTTCAAATTATCCTAAGTTAGGTACAAGTACAACTAACTAGTTATTATCATGGTTGGATATTAGTTTATGCTATCTTGTTAAATCATGAGTGATCATTCCATATCTAACTAAGGCTAGGCTACCCAAAAGTCACCCCTAACGATAACCCTAACGCATAAAAAGAATACTACTACTAAATATAATGCTACTTCTATTAGTAATAATAATCTAAATAAATAATAATTAACTTGACATAAACTTAAATAAAAACATACCTTAAAACTATCTACGACAATTTGATCTAGAGCCTCCCTACTTACGCTTCTACTCGAGCTCCAAAAACGAATAATAACAATACCCAATGAGGTATCTATTACTCAGGATTCTCTTTATACTAGAGCGTTCTAAAAAAATTATAATCTAAATTCAACATTAAGGTCTCTATTTTTAAAAAAAGCATGCAGACAGGTGGAAAAGTAAAGCAGACGATATGGGATTTAAAAGTGATATGCTTGTCTGCTAGCATAATTATTTTTTAGATAATAATATTATTATATCATTATAATTAATACAGTTACTTCGTTTTTTACTTATAACTTTTTAAATATAGCATCTTATAAAATTTCAAATATGCCGTTGAGGCGAACTTATTTTTCTCTACGAGTCGACCCAAATTTCGTAAAAGAAGCATGTTTAAATATTATACATATACATATACATATACATATACATATACATATACATATACATATACATATACATATACATATACATATACATATACATATACATATACATATACATATACATATACATATACATATACATATACATATACATATACATATATAAATGGTCTATTTCGACACTAAAATTCATCTAAAACTTTAAATTTAAAATATTTATTTCACTCATTAATTACTCGTTTAATAATATACAAAATATAAAGTTTATATATTTTTTATTTTAATTATTACATATGACCCTGAAACTCAGGACATTATATTCTTCCCTCCTTAATCGAATTTGTCTTCAAAATTCGAAGGAACCCGAACCCGAAGAGTTGAAAATATTTGTCTATCATTTCTTCTGTCAATACTCAAGTCTTCTTAGACTCTTTTCTAATCATACCACTCAACCAACACTAATGAAATTATCTTTTGAGCTAAGATTCATATATTGTATAATTAATAGCTTGTTTTTTAATCACCGCATCCTTATTTCTTAGAATTTTCTTTAGTGCAAAATGATCAAATCATATCAAACTCTTGTTATGCGAACTCTAATATATTCCTATATTATATTGCTTAGGATTTTAATCCTCAAGAAAAGTCTATTGCTATTGTCCCTGACTAGTGTTTTTTTTTATTTTTTTATTTTTATTTTAAAAAAAATAAGATTCTCTAGTTTACTTGAGTTCTTAGTTTCTTCAGGAAACCTTATTATAATTTTGAAGTGAAATGATAAACTCTATCAGATATAGGCACATCTTAATCTGAGACTAATAGAGTTGGGCTATCATTTCAATCTTATAGTTTGATAACCAATGATTTAAATCGATTGGTTCAATTGGGTTTAACTGAGAATCACCAATACTACCATTTCAAAAACCAAAAAGATATTTTTATCAATTTGATTTTATGTTTAATGACATACAAGAAGGCATTCACGTGAAACGCAACTATTTCTCTTTTAACTTTAACAAAAGTGCTCCTTATATAAGAGTTGGATAATGCTTTGGTTTTTCTACACAACCGATGTGGGATAAAAATTCTGACTATAGTTTTGGTTTAGGGACAAATTTGTAAATGTGGAATATGCATCAACACTTATATGAAATGCAACCACATAGTTCTTACATGTCTTAAACTTTTAAGCAATAATGTGTGTGATCGTATGATGCGGCAGGGTATAAAAGATTATAAAACTTTGTATATTTGGCTAACCCTTCCTTATTGTACTAACCTGTGATTTAAAACCGGACCGGACCACTTTAGCTGGCAACTGCCAATACGGTTGATTGAAAAACTAAAAAGATTTTTACCAATTTGGTTTAATGTTTAACAACTTATAAGAAGGCATGCACGTTAATTGTAAATAGAAGTTGGGTGATGCCTTAATTTTTCTATAAAACCGATGTGGGATATGAATTTTTTTTATAGTTTTGTGTATAGATTTATGTATCAATACTTGATGAAATGCAACAACATTTATCTTACCTCTCTTATAATTTTAAGGAAATTAACAAATTGTCTATCTCAAATACTATCATGTTATGTGATGGGATAACACTCACACCATTTAATTAAATTCAATGTTTAGAAAACCTAACTAGATTGGCCACTTTGACTTGTTCAACGAGAAACCTCTAGTTCCACGGATCTGGTAAATATGTATTTGACCGACTTTATTGTAACACCTCTGAAATATGCCCAATTGGAAATACGTTAGTGAAACGCGAATACCGATTTTCGCTGGCATTTAACTGACGTCTGTTATGACGACCGAGTCTCGTAACTCCGTGAATATTTATCTAATCATTGTTTACTATCATAACATATTAAATTTGATGAATGGTACGTTGTCCGGAATAACTGCGTTCCGAAACGCGACCGTGACGCGAACCGGGTTACGATCTGGTAAAACCCGAGAATTCATCAGATAAAGCTTTAACGCGACTAACATAGAAAGTTAACGCTCAAAATATCATTTAAATACCTAGTTACATATATTTTGATAACAAAATGATAATATTAACGCTCATTCGATAAAAACACGTAAAACCGTGGAACGTGTTAAATACGCGATAAGTTACAAACTCGTTTGACTATCCGGCATGTTTTAAATACATAATCTCGGAACACTTATAACGTTTTATATAAATTGAAACTAACGAGAAACAAATTTAAACGCTACGTGACAAACTTGATCGAACGTGTTCGAACCGAATTCTTTTACGAACCCGTTTCATTTAACCTAGTATATAAACAAACACTTCTCCATTTTAGGGTTTTGAAACAAAACATTCAGAGAAGAGAGAAAGAGGCGCACGACACCCCTTTCCCCCCTGTTCTCTTCGAATCCGGCCAATCCCGGCCACCTGCGCGGGTCTCCGGCGAGCCCCCTTCCCCCTCTCGACTCCTCTCATCCAATCGGAAGCAATGGAGGCTTCAATTCCTCTTAAATTGCAACGTATCAGCGTGAATCGAAGGCAAGGTCGGCGGTTGCAGAACGAATTGGAGGCTGTGGTTGCGAGATGGTGATGATTTGGAGGCTGTGGTTGCGCGACGGTGGTGTGCGGTCGCGACGACTGTGATGGTGACTGTGGTTGTCGCGATGGCGATGGTGGTGGTGGAATTCGGGGGCCGACGAGGCCGATGGCGATGATGGTGGTCGATGGTGGTCGCGATGTGGTGTTGGTGGTGCAGGGCCGCAACTGGGAGGTGGTTTTGTTCGCGGTTGAACAGATCGATGGTGGCTCGGGTGGCGGTGCTGCGGTTGTGCTGCAGTTTTGATGGTGAATGTTGCTGTTGATGTGGTTGCTGCTCGATAGCTGCATGTGGTTGCTGCTCGATGTTGGTTGCTGATGTTGCTACTGTGTGGTGATGGTAAGGCGACGATGGTGAGGTAAACCTGTGATTGTGCTGGTGTTGTTGTCTGTTTCGGTGAATGTTGGCTGTGATTCTGTCTGTCGTGGGTTGTTGCTGTTATTGGTTGTGATTTGGGGCTGTTAATGGTGAGGTAACAGTGTGCATGTCGACTGTGGATGGTCTAGTTTAGGTTATGGTCTTGGTGGTGTGTTGGACCATGGTTGTCGATATGATGGTGATGGTAAAGATGGATGTGATTGTGATTTTGGTTGTGGGTTCTCAAGTCTAGTTGTGACATTGGCTGCCTCGATGATTGTCTAGAATTCGGTTAGGCCTGATGGTGTGGCTGTGGTTGTTGTGGTTGATAATGGTGGTAGTGGTGTTAGAGTGATATGATGGCGTGTCGGGTGTCGGTCAAGCATGGTCAAACGAGGTCAACGGATAGTCAACAACGAGAACATGATGGGATCAAGAACAATACGAGTGGGTTAGTGAACGTGAATCGAGTGGAAGGTAAAATCGCACGCGTTATGCATTTGAAATTCAATTATAAGTTACATGCGTGTTATTTGAGCTCTAATTATATAAATACATAAATTATAAAGATGAAAATGAACGTCAATGGATATAATTGTTTGCTTAAAATGGTTAGTTCATACACGAGACATAAGTATAAGATAATAGTTATTAAAACCGAACAAGATGTTACTACAGCTGGTGTATAGTTATTAATACTTGAAAACTCTAATATATATATATATATACACACACACATTGTGGTATAACCCTCTCTCGTATGGATAATGTCACCAATGATAATCATCTTTAAAGATTGAAATCTTCAAATCAACAAATTATTGTTACAATTAATGTACTAAGAATCATTACCCGGATAAGAACATTGATTAATCTAATATGCACAAATTAGCACATTACAACTGATACTTGTACAAAAAGCTAAGATACAATAATCATACTAATCGTTAACTTTAAGTTAACTAAAGAGCTCAACCGCACGAATGTAATAACATCATGCTAATTCTAAACGTGAATCTTATATGTTCTAGTTAGGATTGCTTTGTTGATGATCATCACTTTCTTTATCGAGCTCTGAATTTATATAAGGATACCAGGTGAGTTTTGTGGCCCCCTTTTACACTTATACATTTGTTTCAATCTTTACAAACATGGGGGAAAAGTATGCTCACACGTTTTCAATACTGTACAACATACATACAATTTTCATACTTGGAATCAACGTGATACTGTTTGTGAGTACTTATCTGATGCATACATGATGTTACTGTGTGGACTGTCTTACAACCATTAATTCCGGTGTTGGAACCAACAGATAGGTATTAGTAGTACTACTGGGTTGACACCCCCACCCTTGACAGATGGTTACTTGCGAGTACCATCACACTGCCAGGAACGGGCCTTGGATGAATATATTCTGACAATTTGCTGTGTGTACGTCATTAGGCTTGGTTGTATAAAACTCATGGTATGTGATCTTGCTTGCTTATAACTGTATGCACGGTATTCCATTACAAACACTATACAGCATCAATTACATGTTTTAAATTTAAACCTGCGGAACTCACCAACATTATGTATTGACATTTTTGAGCATATCTTTTCAGGTGAATATAATCAAAGAGGATAGCTAGAGCTGATGCCTTAGCAGAGACCTCAGGATTTTAAATAGATTTGTATTAGTGATTGTATATCATTTGTTTTCGTTTGTAAACTCCGTGTAATTTTGGATTTAGTATTAATAAGACTATGATAGTCGTGGAACTGACTAACCACGACACAAGTCACCATTGTGTCGGGCGACGTCATGACACGAGGATTTTGCATATATTATGTCTCTGTAATTATACCAAGTGTTATGACGATCCCGTCCGTCGTATCCTCGTGTTTCCGCTATAAGCGAGGGTGTGACATTTATTGAATCGGGGGTTATTCTCAAACCCGGTGAAGTGGGATCAAATCAGACTATGTAAAGCAGAGTTCAAACAGAAATTTCAAAATGAAAGGAGATCTTTAAAACCTTGATTGTAGAATAAATTATGAAACATAAACTTTTTTGGTCTTGCACTAAAAGTACACAACACCACGTACAATAAGCGCAGATCAATGTAGGTTTCCCCTAGCTATTATGGACCTCTTTTATAATAGTTAAATCCTCCTTGGCTTTCTTACTTGGCCGATGTGGGATAAAATAATTAATCATCAGATGGATGAATATGTAAGCAGTGAGTTATTTATGCATCAACACTTATACCGAATGCAATCACTTTTTTCTTAAGTGTTTTAATTATTAAAGGAAATTACTAAATTGTCCATCTCAAATACTTTATAAAGTAATAGTAGGCACACCTACGCTATGCGACGTGATAACATCTTTTCTAATTCTATAAATAATTGTCTTTAAATAATTTTATAATTAAATCATAATCAATATAAGAGAATTGTTGAAGTCCTTCAAGATCTTAAATGTCAACGTACACACGTTGTCTCTCTTGTAAATCTAATTTTTTTTAGGATTTGAAGTTGAAGATAAAATACTAATCTATTATACTAGTAAAATATCAATACACTTTTATAAATTGAATAACATAAATTTATAAATTTCAAAAAAACACTTCAAACTTAAACATGATGTATCTGCCACCTCAACAGGGACTCCAGGATAACCGATTTCAAACCCAACCATATAAACTGAAGACGAATCAAAAACAAATCAAAAAAGAAAAAAAATAAACTTTAACATTTTAACTGGAATTGATCTTTTTTGTGGCCTTACATAACAAAGGATGCGTAAATCATGAGCTTGTTTCCCCTCAAGTCCGTGTATCCTTTTTATAGGTGTTGAACTTTGCTTTTTTGTTTGGCTAATGTGGGATTGCAAATATATCTATATTACTATATGGAGGGACAAAGTTATAAATAACAAGTTGTTTATGCATAATCACTTATACCAAACGCAACAATATTGTTCTTAAGTGTCTTATAAATGGATTAACATTACATAGTTATCTAAAGAATTGTATTATATAGTAGTGATAGGGTCAGGATCTTTTTAGTACTATTAAAGATCAAGAAAAATCACGAGAACTAATATCAACAATTGATTTATATAAGTTTTATTTTATATTTCTTTTATAATAAAGTGTAGCAATGAAATTTAATACATATCTTCAAATCAGTTACAAATTTATCTCCTTTTGATTCTATAAATTAAAGTTTATTTTTTGTAGTTATTTTTTCTGAGTTAAATCTCATGTATCTCTCCATTATAATCTATTTTTCCAATTTCCATGTAATTATTCCAATTTCCATGTAATTTTTCCATTCATTAACTATAAATTATTAAACTTTTTGTGTTCAAGAAGATGATGACGGTGGTGGTTTAAACTTCAAAGCAATAAAATTGTAAGTATCACGTTGCATTATAAATAACTAGGTTAGTCCCCGTGTAATACATGGATTGAACAAATAAAATATTAAATAATTATTAATAAAAATTATGCATTATAACATCAAGTTTGAAGATAAAATATGATTATAAGTACATATAAATAACTACTTTAAGTAAATAAAAAATAATGTGTTTTTCTTAAACTTTTATTTTATAAAAATTGTGATTTTAAATATATTGTTTTAAGAAAAATGATTTTTAGAAAAAAATTCATTGTATTTTATATTTTATAAAGTTTTTGTTTTTAAGAAGTGTGTTTTTTTAAAAATAGGTTTTTAATTTATTAAATTATATAATTTTTAATTTGAAAATGATATGAGTAATATTATTAGTATTCAATATTATTATTAATAATATAGAGAAATGAGAAAGTAAGTATGATGAAATCTACAATTGTTTCACGCTTATTTTAGTTTTTTATAGATAGATAGATAGGCTAAACACTTATTAGTATAAATAAATTAAATCTTAATATAAAATATATATGTAAAATAAACATGAATAGTTACAGTATAATATTTTAATATAAAATATAATTAAAATTATATATAGGTAATAGTTCAAGAAATAAAACAATTATACCATTTTTTAACTCTCTTATGTAAATAGTTTCATTTTTAAACATTCGTTTTAAGATTTTTTTATAAACATCTTATTTTTAAAAAAATATGATTTGTAATCATTAATTTTTTAAAAAATATGATTTATAATTATTCTGGTTGTTTTAATAAGACTGTTAATATATTTCACTTGTTTATAATTTTTTTACAAACAAAACATTTTAAAATATTTTGTTTAAAAATGTTTAATGTTTTAGAAAAATTCAGATTATATAAAACTTTAGTTTTTTGTTATTTAGATTTTAGATAAAAGATGTTATTTTTAGTTTTCTTCATAAAATCTATTTAAAAAAAGATAGTTTGATTTAAAAAAAGATAAGAGAGAGAAACATAATGATTAATAAAATTTATTTTTAATAAGAGAGAGAAATTTATATAAGTATTTAAATTACTGTAACATCCTTTTGAAGGAAAAATTGATATGTGGATGTCTAGAAAAATGACAAGTGGTAAAAATATGGGTTAAGAGAATGATAAGTGGCTAAAAATATCTTGGTTTATTAGAGGTTATAGATTATTATGAAGAAATCTCATAGTAGTTATCTCATACATACAAAAAATGTGTAAGTTTTTTATGCATCTGATGCTTTTTTTTTTGAAAAATTAATAAGTAATTATTAGCAAAGAAACCTAATTTTTGAATTTTTTCAACGAAAAAAATTATATATCTTAAATTTTGTTATTTGCGAATAATTGTTATAAGAAAATTATAATTTTGAAAAATTAATAAGTAATGGTGTTTTCAATCCTGCATTTCAACAAATTGTTACTTATTTCTTGGATTTTGCATACGCTAATGCAACTAATATTAGAAGCACGACTATTGAAGGGATGGAGGTCTTTGTAATTAGATATCCGTGTGCAAAATGCAAAAATCGTTATTACGAGACAAGAGACTCTATTGAGTATCACCTATACGATAAAGGATTCATGAAGAATTATTTGATATGGGATATGCATGGTGAATCATTTACAACACAAGATATGGGTCAATGCTCAAACCCAGGACCGTCTCAACATATGGGTCATCACATAGATCGTGTAATCCATGAAGAAGCTGATGAAGATCTTGGTGAATTTACCGGATATGATCAAATGATTATGGAAAGCATGCATCAAAATCAACATCCTTATTTTCACCATGGACCACAACCTGCAAATCAAACAACCCATGCATACTATAATATGTTAGAACAACCAAATAAGCCTTTGTGGGATGGGTGCAAAAATGCTAGCACATTTTCCACCACCACCAGATTGTTGCACTGGAAATTAGAGTGTAATGTTTCTGACTCAGCTTTTGATAAATTACTTTTGATATACAAAGACAGTCTACCTGTTGGTGATACTCTACCTAGAAACTATTACGAGACTAAGAAGACGTTGAAGCCATTAGAGTTGCCATCACAACAGATTCATGTATGCAAAAACCATTGCATGTTATTTTATGGACAGTTTTCTGAGGATGATTGTTGTAAAGTATGTAAAGAAAATAGATACAAGGAAAAAGGGAACAAGGTGCCTGAGTTAGTAATGAACTACATGCCTATTGGACCAAGACTTCAAAGATTGTTTTATTAAAAGAAAACGGCTGAATATATGAGTTGGCATGCAGTTCTTCGTAGACATCCAGAAAAAATGTGTCATCCTAGTGATGGTCAGGCCTAGAACTATTTTAACTCACTTTTTCCTGATTTTGCACAAGAGGCACGCAATGTTCGTATCGGGCAATGTACCGATGGGTTCAGTCCAAATAATTCAAACGGGACCCCATATTCATGTTGGCCGGTGTTTATTACAGTTTACAACCTACCCCCTTGGCTTGCATTAAAAAAAGAATACATACAAATGCCTTTGCTCATCCCTGGTCCGAAGAATCCCGGACAGAATTTGGACGTTTTTCTACAACCTTTAATAGACGAGTTGAAACTATTGTTCATGGATGGCATTGAAACTTATGATGCTTATTGAACAAACAACTTTCAAATGAAGGTTGTACTGTTGTGGACAAGTAGTGACTTCCCTGCTTATGCAATGTTGTCCGGATGGAGCACCCATGGTAAGCTAGCCTGCCCATATTGTGGTGATAAATCAGGATCTTTCCAACTTCAATTTGGAGGGAAGCCATGCTGGTTTGACTGTCATAGACAACATCTTCCGGCCAAACATAGTTTTCGAAAAGATAAGATTAACTTTAGGAAAAACGTAACGGTGAAGGAGGTAAAACCTATCCCAGAGCCAACCGGAGATGAAATATGGCAGACCATTCAACATTTTGACACCCATGGTAGTTCAAAATATAAGAAACCATCTGGTTTTAGAATTACACATAATTGGGTGAAGAGAAGCATCTTTTGGGAGCTTCCGTATTGGAGGAAGTTATTGATCCGACACAACCTCGATCTTATGCATATCGAGAAGAATGTCTTTGACAATCTCTTTCATACAATTATGGACACTCCTAAGTCTAAAGACAATTATGGACACTCCTAAGTCTTTATATTGTAGGAAAAGAAATTAGGTCGGCCTGTTATAATGAGTGAATTGTTTCTAGAAACACATCTAGATAAAGAGTCGAAAAAGCTATATCGGGCCGAACAATTTGATGAGAATCCAGAAGGGATGCAGTTTTGTACCGCTCGATCAAGTGAAATATATGTGAGTTATCTTTATTATTGTTATATCATTGTTATATAAATTTTTATTGTTTTAACAATCTGATTTGTCAAATTGTAGGACACGTATTGTAGAAAGATGATCGAGAAACATGGTATTGACAAAAATAGACATCCATTGGGTGATGTTGATTGTTGGCATGATAGTACGGGAGAGGGCAGAGAGTTATATGGGATAGGATCATCAGATCCTTATTTCGTCGTGACCGGGACTCCGTCTACATCTCTCACGTCAGCCTAACACAAGCTGCATTGCAACAATCACAGGAGGAGGTAATTTGTTGGTACACATGTCCCCAGTTCTAGTCTAGTGAGCTTAAATGTAATAGACTTTCATCTTGTAACACATATGTAATGTTTGATCAATATAATGAGAAACTCTTCTATAAATGTTTGTTAGTTGTTTAATGTTATATCTATCTATATTATTTATTGTTACACGCATATATGACCATGTTATATAGTTTTACAGTTGTTAGACATAGTTCTGAATCATTAAAGGTTCAAGAATATGTTTAACTAAGGATCCTGATTCAGTCGCACGAATGGACCATGCGAATGGGCCAATCGCACGACTGAACCAGGTGATTGAGTCAATCGCACGATTGAGTCATAAGACTGACTCAGTCGTATGAATGAATCCATCGTATGACTCAGTCGCATGACTGAGCCAGTTGCTTGGCTCAGTCGTACGAATGAAAGCTGTAACCTATAAATACCTCTTAATTCGTGGAAAAAAAGACTTCGATAATCCTTAACCCTAGCCATCCTTGATCGCATAGAGCGTCCCTTCCAACTTCATACAGCATTCCTGATCATTGCTAATCAATTCTTGACGTTTTCTAATCGTTAGTTTTGATCCGGATTACGTTCTCCCTGATTGGATCGCCAATCAAATAGAATTCCGTGCTATTTGATTCGGTTTCACGTTGAATAAGTTAGTACTCCATCGTACACGGTCCTAACAAGTGGTATCAGAGCTTAGGCTCTTGATTGTTCGTGGATTCAATCGTTTTTGTGAAAAAGTCAACGTTTTTAAGCGAAAAGATCCGTTCTTTCTGATCAAAATCTAGTTTTTACGTGTGCATGCCTTGAAAACTAAATCTTTTTCGAGTTGCAGCCGTCTAGGGTATTCAAAACTGTGTTTTTAGGTCGAATTGTGTGAAAAAGCTTGAAAAATTTCGAAGTCAGCAGTCTCAGTCGCACGATTGACTCAATCGCACGACTGAACTCCAATCGTCCTTTCAATCGCATGACTGGCCCAGTCGTTTCTGTTCACTCGCACAGCTGCCTTAATCGCCTGCACAGTCGTACGACTAAGCTCAATCGCACGATTGTGTTTCAGTCGTCCCCTAGTTGTCCTTCCCAGTCGCATCAACAGTTTGTGTTTTCAAGTTTAAGACTAATTCATCATGGACTCAGAGAACTTTGCATTCTCAGCAGGAAAAGACTCCAGGATACAGAACCTATTACTACTGGAAAATGAGATCGGAAACTATAATAAGCCACTTAAGCTTCTATCAATTGATGAGTTTCCTCAATGGAAACAAAGGTTTGAGATTCATCTCAATGGAGTGGACACTAATCTCTGGAATGCTATTGAGACTGTTTACAATATGCCAGTTGGCGCTGATGGTATACCCTTAACGTTAAGCGGATTGACGGATGC
This sequence comes from Flaveria linearis, assembly GCA_024085815.1. Classification (NCBI taxonomy): domain Eukaryota; kingdom Viridiplantae; phylum Streptophyta; class Magnoliopsida; order Asterales; family Asteraceae; genus Flaveria; species Flaveria linearis. Next base: position 62,271,632 of record CM044002.1, read on the forward strand.
TCAAAAGATCGCTTATAATGCAGAAAAGAAAGCCTATGCTATGTTAACACAGTCCATCCCTAAAGAAATCTTCCATCAGTATTCAGAGCACAAGCAAAGTAAAAAAATTCTGGAAGGCTCTTGAGAAAAGGTATGAAGGGAGCACAACTCTTAAGTCCTTAAAGGCCAAAGCATTAAAGAAAGAGTTTGATAACTTTTCTGCCATCGGGAATGAGAGTTTGGATGATATCATTGACCGCTTCTATCATCTGATGAGTGAACTTCACACTCATGGTGTTCAAACGTCTAAGGAAGAAAAGGTGTCAAGTTTGGTTGATGGACTTCCAGAGAAGTGGGATTCGTTTATTTCCACCTTAAGATACAACTCAGTACTTGAGACCTTGGATATAAATGACTTCATTCTGAAACTGAGAGAAGAAGAAGTGAGACATAAGTACAAGGCAAAGAAGGGTTCATATGCTCAGGATTCGACTCTCTATAATGTGACTCCTACGCCAACTGCAAAATCTTGCAATGCTCCTCTGCAGACTGCTTTTGTTTCTAATACATCTGCATCTGGTCAAAGCTCATCGTCTGGTGGTGAGTCAACGGTCTCATCAGGGGTTCAACACAGTGTTACTGAAACTCAATCGACAAATTTAGTAACAGAAAACTTGGGAAAAGTAACTGTGGAAGTGGCTAAGGAACACATGGATCTACTTGCTGCTGTTGTTCATTCCTATGATGGCTTGGTCGTAGGAAAGATAGGGAACTGCCACTTAGCTGATGAAGACTATGAGCAGGTGGATGAAAATGAGCTGGAGAGAATGGACATTATGTGGGCTCTCGTGAGTGCTGGCGACGAGCAAAGAAGTTTGTGAAGAATGGACATAATATGGGCTCTCGCGAGTCCCTACGACACCTGTGACTAGGATCAGTACGAATCATCCGCCGGAGGCTATCATTGGAGATCTACACTCCGGCGTGCAGACAAGAAATCAGTTGTATTCTACTGATTACGCTGCAATTATGGAAAAGGGCTACGTGAATGATGGGGCTTTCAGATGTTTCGTCTCTCAAGTTGAACCCAAACACGTAAGCGATGCCCTGAAGGATGAGGCCTGGGTCAATGCTATGCAAGAGGAGTTGCTACAGTTCAAGAAACTTGGAGTGTGGACACTCGTTGACCGGCCCAGAGGAGTCAAAGTGATTGGCACCAAATGGGTGCTACGCTGTAAGAAGGATGACCAAGGTGTCGTTATCAGAAACAAGACACGGTTGGTTGTTCAAGGCTTCAGACAAGTCGAGGGAGTCGACTATAATGAAGTCTTTGCACTAGTAGCTAGAATGGAAGCTATCCGCATCTTTCTAGCCTACGCCTCTTACATGAAGATCAAATTCTATCAACTAGATGTAAAGAGTGCATTCTTGCACGGGGAAATCCGTGAAGAGGTCTACGTCAGTCAACCCAAGGGATTCAAAGATCCTGATCATCGGGACAGAGTCTACAAGTTAGACAAGGCTCTGTATGGGCTACATCAGGCTCCTCGAGCCTGGTATGAAAAGCTCTCCACTCACCTGCTGAAGCACGGGTTTCGCAGAGGTATGATTGACTGCACGCTGTTTATCAAAGAATGAGACGGAGATTTACTAATGGTGTAGATTTATGTGGATGACATAATCTTCGGTTCGCGAAATGAAGATCTATGTAAAGAATTCGAATCTGTGATGAAGGCAGAATTTGAAATGAGCTCCATGGGAGAAATGAAGTTTTTCCTGGGATTACAGGTGGATCAGACACCTACCAGTATTTTTCTGCATCAGACTAAGTATGTCGGAGACATTCTTAGTCGCTTTGATATGGAAAATGTCACTGCTGCCGGTACCCCACTTGCCACAAATCATGATGTGGCTCCTGATGAGAATTGGGGATTTGGAGGATGCCACTATGTATCGTGGGATGATCGGATCTCTTATGTATCTCACTGCCTCCCGTCCAGATATCATGTACGCCACATGTTTATGCTCCAGATATCAAGCAAAACCAAAAGTAAATCATCTGATCGGGGTGAAAAGAATCTTCCGTTATCTGAAGGGTACACCAACACTGGGGTTGTGGTATTCTCATGACGATAACTTTGAGCTCACTGCGTATAGTGATTCAGACTATGGTGGCTGCAAAAGAAATTTCAAGTCTACATCAGCAGGGTGTCAGTTTTTTGGAAGGAGTTTAGTCACGTGGCAATGCAAGAAGCAGACCTCGGTTGCCTTATCAACCTGTGAAGCTGAATACGTTGCTGCTGCAAGCTGCTGCTCTCAGATTATCTGGATCCAACAGCAAATGCGAGACTACGGTTTGCAATTCTCGAACACCCCTATCTATATTGATAACTCTGCTGCCATAGCTGTCACTAAAAATCCGGTACAACACCCTAAAACTAAACACATCGGCATATAGTATCACTTCATACGCGACTGCTATGAAAAACAATTAATCGATGTGGTAAAGATAAACATGGATTTTCAACGCGCTGACCTCTACACTAAACCGTTTGATAAACCCAGATTTTTCTACCTGTTAGAGGTCAACGGCGTGAAAAAGAAAAGTGACATTATCTTCGACGAAACAGATGCATAGTCCGACACTAGTTCTGTCATAATTTTATTTTTTTAAATTTTAATTTCCTTGTCTTATAAAAATCCAAAAACATAAAAAGATTTTCTGTTTTAGAATTTTAGGGGGAGATTAGGTTACTTTCAGTATTTAGTTACTAAAAAAAAGGGAGAAGGGCAGATAATCTAAAAGGCAAAAACAACAAAGACAAGACTGTAATTCTACAAGATTGGAAAGTGATAGTACACAGGCGTCCAGCTACTTGGAACACCAAAAAGATTTTACATTTTTTAGAATTTTAGTTTCAATAAATCACAGAAAATTGTTAGTCAGAGGATTCTAAGTCTAACAAGATTAGGAAAATAATAGTACGCTTGTGTGTTACTGTAATTACACAGAGAAAATTGATCTAGGGAGGTGCTAGTTCACTATACGATGTGTCGGTAGATTTAACACAATAGACGAGTAGACGTCATTGGTGAACTCAATCTAAACTAAATGGTTCATCCAACTGTGGGTTCCCATCTTATCACTGGTTAACACAATCAGCTATTTCCAATAAGGAATAACGAGCAAATAAACGCCACCAAAGGTGAGCGAATGACCACAAAAAGAGCAAAGCATGAAAAAATGAATACAAGCGCAATCAAGCTGATAACTTATGTTGTTGGTGCGTTATGTGAAAAAGAAAATAAGAAATGCTCTAACAAGGAGAGAGGTTGTGTGCCTCTCTGCTGTGCGATGACACTTACATAAGGATAAGCATAACCTACATATTCTAGAATTCATTGTTGTTTTCCGCCTCTCTGCTGTGCGATGGCACTGACCTGAGGCTTGGCTTCTCTTTGAAAGTTCTAAGAATAGTCTCTTCTTGTCAAAATACCTGTAGACCGCTCGAAAGTCCTCTAAGGAATGTTGATTACTATATAAGCTTGGGATCCACAAATGTTGGTTGAAATAATATAACTTAATTCATCACCAATGTGTGTCAAAAGTCTGTGTATGGATTTAAGTGGACAAGAATAATGACAATCGTCGTGGATGCACTGACTGAAGTTGATAATCAACGTGCGTTACGTATCATATCAAGCATGATTCCCAGTTAGAACTTAGAAGTCTCAGATGAATGAAAAACTGTGATATGTAAATATGTTAGTTCCCTTTTCAATAAATATAAAAGGTTCCAAGTAATTGAGTTTATGCCTGTCTGATTCCATATGAATATGCCTTGAAAATGATGTTAATGCTAATAGGCTTATATACCCAACCCTAACAAAATCACAAAAACATTTTCGTTTAGTTATTTAGTTTAGTATTCTACTTTATTTGTTAAGTGTGTCAGTGTCAGACTATGCTATACTACTCATTGCAGAAAATGTCACAAAATGAACTTAACGTCTAATCTATAGTAACTTGTTTCTGAAAAGAAAAATGGATCATGTCTGAGATGATCAGGTGGATAAATGGATCATGTCTGAGATGATCAGGTGGATAAATGGATTATGTCTGAGATAATCAGGTGAATAAATGGATCATGTCTGAGATGATCAGGTGGATAAATGGATCATGTCTGAGATGATCAGGTGGATAAATGGATCACATCTGAGGTGATCAAAAGGTTGTATTTAAAATGGTCATGTCTGAGATGATCAAACTGATCTTAATGTTTATCTATTGATTAATCGAACTAAGTGTCGTATGGTAAAATAGTCAGAATGTCATTAGTATGGCCCATTCGCACGACTGAACCATAAGTATGGTCCAGTCGTACGATTGGAGAATACGAATGAGTCAAATCATACGATTGGACCATGCGAATGAGTCCAATCGCACGATTGGAGGTGACCGACTGTGTCAAACGTCTGAATGATCTCAATCGTACGATTGGAGATAAACGATTGGGTGAATCGTACGACTGAAGCTCAGTCGCATGACTCACTCATACGACTAGGCTCAGTCGCACGACTGACTTATGCGACAGGGCTCAGTCGCACGACTGGGAGTTGCCCTAGTATAAATACAGGTTGAATCAGCCTCAGTCGCCCCATTCACCCAAATCACCCCTTATTCGCACGACACATCGAACCTCTACCAAAATTTCATCCGATCTTGTTACCACCATATATTTGCCTAATCTAACGATTGATATTACTGGTACAGGTAATACGAGTGGTTATACTTCAAAATTTTGGAGAATCGACATCATCCAGACTATACATTCCGACCTAACAATAACTTCAACGTTATTGAACAAATAAACCATCTAAAATGACCTTTAAGATTAAATTAACGGTAAAAGATGCTTAATTGACCTACTCTGAGTGTAATGAGCCTAATCTCCGCGTTTAATATCAAGTTTTGCTCAAAACAAGAATTTTAATGGACAAACTGTCAAATAGGCGACTGGACACTCTGATGAACCTCAGTCGTACGACTGAGATGGACGACTAGACTCAATCGCACGAATGAGATGGACGAATGGTTCAATCGCACGACTGAACCATGCGTCTACGCTCAATCGCACGACTGAAGCAAGTACATGAACAATCGCATGACTAAGTTCAATCGCTTGACTCAGTCGCACGTATGAACTCATTCGCATGAATAGAGCTCAGTCGTCCAGCTCAGTCGCACGACTAAATTCAATCGTGTGCTCAGTCGCACGACTAAACCAAAGTGTAAAGTTCATTAACTTTATTTAGCTATCTTCAACATGCACTAACGTTTATTTACATTGTGTAAAAGATGGCGAGTCGTTGGACTATCAGCACAAAGCATAACATTTGTGCTCATCTGGATCTGACCACCCGGAACGCGGCGGAGTTCTCGGGCATCATTACTTTCCTACGGAGATCGAGGATCTTCCGAGCTATTTCTACTCCATGCACGCCATACCGATCAGTCCAGCAGGCTTTCTAGGGAAGCGCTGTCGTGGACAGATCCACAGAGCCCTACTGTATCAGGAGCTCCATTTTTTGTCAGGCCATAGAGATCACTGAGGAAGATCTCAGGACAGTCTTGGAGTTTGGGGATGATGGTGACTGTCCCACACGACTACACCCTCTGACAGTTCGAGGCTGCTTTCTGCGGGTGAAGTACTCGAGGGATATCAATGCAGGTATGCTCAACAAGAGCAACCTGTGCCCCCAATTCAAGTACTTAGCCCATGTGCTGCTAAGGTGCATTACCTCAAGGAAGGGAGGCTTTGATGAGTTGTCTGAGCAGATGCAGAACACCTATGTGGCGTTGGTGCTGAACCACTCGTTCAGCTTCTCGAGGATGATCTTCACTTATCTAGTGGAGAACATCGAGGCGAAGGGCAAAGAGAGCTTCTGCATGTACCCTCGCTTCATGCAGATGATCATTGACCAGAAGCTCCCTATGCTGCCAAAGGAGAAGGAGGATGCCGTGGTGCTTGAGGTGATGGATGATACCACCTTAGGCAGGATGAAGGTGTACAGGGGGAAGTAGGTGAAACCCCCTTTTAGGAGACTGTTTGGGCATCTGGATGATGATTATGTGGCGCCAGCAAAGAGGAAGTGGCGCCACGATGACAGTGACTCGGATGTTGAGCAGATTGCTCTACCCTCCGATGACTCCGACGATGATAATCATGATACTGATCAGGGAGGGGATGGTCAGGGAGGACCCGAACCAGCTCCTATTCACCCTAATTTTCATATGGAGGAGGAGGAGGAGTCAGATGAAGAGCCGCTCACCCGGACGGTGGGAAGTCGGGTAGTGGCTACTGAGAAGGGAATCAGGGCGGTTGGTGGACGCCCGGGAGGGTCTGGGAGCTCTACTGTTGATCCATCTTATACCCCAGCCTCTCCTAGTATTCGAGGGGGAGCCTCTGTGTCCAGGGGGACACGGAGGAAACGTATGGCTCAGCCAAATGGGCAGAAGCCTAAGCTCAGGAGGATTACCCTAATCCCTACCTCCACAACCACCACCACACCACCAACCACCACATTACCAACCCCAATCTTCACCACTACACCACCTACCACCACATTACCACCTCCAATCTTCACCACTACACCACTTACCACCACATTACCACCCCCAATCTTCACCACCACACCACCTACCACAACATTACCACCTCCAATTTTTACCACTACACCACCTACCACCACATTACCAACCCCAATCTTCACCACCACCATTCACCAAGCCGGCCCATCTTCCTTCCCAACAGGTTCATCCTTCCCTCCTCTTGGAGTGGAGGAACAACTCGCAGCACTAAATAGAATGGTGCTGAAGCTGTGGCTTGCTGACGAAGAAAAGACAGCCAGGCTTCATCAGCTTGAGGAGCAAAATGCTTCTCAAGCTGAACAGATCTCTCAGCTCCAGGAGCAAAACGTTATATCTTCTAAGAAGATCGAGGAGTTGGAGGAGGCAAAGAAGACTATCCTGCTCAAGTTGAAGGGGTCGCAGGACAAGCCATTAAAGATTAATGAAGGAGATGAAGATGGCAATGAAAATGAGGGGGATGATGAAGATGATGATAATGATGATGATGATGAGGGAGGTGATGATGAGGATAAAAGAAAAGATGGTGATGACGATGAAGGGGATGCAGCTGCATCTGCCTCTGCCCCTGGTCATGAGCAGCGAACTAAGAGAAGACAAGACCAGGGAGCATCAGCTGCTGCCCCACCGACCTCCCCATCTGCAGAAGACCCAGCTAGGATCTAGGACAGAAGTATTGATTACATGTTTTATTATTAAACTTTTGTACTTGATTCTTCTTTTGATGTATATGAAACTCATATAAATATTTAATGATTAATGTTTTTTAACTTGATTTCATACTAATGATTGCTACTCTACATGTTGATATTAAACAGATACGGGATTCCAGCAAGATGAGCATGATGTTGCTCCCCTCCAACAGATCAAGTCTCAACTCACAATGATTCTTGATCTGCAGGGGATCGTCAGAAGGTCGGTGAGTTATACTCCTGAAGAAGGAGAAATAATTCACGACCTTACTGATGAGCACCTTGCTGAAATATTTCATCTAAATCCAGACGAAATTGTTAAGGATGCTCCAATTTTTGATGATGCTGATGATGACGAGCTCAACGATGTTGAAGAAATAGAAATAGAAGACATCACAGATAACACTATCCAGAATACACTGACCGAGAGGGAAATGTGTTTCCAGATCTGGTAAACACTCTCGGCAGTGATATTCTAGGTAAACTCAGTGAGAAAGAAAAGGGAGCAGAAGCATCAAAGAGCAAAGCCCAAGCCTCAGACGCTGATGTCGATATCCGAAAGGTTGAATGGGCGGCTTGCTTCGCCGAGGTCCGAGCCCAACGTGCTACAGCAACATAGAGTACCTACACCAAACTCTACAAAGTCAAGAAAAACATGAAGGTGTCAAGGAAAATCATTGCTTGGGCTTATTTTGATGACCTTGGGGTGTATGCAGTAAAAAGGGAGAGGGGAATCGAGTACTTCAGATTCCCTCATGATCTGAAGACTCTCCCTGGTTTTGAGCTCAACCACCTGGCGCGCCTGAAGTTACTATACGCTGATCCGAAGAAAATGTCAGGTTGGTTTGAGGCTACCCTGAAAAGAGAATACAGGACAAGATGGGTAAACTTCAGACCACAGCAGGCCACACGTTACATCAGAAGGTCTGAAGTGAGTCCCATCACCGGTTTACCTAAGATTGTCCTGAAGTGGCACCCTCCGCGTACTATGTCCAGAATTCCACTGAGGGAGACGCCACAGGACTTTACCCCACATTTTAAGTGGTGGTATTATGACTGGCGCTCGGGAGAGGCCGTTATCGTTTTGGATAGGGAAGGATCTGTGGACACAATAAGGGTGTTCGACCCCATGTGGCTTATCAACTTATCAGCTTCTGATGTTTATACGCTATACAAGTGGCCACTATTTTTTGACACGCAGGATATAGTGCAAGCACTACAGTTTCAGCATATCTTATGTCTATGCTTTGCACTTAATATCCATGCCGGGGTTTCTAAAGAGGAAAGAATGAAGAGATTGGAAGAGTTCAAGAAGGAAGTCAAAGTATAGATGGAACTAGGTCTAAGGGGGAGTTTGTTGGTACACATGTCCCCAGTTCTAGTCTAGTGAGCTTAAATGTAATAGACTTTCATCTTGTAACACATATGTAATGTTTGATCAATATAATGAGAAACTCTTCTATAAATGTTTGTTGGTTGTTTAATGTTATATCTATCTATATTATTTATTGTTACACGCATATATGACCATGTTATATAGGTTTACAGTTGTTAGACATAGTTCTGAATCATTAAAGTTTCAAGAATGTGTTTAACTAAGGATCTTGATTCAGTCGCACGATTGGACCATGCGAATGGGCCAATCGCACGACTGAACCAGGTAATTGAGTCAATCGTACGATTGAGTCAAAAGACTGACTCAGTCGTACGAATGAATCAATCGTATGACTCAGTCGCACGACTGAGCCAGTTGCTTGGCTCAGTCATACGAATTAAAGCTGTAACCTATAAATACCTCTTAATTTGTGGAAAAAAGACTTCGATAATCCTCAACCCTAGCCGTCCCAGATCGCACAGAGCGTCCCTTCCAACTTCATAGAGCGTTCCTGATCATTGCTAATCAATTCTTAACGTTTTCTAATCGTTAGTTTTGATCCGGTTTATGTTCTCCCTGATTTGATCGTCAATCAAATAGAATTCCGCGCTATTTGATTCGGTTTCACGTTGAATCAGTTAGTACTCCGTCGTACACGGTCCTAACATAATTTACTTAAAACAACCTTTTACTATTATATTTAGTCATGAATGTGTGCTAGGTTCTCATATATTACCATATTGTTAAGATGTTTTAGGTTATAGATGTTGATATATGATTTTTATCATTTATATTTAATAAAATGTATTTAGATTTTTATTTGTATCACCCGCAAACATAATTTTATTTCATGGTATAGTGAACTATGGTTATATGTTGTTCACGCATGTATATATGTGTGTTAGGCTAACCTAATTTATATTTGTATGCACATGTAGTTCCGACAACAAATGCGAAATGAAATGCAACAACAGGTTGATGAGATCAGAAGAAACATGCGTGAGGAGATGCAGCAACAAATGCGAGCAGAGATGCAACAACAAATGGCCTCTTTTTTGAAAGAATTTAGTAAAAATTCAGACAATCATTCACCATAGTGTAGTTTAGTTGTAACACTCGAAAATTTCTGTTTGGGGTGTCAGACGACTGGAGGCCCATACGCATTGAAGTCATGCGACTGAGGCTCCATCGCACGATAGTCGCACGACTGGAGCTCCATTCGCATGATAGTCGCATGATAGTCGCACGATTGGAGTGTCCAATCGCATGGAGCTCATACGACTGAAGGTCCAGTCGCATGGGAACTCGAGCGACTGAACTGTAGTATTTAAGGGAGAGGGCAGCCCTTACCCTCTCCCCACACTTACGAAATCAGCCACGAAGAAGAGAAGAGAGAAAGAAGAGAGAAAGAAGAGAACAGGGGTGGTTAGGGCTCGGAATTCGTTGTGTGGCGAGTCAAAACGAATATCTAATCAAGGAGGCTGCTAAGGTGAGTTTCTAGGACCCCTCTTTCACACGTTTTTGAAGGATTTTGGGGCTGGAACGTATCTGAAAACCATTTTTTCAGGTTTTGGGTGTTTAACCCGTGTATGTATGAATGTGTACGTGTATAGTGTGTTTAGAGTGCGAATTTGGACGTGTATGTGCTTGAATGTTGTCATAGTATGATTCCCTAAGGTTTAGGAGGGTTAATTTGGGCTTAAAATAAGTTTGGAAGGATTTGGAGGTCGTGAGTCGCGACTGCAGTTCCGAGATGAACTACAATCGCTGTCCAGTTAGGGCTAGGCGACTGGAGGGCCAATCGCACGACTGAGGGACGACTGAAGCTCAACCGCACGACTGGAGCTCAATCGTACGACTAGAGGTTCAGTCGCACTACAGGTCATACGACTGAGGCTCAGTCGCATAAGTCCATTCGTATAGCTGTTCAGTCGCACGACTGAGGGTTCAGTCGCATAGGAGCCCATTCGCATAGTGTCCATTCGCACGATTAGGTATTCATCCGCATGGATGCTCATCCGCATGGGTCCAACCGCATAGTGTTCAGTCGTATGGAGGCCATGCGACTGAAGGTTGCCCAATCGCCCAAATAGGGCTGATGTGTACGAGGAGAGGTATAGTTCAATTACGGGCCTTCGGGAAAAGAGCAGGGGGTAAGTAACGATGTGATAGCTCCCGTAGGTGCATGTGTGACAACTATCGAGGCTTAGAAGTTACGTTGGGCACGATGACGATAGTATTACATGTGCATGTGGGTAAAGTATGATGAGGTCCTATATAATGCTGATGATTGATGATTTGTGAATGTCGATGTTCCTTGTGTTGATGTATGTTTATCTTTTCGTATCTTTACGTATACGTGTATGAATAAATGAAAAGTATTATGTAACGTAAAGTGAAAGATAATGAAAGAGGAACGTAATGAATGAACACATGCATTAATGAACGAATGAACGAACGTAAAGCTAAAGAGTGTATGTACAAGGTGAGCGACTCTGTGTCGCAACAGACTCGAAGGAGGATCTTTGTCGCGTATCCTGGTACTGTGTCAGTCTTCGGACATGAGTCGGGGGTTTGTTTATCAGGCCCCGGCACAGTATCAGTCTTCGGACATGAGTCGGGGGTATTGCATGAGACAAGATAGAGAGATGAGATCTTTGTCGCGTATCCCGGTACTATGTCAGTCTTCGGACATGAGTCGGGGGTTTGTTTATCAGGCCCCGACACAGTATCAGTCTTCGGACATGAGTCGGGGGTATTGCATGAGACAAGATAGAGAGATGAGATCTTTGTCGCGTATCCCGGTATTGTGTCAGTCTTCGGACATAAGTCGGGGGTTTGTTTGTCAAGCCCCGGCACAGTATCAGTCTTCGGACATGAGTCGGGGATATTGCATGAGACGAGATAGTGAGGTGAGCAACTTTGTGTTGCAACAGACTCGGATGGAGTTCAATCTAGATGATTGACTCGACGGGATCTTTATCGCGTATCCCGGTGCTGTGTCAGTCTTCGGACATGAGTCGGGGGTTTGTTTGTCAAGCCTCGGCACAGCATCAGTCTTCGGACATGAGTCGGGGATATTGCATGAGACAAGACCTAGATGAGAAAGAGAATTATGAAAGGAAGTATGAAACGAATGAAAGTTAATGAAAGTAATGAAAGTTAATGAAAGTAATGAAAGTTAAAGAACGAACGAATGAAAGTAACGAACGGAAGGAACATAATGATAACGTATGAAATGGGATCCTTGTCACTCGACCTCAGTAATCATGGTTGTGTGCCATGAAGAGGGTAAAGTGTGACCGACTCCAGAAAGAAGTAAAAGACAAGAAATGTATGAAAGTTAAAGATAGATAATGAGCGAATGACAGACAGAGAACGAACGAAAGTAAAGTTAAAGAATGAATGAGAACACAAAAAGATAATAATGAAATTATCTATGTGTACGTATGATGTGTGCTCGCATGTATGTAAAGAACGGTTTTAACGAAAGAAAAGTATGTTTTATTATAAAGCTAGAACTCACTCAGCAACGCTGACTTTGATGTGTTTCCAGTTGGCAGGTAAGGTTGCTGAGGATGGCACGAGTCAACTACTCAGCTCTTTTGGGATGACATTCCTTTGTTAATGTTTTTGCCACGTATTATGTTACATGCATTTATAAAACCAAAATGGTGCTTGTAGAGGATTCGGATAAACATGATTACTTAAGGAATCCTCTTACAAGAAAGATGATGTTTATTTTAAAAGTTTCCGCTGCAACGATTGTAATGTAATGTAATGTAATGAAATGACATGTTTTAGTTATTAATGAATGTTTTAAATTCTGCTGCAAGATAAATGTACGTTTTAAAATGTTTTATGCGCGATGAATGACCAACTGTGAGGTGCCCTTAGTTTAGTTAGTTAAATTATCGTATTGTTCTTGGATTATGTAAACAATATTTGTTTGGATTTGTGTAATTGGACTTAGATTGTGGTTGAATGGTTTATTTGAATTGTATTAAGTTGCAAACAGGTTAAAAAACTGGATTATTTTATTTTAAAATTAAATTTTCTGTTCAAAGGAAAGTTGTCGCAAGTTTTGTTGCAAAAGGACAAAACAGATATTGTTGCAACTTTGACGCAAAAGTTTGTCGCAAATTTGTTGCAAACACTTGTCGCAAATTTGTTGCAAACCTTTGTCAGAAACTTATTGCAAACTTTTGTCGCAAATTTGTTACAAAAGTTTGACGCAAAGTTGTCGCAAACATTTGTCAGAAGATTGTTGGTATTCTGCCACAAAATACTTGTCGTAAACCTGTCGTAAAAGCTGTCAGAAAGTTGTCGCAAAAGTTTTGCAACAAGGGTTTTTGCGACAAAGTCATTTTTGACGCAAACTTGTCGCAAAACATGTTTTGTGACAATTTTGCAACAACCTCGTTTGTCGTAAAAAGCAGAGTTTTCTAGTAGTGGGTTTTGGTTTTAACATATTGTATGTGTGTCTTGCATAAATGTATAGTTGCTTACATATGTAGTAATTTACGGATAAGCATATAGTTAATTTAGATTAGGTGGTACGTTTGTTATCTTAAATTAATTATTTTATTCCTTAGTGTTAATTTGGTATTTTTTATAGAACGTTTTGTAAATATTTTTCAAGCTTTTTATCAATTTGGGGTGTTCATATTACTTAAAAAATACTAGAAAGTTCATTCAAAATGAAGAAAACTAGGAAACATATAAATGTGCATTGTGTTTATTCTTTGCTAATATTTATGTTTATGAGAATGTATTGTTCATATTTATATTTTTTCTTAATGAACATACTTTTAATATTATTATTGAGACATTTTATTAGAAAGAATGTTTTTATGTTTGGTACATGTAAGTAGAACTTTAGTTTATTTTAGAAATTTATATGTTTATAAAAAGTATATTTTTACACTTATAAGTATTTACTTATATTTAAATAAACATTCAGTTTGAAGAGTTACATATATCTAAATGATACATTTACTAATTTGTAAACATTTACCTATATTTAAATAGATTAGTATGAAAATTTACATATATTTAAATAGATGATTAGTTAGAAATGGAAGTTTAGATGAGTAGAAAGATTGATAAAAATGTAAAGGTCCACACTGATGTTAGTTTTATGATTTGTTTTTTTTGTAATATTGAATTTTACTCTTTAATACCACCTAACGTATTTATATAGATGTAACTAACATATTTACATACATGCTTGTTTCATATTTAAATATACATATATGTAAATATGTTACATACGTAAATACGTCATATACGTACATTTTGGCCAATTTATGAATATGTACCATCAAAATGGGTACATGTGTAATTTTAATAGTTGATTTTATGTGTAAAATATTATCGGTATATGTTTACGTAAAAGACAATAAAAAATGTTTAGATAATTATGGTGTTTGCTGTTGATTTAGCTAGCTTTTTGGTTATAGAAACTTAAAGTTTATTTCATTTATTATCTTTGAAAAATATTGTAGTAAAATTATTTTTTAAGTATTTATACAATGTATTAATATACATTTATAATTCTTGTAGATATGAGAGATAAAAGATAAGAGAAAATTAATAAGTAGTCAACTAACTGGAGAGATAAATAAGTTAATAAATTACCACCATACCTTTTGTCTAAATTAAACCCATTAAATAATCTACTAATTTTTATTTTTAATATTTTCTTAATCACAGCCATTGATCAAGACAATCAATGGTTAATATTAGTACTTTAAGTTCTCGTTTAAAGTAAGTTCTAAAAAGAACCTAACCCGTAGTGTGTATGTGTGTGTATAGGGAAGAGTTCAAGAGAAAACCATATTTTAGAAGAAAACCAAAAAAACCACTTTATAGCCTATGATTTATTTGATCTACGGTTGTTATTGATTGGTGACATTTTTGTACTTAAGTTAATAACTTTTAGGATTTTATAAAGCTTTAGGGTTAATATGGGAAGAGAAAAATATATTAATATGGAAACTGATTACGTTTAATTAACTAAGTTTTCAAAATTTACTCTCTCTTTCTCCTTACTCCCTAATTATGGTCAAACAAATATATTCATTACAGTTTATGTATATGTAACAATCATAAAATATCCCAGCAGAATGAAAGTTTTGATTGAAATAACTATACATAACGTTGCGTTACGTATATGGAATACTATGTTACGTATATGGAACAATGTGTTACATGTATGAAACATCATGTTACGTATACGTAAACATTTTCTAAAACATTATGTTACGTATACGTAAACATTTTCTAACCATCTCAAATACGATGATAAATCAAATAAAAGATATGCAATCTTTATTGTATAAGTTACCTATATGTAACTCAAGTTCATACAAGTTATATATACGTAACTCATGCTAGTTACGTATACATAACATTTAGTTTGCATATGTAAGTATAGGTTACGTGTACGTAAGTAATCATTTTGTATCTTCTTGTTGTCGTTGTTTTCTCCTCTTTGTGATGCATGTGCTCCATACTTTTGGTTATTGAGTTGCCTAATCCTAAGTTACATATATATAACCCAACTTACATAGAAAGTCTTCATCATTTTCTAAGGTACGTATATGTAATCCCAACCGAGATAACGTTATCTTCATCATCTTCCTTCTGATTTTGCTGATGAAATTAAACCTAAATAAAAGAACCATGAAATCATTTTCAAGTTTTTTTTGAATGGAAACATCAAAGCCAAATTAAAAACCCATGAAATCAAATAGATGAAATCAACAATAAGCCTTATCAAATAAGAAAATTAGAAGAAAATCAAAAACCGGTTCAAACAAATGCTTGGAAGAATGCTTCAATTAGGTACGTGTAGCTATAATACGTAACTCGTACAAAATAAAAAATTTAACTTATAAAAGTACATGTATGTAAATGTGATTTCATATGTGTAAGCTTATGTAATTTACGTAAGTATAACACACATGTAGATGTGGTTACACATATGTAAGTTTATTACATATACAAAACAACAAACTTAAGTTGAAAAAAATCTAAGTTACATATATTTACATTGATTAGATGAATAAACAAATAAATCGATTTTTCTAGGCAAAAAAATGAATAAATTAATGTTTACCAACATTAAAAAGAAATAAATAAACAAACAAATTAAACAATTGAAAAAGATGAATAAATTAATGTTTACCAATATTAAAAAGAAATAAATAAACAAACAAATTAAACAATTGAGGATTCATGACCTGTTTGATTCTTTAGCTTAAAAATCAAATTAATAAATAATCTTAAGAATTCCATATCTCCAAGAATGCATTACCCAAAGTTAGAAACTAGCCAAACAAAAAATCAACCTACGTTGAATGACATGAAATGACTAATATTTAGTTATGTAGAAACACCATTATGTGGGTGATGACCAAGTAAACAACTTGGAGGCGTTCCATTAACTGATTTTAAGTTGGGATAACATACCTCATTGTTTTCTCATCTTCTTTTCATTGATTGATCATATGAGAATATAAAGAGATGATATAATCTACCAACTTGAAAGAGAGAGTTGAGATAATCAAGTGATTTAACTAAAAATTACCTAAAATAAGAATATGAAAATTTACTCAAATACCCTTTTGACAATTTAAAAAATAAATAAATTATAAATTATGTGATTGCCGAGATTAGTTTTCTTGGTTTTCTCTTAAAAATGTAGTCTTCATTTGATCCCTCCCTATATGTATATATATGTATATATATGTGTATATATGTGTGTGTGTATATATATGTGTGTATATATATATATATGTATGTATATATGTAAGTATTGCAGGATCGTATGTTGGTCACTCAATAAGTAGTTCTTCTCTCAAACTCACCTTGAACGATACTCACAAAGAGTCTATGAAGAGTTGATCACAATATAACAAGTAACAAGCAGTAAATAAACATAGGATGTAAATTTTCAAGGTACTTTTATATATTGCTTCTCAACTCAAAGGATTACAAGACTCTTGGACTTGATCTCTACTTTATGAGTTACAAAGAGAAGATATATATAATACTACCTACAGTCGGATATACTTTGATACCAGCTGGAAACCTCTAACAAGAACATCTATACTACAAGACTATAGGTGAGGTGTTTGGTAGTCAGGACATGTCCCTGACTTACTTTTTGTCACTAACTAAAGTTGGTA
Source organism: Flaveria linearis (assembly GCA_024085815.1). NCBI lineage: Eukaryota > Viridiplantae > Streptophyta > Magnoliopsida > Asterales > Asteraceae > Flaveria > Flaveria linearis. The sequence continues at coordinate 62,288,522 of CM044002.1, forward strand.
ACATGTACTATCATAAAAAGGTATACAGTAGAATAAAGTATGGTCAACAACATGGTTCTTTTAAGAAGAAGCCATGCTGTATCAGAGGTCTGTAGCGGACTGTCAGAGACCATACTTATGTCTACTGGACATAGCAATGTCTTCCGAAGGATAAATTTCTTCGGAAGAATAACTTCTTCCGAAGCCACTTATACTTCGGAATACTGCTTCTTCCGAGGCTTGGAATCTTCTTTGTCTTCGGAAGGAGACTTGGTCTTCAGTTCTTTCTTCAGACTTTGTCTTCGGAAGTCTTCAGACTTTGTCTTGTCTTCGGAAGTCTTCAGACTTTGTCTTCGGAAGTCTTCAGACTTTATCGTCGGAAGTCTTCAGACTTTGTCTTCGGAAGTCTTCAGACTTTGTCTTCGGAAGATCCCATACTTAGCTTCGGAAGCCTTTTGAATGTAGCACCAAAATGACTATGTGAAGTGGTTTTGGTTGCACCAGCCTTATAATGACCCAACAAACTCCCCCTAGGCTGATGCTACCAAAACTTCACTTCTCTCTTCTTCTCAAAACTTTCAGCACCAAGGAGAGTAGATATTTGTCTGTGTCCTTGTTCTTCCCTGAAGCGGTGCTGAGAAGTTTGTACAAATCCTTGGTAGACAGAACATCCAGTCTGTCACCTTGGATTATGTGTACCCTTTGTTATGGCCCTCTGAAAAGAGTTAGTTGATGGGAACTATAGTCATATTCCCATCTAACTATAGGTTCCAATTCTGGACCCTCCACCATCTGTAGAAAGGTTGCACCTTTAGTGGTGGGTCTTTCCTTGTCTTCCTGTCTTTTCAACTTCAACTCTTCTTCGATCTTGGCCTTTGCAGTTAGCTCGGCTAGATGAAGACTGCTGAGATAGTTTCTGATGATAGCTGCAGTCTCTGAGTTGGAGGGATTGGAGAATGGCTTCTCTGCAAGCTCAGCAATGTCAAATCTGCTGAGATGCAATAGAGAAGTGGCATTAAGCCAGTTGGTTTCACCATTCTCCCTTTCCACAACAAAGTTGTGAGATGGTTCATCAAACCTCCACTGGATTATGACTTTCCTAGGTCCAGGAGACTGACTAGGAATCCTGTCCTCCTTCCTTGTATCCAGTAGAGTCGCCAGTTTCCTTCTTAGTCTCTTCTCTTCAGCATTGAGGGTATCAGAGTTGAGACCAAGAAGTCTTACAGCCTGGCCCAAAGTACTTCTAGGCAACTCAAGAAATTGACCTAGAGTGAGGGAGCTTGAAGAGTTATCAACATAGGTGACGTTGATAAGGTCTCCCTCACAGGAGATGCTGCTCATAGTAGTGCAGTTGATGAGCCTTGTCTTGAGCTCCTTTATTTCCTCAAGAGAGAGATGTTTAGAAGGCTGAGGGGATGATCTTGGTTTCTGTTGGGTAGGTTTAGGTTTAGTGGTTCTAGGTTGTGTTTTGGGTTTAAGGATAGGAAGTTTAGGTGGTTGAGGTGATGAGGTAAGTTTGGGTAGAGTTGTAGGTTCAGGGGTGTAGGTTTCATCTAAGGGTTCGGTTTTGATGGGAAATGGAGTTGGTTCTTCTGGTGTGGGTTGTGTTTGAGTGGTTGGCTGTGGTTGAGTGGCTGGGGTGAAGACCATTCCCTGTCCCCTCCTATACATCTCCTTATTCTTCCCCAAATGGATGTCAGCTTTTATTTCACTGACAATCCGTTGGAGTGTCCTTTCGGACATAGGTCCCACCTGCCTACCAGAGAAGCCGTGAGCCCGGAGATAGTATTTCATCCAGGCTTTATCACTGAGCTTCTTGGTGGCAGTGACCCTCTCTGCTTCCTCCCTCCGCTTATTCTCCTTCATCATCTCCCTTGCAGCCTTCTTCCTTTCCTTCTCCATTTGATCCTGCTCTTTGTTGTGGAGCAGCGGAGCAGGATCATGTCATCATCATGTGGAGACAGTTCAGGAAGACTGAAGCCTCTTGAGAGCAGGAATTTGATCCTAGCCTCTCTCAGCTGCAGGGCTGCTTTCCTTTGTTCCTCTTCTTCTTTCTCCAAGGCCAACCTGGCTTCTTCTTCTTGCTTTAGCCTGGTTGTTCTCTCCAAAGTCACCAACTCCTCTAGTGGTAGCAGGAGTGTCTCCTCATTTGCAACTCCTAGGTTGATGAGTTGATCAATGAGTTCCTCTCTCTTTTTATTGTTGATAGCTTCCTGATTGGCTGCAACTGCCTTTGAACAAGCAGCTAACAGCTTCTCAGCCGGGAGTCTACCTTTCCTTTTCAGCTTTGTAATCTTCTCCTCTTCCTGAATCTCTTCCGTAGTCATTTTCCTTTTGCCTTTGTCTTTTGACTGCGGTGGTTCTTGGGTAGAGGGTTCAGATTGAGAGAGAGGCAGAGATGGTGATTAGGATGGAGGTAGATCAGAAGTGTCCTCCCTGCTCATCTCAGATGCTATTTCAGCAATAACATCTGTGATGATCAGTTCCTCAGACATTTGGAACAAACCTCCCGTAGCTTCTATCTCAGCTTCGAAAGACTTGTCTTGTTCTTCCGAAGTTTCAACTTTAGCTTCGGAAGTTTCAGCCTGAGCTTCGGAAGAAGAGGCTGATGCAAGTTCTGTCCCGACTGTTTTAGTTGTTGGGCCATCAGTCCCTATTTCCCCTTCGAAGTTAATCTCAGGTTCCATGTGGACCTTAGGTTGACCAACTTCTTCCATAGTGGTAGAAGGTGCAGTCAGTCTTTGAAGCTCCTCAGCCCCAAAGTATATGAATGTGGTGTCGGGGCTGGGCTGTTCTAAGGAGGATCTCAATACAAACTTTGTGAAAAGTCTGTAGAGATCATGAAGCATCTGTGAGTCAATCTTCAATGTTGATTGAGATGACTCAGGTAGGGTTATGAGTTGGGAAGTAGAGGATTGAATCAGTGGTTCCTCAGATGTTTGTCTCTGATCTTTCTCCCCCTTTTTGGTAGCATCATCTTGAGAGCTAGATGAGCTAGAGGAAGAAGTCAATGAGACTTGAATAGGTACATGCCTAACAGACCTCTCCGTCTGTTTCTCAGCTAGTTGAGCCTTGAGATTGTCAATCTCAAGTTGCTGAGTGGCTGTCCTTGTTTCTAAGATCCTCACCTGAGATTCCAGGTTTGAGACCTTAGAGAGCAAGTACTGGAGTGTGAGTTGCATACTTCCCTCATCTTCATGTGAAGAATCACGGGGAGATGAGATAATATACCTAGTATGTTCAGTCTCACCACCAGATATGGCTTCTTGGCACCCTGGATACCCTTGCTCAAATTCATCTCTTTCAGAGATGTCAATGGGCAAATGCCGTAGACTCAGTCTGATTGTTGTTACCACTGTCCTTAGAGCTCAATGAGAGACTCTGAGTAGTAGCAGCTGAGCCTACATGAGTCCCTTCCACATCAGTGGGACTCACCTCAGTAGTTGGCTGCTGATGGGGGCTAGAGATAAGGGATCTCTCTTGGCTCTGTTGATCTTTGAGAGGGAGTTGTAGATCAACTTCATGGCCATGGAGAGATGTAATCTCTTCATCAGTTCGGAGTAATAGGTCAATGAAAGATAAAGAGGTTAAACCTACTGACCCGGGACCTAGATTAATGTCAACAGGCATTGAGCCTCTTGTGGGGCTGTCCCTTGAAGGCTGCACAGGAGAGTGTAGAGACTCACCCTGTAGGCTAAAGGCTTGAGGTTCGGGCTTTTGGGTTTGAGACTGAGGAGGCTCAAAACCCAAATTGAGGTCAAATGAGAAGGATGGTGTGACCTCGGACTGAGTAGGAGCCCATGATTCCACTCTAGCCCTTTTGGTTTGAACTGGAGGAGCTTGTTCAATCAGAGTAGATTGAACAAGGGTTCGTTTGGGACGTCTCTGATATGTAAATTTAATGGGTGGAGAAGGTATTGTTGGCATTGTGGTGGAGGTTGCTAGTGTGGGTTCATCACCTGTGGGGTTAACAGGGATGTCACCAGGAGCTATACGCTCAATCATCTGTGAAGGTAAAGGAGTATACCTTCCAGTAAAATTGGTGGACACCTTCTTCAAAGTTTTGAAGATGGGGTGCCGCACTTGGCGAACAGTTAGAGCAGCTGCATAGACAAGCTTGCTCTGTTCCAACTCGCAGTTGATGAAGTGTTGAATGTATCGGGGATATATGAAGAATGTGTTCCTTTGAAGATTCCCGATTAGGTTGTTCAACACAAACCCGAAGTAGTTGAAGCGCAGACCTCTCACCAACTTGTGAACTAGGCACCCTAGTTCGTATGGGATTTGATCCCATCCCCCAGACTTGTTGGATAAGCAGTGCAGAACGAAGTGCAGCAAGAACTTCTAATGATATGAGAAGTTGAACTTGTACACTGTTGATCTGCTCACATCGCCACCATATCCCATGAGGATGTATGTGCTATCCAAGTCTTCTTCGGGAAACTCAGTAGGAGCTCCATCATCCTTAAGCTCGAGATGCTCCCTGATGAGTTGTTCACTGATGATCAACTCCTGTCCACAAATGCGGGTTCTCAGGACGCGAACCCCATTTAGGACTGCAGCTTGACTGTTACTCCAGAATTCAGTCATGTGGTTAGAGTAAACGGTAGGGTTAACAGTGAGCGCCGCGAAGTAGGTTGATTCAGAAAGAAAGGTGATTATTTGGGTGAAGTCGGCATCTCTTGATGAATCAAGTAGTGCGACCTGGTTGTGCTGAGGGTTTAGCGCCATTGCAGAGAAAGTATGCTTGAATTGGGGTGAAATTTCAGGGTTGACAGAGAAGGGAATAATTAGGACAGTAAATTGGTAAAAGAAGATGAAATTAAACAGTCTGGATTATTTAAAGTGGAAATGGTGGTAGTAGAGGTAATAGGGTAACTGTTTGGGGTGATGGTGGTTTTCGGCTATGAAATGACAGTGGCGGCAAGGGATAATTTTAAATAATCTGACCATCATTAGCAAATTTTTACCTTTTACAGAGTGGGGCCCAAAGATATCCGTTACATATAAAAATCTCTCTTTTCGAAGGCAAAACATTTCTGAAGGTAATTATCTTCCGAAGGCAATTTTCTCTTCCGAAGCAAGGCATTGCTTCCGAAGGTAAAAATTGTCTTTCCAAATGGAGAGTGTTATAAGCTTCGGAAGTAGATCTGATGTAAAATCAATCGCTTCTTCCGAGACTAAAAACTCTTCCGAGAAGAAAATTTCCATTAAGGAATTTGGCTTCGGAAGATATTTAAGAATATCTTCCGAGAGTTAATTCCTCTTCGGAAGGAATTTACACTTGGAATAAAAAGATCTTTTGTAACAGGGCTTAAATTGTATTGGCACAAGACACTACACATTAAAAGTTTTTCAAAAGAGGTAGTTAATCAATGTTTATCATCCCAATAGCTGATATGAGATACTTAAATCTTTGTTCATCAAAAGCTTTTGTGAACAAATCAGCATATTGTTCATTTAAGTCAACTTTGATTAACTTTATCAGATTTTTCTCATGAATATCTCTAATGAAATGATACCTGATATCAATGTGCTTTGTCTTGGAATGCTTCACTGGATTTTCAGTAATGGAGATAGCACTGTTGTTGTCAATATGGATAGGAGTAGTCATGAAGTTGAATCCATAGTCCAACATCTGATTTTGAATCCATAGCAGTTGAACACAGCAGCTAGCAGCAGCAATGTATTCAGCTTCAGCAGTTGATGTAGAGACACAGGATTGTTTCTTGCATTGCCATGAGATAATCCTTCCACCATGAAATTGACATCCTCCTGATGTTGATTTCTTGTCAATGTTGCAGCCACCATAGTCACTGTCAGAGTATCCATAGAGATTGAAATCACTATTTCTTGGATACCAGAGACCTAGTTTAGGTGCTCCTTTGAGGTATCTGAGGATTCTCTTTGCAGCAGCTAGGTGAGACACCTTTGGAGCAGCCTGATATCTTGCATAAATGCATGTGGCAAACATGATATCAGGTCTACTAGCAGTGAGATATATCAAAGAACCAATAATTGCTCTACACTGATGTTGATCAGTATCCTCCCCCTTAAGGTCAGGGCAAAGATTATGGTTTCTGGGTATGGGTGTCTTGGCTGGTTTACAGTCCTTCATTTCAAATCTATCTAAAATGTCTGCGACATACTTAGATTGATTTATGAAGAACCCTTCCTTCATCTGTTTCACCTGAATTCCAAGGAAAAAGTCTATTTTTCCCATGGAACTCAACTCAAATTTCTGCTTCATAATGCTCTCAAAGTCCTTACACATTTGGTCATTTGAGGAACCAAATATGATGTCATCAACATAGACTTGAACAAGCAAAATGTCTTCTCCAATCTTCCTGATGAAGAGAGTTTTATCAATGGTACCTCTGGTGTATCCATTCTTTAGGAGAAACTGAGACAAGGTCTCATACCACAGCCTAGGTGCTTGGTGCAGCCCATATAGAGCTTTATCCAGTTTGCACACATAGTTGGGGTGCTGTGGGTCTTCAATTCCTGGAGGTTGACATACATAGATTTCCCTATCTATATCCCCATATAGAAATGCACACTTGACATCAAGTTGGTAGACTGTGAAGTTCTTGGATGCAGCATAAGCAAGGAAGATCCTAACTGCCTCAAGTCTTGCAACAGGTGCAAAGACATCAGTATAATCGATTCCTTCCTCTTGGGTGTATCCCTGAACTACTAATCTTGCCTTGTTCTTGATAATCAAGCCTCTTTCATCTTTCTTGTTTCTGAACACCCATTTAGTGCCTATGGGTACTTGACCAGATGGTAGTGGGCATTGATTCCAGACATTTTGTCTTCTGAATTGAAGCAGCTCCTCCTGCATCGATTCAACCAAACTACTATCCTTTATGGCATCTTCTACCTTCTTGGGTTCCATCTGAGATAAGAAGCATGAGTACAAGCAGACATTCCCATGATGAGTTTGCCCTCTTGTTCTCACACCTTCAGAGACATTCCCTATGATGTTTTCAGTTGGATGAGTGTTGTGAATCCTAAGACGAGGAATCACTTCCAGTTGCAGAGATATGTCCAGGTTGGACATATTCTGATCAGGAACTAGATCACTCTGTCTAGCTGTTGTTTCAAAATCATTCAATGAGGACTGATTGAATGATTGAGAAACATCATCAATGGTTGGTCGTGAAGTAGTATTAACAGTTGCCTGTTCCTTCAGAATACTACTTCCTTCAACCTGGTGTAGTAATGGATCACCTGAAGAACTTTGAGGTTGATCAAGTGATTCACTTATTGAAGCTTCACTATTCCTGAAGATAGTTACACTATCAGATCTGTGGATGGTTGAAGCTTGTTGTCTTTCAGCTCTTGGAGAATTTGGAAGAGGTCTGGGTAGCTCAAATAGTTGATCAGTATCAGCATCATCTTGAGTACCTGTTCCAGTTGAAACATTCTCACAAGATGGTTTAGAATAGTTTGGAAACAATTCTAAATCAAAGATATAATCAGGTCCATTCCCCCTAACACAAGGAGTGTGCTCATTAACAACTATATTGGATGACTCCTCAAATTGTTGATTCTTGATGTTGTATACCCTATAAGCTTTGGAGCTAGAAGAGTATCCAACAAAGATAGCATCATCCGACTTCTCAGCAAACTTTGCTAAGTTGTCTTTTGTGTTAAGTATGATACACCTGTAGCCAAAGGACCTTAGAAAGCCAATGAACGGTGGCCTCTTGTTCCATAACTCATAAGGGGTTTTTCCATGGGGCTTAACTACAAGAACCCTGTTCTGCACATAGCATGCAGTGCTAACTGCCTCTTCCCAGAATGTTAGAGGTAGTTTGAATCAGCTAACATGGTTCGAGCAGCCTCAATAAGTGTCCTGTTCCTCCTCTCAGCAACACCATTTTGTTAAGGAGTTCTGGGAGCACTATATTGTCTGGCAATCCCTTTTGAGTCACAGAATGAGTCAAGAACAAAGTTCTTAAACTCAGTCCCTTGATCACTTCTAATGATCTTAACCTTGTGATCAATTTGATTTTCTATTTTAAGAATAAAAGATTTTAATGTTTCAGCAGTTTCATCTTTACTTCTTAAAAAGAATACCCATGTAAATCTAATAAAATCATCAACAATCACAAGGCAGTATGATTTCCTTCCAATGCTCATTATACTTGTGGGACCAAAGAGATCCATGTGCAATAAGTGTAATGGAGTAGTGATAGAGTTAACGCATTTGGATTTATGAGATGATCTGTATTGTTTCCCTTTCAGGCATGCAACACAGTTATCTTTGCAGAAAAATTCCTTTTTAGGCAAACCATATACCAAGTTATTTTTAGCCAATTTATTCATTGTTTTAAAATTCACATGACACATGCGTTTATGCCATAGTGTTGACTCATCACTATCAGCTTTAGAAAGAAAGCATGATACTTCACCCATAGGAGAAGCGTTGTTCATATCTAGCTTGTACATATCCCCTTTCCTGGGAGATATAAGAAGCACCAATTCTGGAGGAATTGTCATCCCTGGTTTGAGGATAATGCACTCATGTTCTGTGAAAATCATTTGATGCTTTTGATCACATAATTGAGAAACACTTAACAGATTGTGTTCAAGCTGTTTGACAAAGTGAACCTTGTCAATGTTTATTCTACCATTGGATATATTTCCTCTGCCTGAAATATATCCTCCGGTCTCACCTGCAAATTGGACAGGCCCTCCATCAAAGTTCTGGAATTATTGAAGGAGAGATCTGTTCCCTGTCATGTGCCTGGAGCATCCACTATCTACAATCCAGACATTGTTGTTCTTGTCAAATGGATGTCCCTGCACATAAGATGAGATGGTTAGTTTTGTTTGAAAGCCCAAGCCTTGCTGGTCTTGGGCTCTTCCAAAGATAATGACATAATTGAACCAAAAGATATGCATTGGGGTTCAATAGAGGTCGTTGAAGAAGAGGTTTGGGCTGCAGCATCTTTCTTGATCTTCCAATCCATCCCTTGGTTGATCTTTGAGGATGAGCTTGTTGAAGCTTTTGCAGCATGGTCTTCTTCCGAAGCTTCTTTCTTTTCGGAAGAAGCCGTCACCACCTTTTCTTCCGAAGCAGTCTTCTTCTGGGATGGTTTCAAGGGAGCTTTCTTGTTCTTCCGAACCTTAGAAACTTTGGCTTCCGAAGCCATTGTCCCTTCGGAATAAGTACTTTCTTCTGAAAGCAACTTGGCTTCCGAGACCAATTTTCCCTTTTTCATCATTCGAACCGTTTGAAATGGTCCAAATGAGAAACCTTCCCTGACTCGTTTTCTAACATTATTTGCATAATGTGTGCTTGCTGGATTGTAGTAACAATCTTTAGCCATGTGGTTGTGCAGACCACACATTATGCATGCAATGTTAGTCTTTTGGGAATTTGCAGGTTGCTGTTTCTTTGATCTCTTCTCTTCATCAGCAACTTTCCCTTTCAACTTCTGATCCTTTGGCAGGACAGGAGTGCTGGTACTACACTCCTTTCCTAAATTAGAAGTACCTACCACTTAAATTCTAGCAGGGATGAAGACACCCTTTTGCTTTGGGTCAATCTTCAGCTTGGATTCTGCAACCTTCTTGGCAGTCCTTCTTGCAGCTTTAGCTCTACTTCTTCTTGCCTTGGTGGTTAGGATTTGGTCTTCACAGGTGGAGATGAGTGTATCTGACAGGATCTCAGCCTCTAGTTTGATCAATTAGGTTGTATTCGCAGCGGATTTAGCACGAGAATTAGTAATTACAGCAAGAACATAAAGGATTTTGCATGTAACAGTACAAATAGAGAGAGAGAACAATTCTGCTAAAAAGGTAATATTCTATTTGCTCACACGTTTCGGCAAGGATTACAATTAGGTCATCTTCCTTTTATAGAGGAAGAATGACGTAGGCTGATGTCACTGATAGTGACATCAAACCGTTATTAACAAACTACTAAAATAAACACTCAACTATTGAAGATGTCAAACAGCTGACATCTTCTTACAAAAGCTAAGTGTTCTACTTATTACAAGTACTGAAAAGGAAACTACTGACAAGCTACAACGACTGAAGAACAAACTCTTCAGTCATTTACATCTACTAAACTGTAACAGCTGAAGAACAAGCTCTTCAGCTGTTGTACAAACTACTGAAAGGAAAAATATAAAACAACTGAAAAGTAAAACCATCACAACAACTGAAGAAGACTTCTTCAGCTGTTGTGACAAACTCTGAAGCTTTAGCACTTTGGTCTTCAGACTTTGGTCTTCAAATGATTCATCAGCTGATGACTTCAGTAGTTGTCATCAGCTGATGTCTTCAGTCATTATCTTCAGACTTTGTGCATCAGTTGTTGATCTTCAGTTCTTCAGTTGTTGATCTTCAGCACTTGTCTTCAGTACTTGAAGTCTTCAGTACTTGTATTCATCAGTACTTCAGACTTCAGTACTTATCTTTAGTACTTGGGATCTTCAGCTGTTGTTCTTCAGATCTATGATCTTCAGCTATTGAGTCTTCAGTCTTTGTTAAACTGCTGATGAAGCCTTCAGCAGTTATATTAATGTCATGTGGGACTTAGAGGTTTTCCTGATCTTGGCTCATTGGTTCTTTTGGTCCAACAGTATCTTCTGGTTTCTCCCCTGTGGTGGCCACTATTTTTGCCTCATCCTCTAGTTCCGATGGGGAAGGGTCAGCAGTTGGAACCTCTTGCTCTTCAGTACCACATCTAGGTAGTCTAATAGACTCATAAGAGTGTGGTGGAGCTATTTCATTGGTTCCCAACCCTTCTTTGTTTTGATAAAACATTTTGGAATGAGAGGATGATGCAAGAATAGCTTGGAAGTTTTGCTCAGCAATAGCTTGCTTCCTGGCCTGAGCCTCAGCAGTGACCAACTGGGCTTGAACTTCAGACAGTTTGGATATCAGATCTTTAATTTGAGTCTTGTAGTTGGTCTTTTCATGTTTTAAAAGAGACACAGTTTTCTCTAACTCTTCAATTTTCTTTTGATAGTCAGATTCAGCTCTTTTAAAATCAGATTTTAAGATATTTAAAGACTCAACATCAGATCTGATTTCCATATTGTAATCCTTATAGAGTTTAACTTTAGCAATACAGGCACCAGTACAAAGATGTTCATATACCTGATCATCATCTGTTTCGGCCATGAGTGCTTGAGCGGGAGTCACATCCTGTACCATGAAGCTCCAGTCAACTTCTTGAGCCATTGCAGCTGTTTCAGTTGATTTCTCGAACTCCTCCACAATCTCCCAGGGTGTTATTACAAGAGCCACTGAGATCACTTCATCTACGATCTTCTTAAATTGGCTCTTGTATCTCACAGGAATGTCTTTGTTAATTATCCTGTGAGCCACCCTAGGATCAGGCCAAGTCCTCACTCTCTCTTTATCATATTGGAAGGTTTGTTTGAGAGTGAAGAGTCTCAGAGCTTCTTTCTTCATGTTAAGTATAGAAGAAGCAGCAGCATAGGCTTTGTCTATGCTTTTCAGCATCTCTTCATCATGTAATCTCTGCTGCTCCTCTTCTTCTAACTTAACCCTCACAGTATCCATCTGTGAGGTGGGAGTGATGGTTTTAGGTTTGGCTTTTGGTAGAGGAATGACTGCAGAAAGAGGCAGTCTATCCTCCTCATCCTCCTCTTCTTCTTCCTCTTGCAGCCTCAACACCCTTCTCTTCTTCTGCAAGGGTGGATCATCGGCTGTAGGTTTTGATGGTGAAGGGGTTGGTTTTGTGGGTTGTGTTTGGGTTGTTGGTGTGGGAATTTGGGCAGGCTTTGCTATCAACCTAGAGATGAGGGCAGGTTTAGTCTGTTTGACTAGCAAAGTCCTGTTCCTAGCACCGGCTTCTGATAGGGCTTCTGCGACCAGTCCTTTGGTAAAATCACCAGCCAAATAGATCTTGGTGGCTATAGCCAAGATTCTATCCCTGGTCCAAGCCTTCACATCTAGGACTGGTCTCCCCAGATACTTCGAAATAAACCTACTCATAGCCTCGAGTCTCTTTCTTTCCTCTTGGCTATAAGTGGTCCATCAGTATTCTATTTCCCTTCTCTCCGTATTCCTAATTTCCTGATCTAGCATGGCAGTGTCCTTGTCAAAGCCTTGCCTGAACAGCTGATCAATGACAGAGTCCATTGATCGGCTATGCTCAGCATTAGCCTCCTTGACTAGGACTGCTAGATCAGTATCCACCTCTACCTTCTCTCCCTCCTTCTCTCCTCTCTTCTTTTTATAAGTGACACTGAAATCATTTTGGATTTCAGCCACTTCTATCTTTTCAGCTCTCTCCTCCCTCACCTTCTCCTTCCCCTTCACCCTCTCAGTCTCCTCAGACCTCTCCCTCTCGTTTTCCTCCTCTCTCCCTACTTCTTTCTCTTCTTCTACCCTCTTCCTCTTAGCTTGCACTGATGTCTCCCCCTTTTTTGGTGCATTGGTTGGGGTTTGACTATCAGCAAGCGCCTTAGATACAGCAACCTCCACCATTGGTTGAATTTGTGAGGGAAGCCTCTCATCAAGGGTTTTCATCACAATGTCTGTGATTATTGGTGTGATGAGAGGCAGGGATTTGTTGAAGATAGCAACTAGTTGCTCAGGAGGGTTCTGTTCCTGAGAACTAGTGCCAGAAGCAGAGGCAGGTGGCTGAGTTTGTGGGAGTGGCTGAGTGTCTGTGAGACCTTCAGGTGAAGGTGCCATCTGTGGGTTAATGGTGGCAGATGGACTTGGTTCTTGGGAGAATTTGGCGAGCAGCTCTTTGAGTCTGCTTACCTCCTCCTCAAGAATTGTGTTTTGAGCAACTACGTCATAGAAGAAACTCAGGTTATCATCAGTTTGCACCGAATCACCTTACCTCCTGACAGTGTCAGGATGTACATGCACTGAGTGTGGCTCAGTAGTTGCATGTGCCCCTTTTTCTTGGTTCTGGGGACTTCCAGCCTCCGGATTGGATCCATCATCGGCTGTTGCCTCTGGTGAGGTCTTATTGATGTTACCAGCTTCTTCCTGCTCAAATGCTGATGCAGGGGAAGTGGCAGCCTCACCAGATTGTCCTATCTCCCTAGCCACACTGGGAGATGAGACATGTGATTCTCTGTGTTGTGGGCTCCCATCAACACTTGGTTCCACCCTCTCCATGGTTGGAGATATCCCAGTTATAATTGGTGTCTGGGGAGAAGGTGGAGTGTTTAGATGGGTCGACACTTTGGCGATTATTAGGGTTGGGCTTTGTGGGGCGGTTTCAGTGGGTGATGGGCTTGAAGCAGTGTGCACATGGGTAGGAGTGTGCATTTCAATGGAAATCTGCTCAAGTGAGACAAATTCCAGATTTGTGGCAGCCCCTGAAGTGGTTGCATCAGGCTCCTGTTGAGAGGAAACCTATGCGGTTATGGTAGGTGGAGTCGTGGTGACTGCTGGGAGAATCTGACTAGCAGTCACTTCCTGCATTTGTGTTGTAGGGGCATCCTCAAAGGACTCATTTCCATGAGTAGCCTTTGTTGATTTCTTTTTGGTTTTGGGCTTGGTGGGGACTTTAGATTTGGAGGAGGAGGCTGTGGGTTCCAGCTGCGTGGGTTTTCGCAGCTTGGCAGCCTGTTTGAGTGATTGGTCGGTGTTGTGCCTGGAGTATACCTCAGCTAGAACAGCCATGGCAGGGACCCCAGTGCCAACAAGTCCCTCAGCACTAAGCTGGTTCTCTATAATGGCCATAATGAACCGAGGATACAGGATCCAACAGTTAGAAGTAGGTTTCATGGCCATATCCTTGATTTCCAAAAATATTATTTCAGTAAAGTTCAAAGGTTGTTTTTCAAGGATGGAATACAATACCTGTTGCCACCTTGTCGACATATGGTCCCATGAAGATGTGTTCGGGGCCAAACAAACATTCACCATATGTAATATGAGTCGTTGAGGATCTGGAAAATGTTTCTTCAGTAAGGTGGAAGCAGCGAGGTCACCCTGATAGTCATTGGCAGTGAAATTGAGATCAAGGGTGTCTTTGGGGTAAGAGGTTGGGAAAGTGGCATCCTCCAGCTTTAGGGTTTGTCAAATAGTAGCTGGAGTGATAACCACTGGATGATTGTTCATGGACGACCGGAGAGAGACCTCGCCATCGTTCTCTCCGGTTTGAACGGTTATGTGCGTCCAGAACTGTGCTAATGAATCGGCGTATATGGTGGGGTTGATAAGGAAGGCCGTTTGGTAAGGTGAATCGGTCATCAGATCGGCGGCATGATGGAACTTTGTCCAGAATGGCGATTTAGTGAGGTACGCGACACAGTTGTGTCGAGGCTTGAGTTGCATGGTCGCCATTAATGGTGTATGGAAGGTTTCAGAGATTTTGAAATTTTAGGTCAAGTGAGAATAAAAAGCTCTGAAGGTTGGGTATTTATAGGGTATGGCTAAGGCTGAAAGAAAACTACTGAAGGTTTTGGTGTTAGTCATCAGTTGTTGAAACTACTGATGACGTGATTTTAACCTTCAGTGGTTGTAACATCTGAGGACTTGGTGTTAGTCTTCAGTAGAAGAAACTACTGAAACCTTGGTTTTGTCCTTCAGATGTTGTAAACGGCTGAAGACTTGTTGTTAGTCATCAGTAGTTATAAACTACTGAAGACATGGTTTTCATCTTCAGACGTTGTAACAACTGAAGACGTGGTGTTAGCCTTCAGTAGTTGTAAACTACTGACATCAGTAGTTGTAAACTACTGAAGACATGGTTTTGCTTCAGTTGTTGTAAACAACTAAGGACTTGGTGTTAGTCATCAATAGTTGTGAAACTACTGAAGACATGGTTTTGTCCTTCAGTTGTTTGGGTATGAAACAACAAATGTTGGTATCAACTGAAAAGTTACTCATCAGCTGTTTCCGTCAATTCAGCTGTTTCATTCTGACCTCCACATTTACTCATCAGCTCTTTGGCCGACTTTCAGATGTTTCATTGGCCCTTCAGCTCTTGTGAATATTTATGCCTTCAGCTCTTGTGATCAGATGTTCACAAGTGCTGATGAGATTCTTCAGAGCTGGTGAACAAATTGTCTTCAGTACTTTTGTGAAAGATTACACATCAGTACTTGTGACCAAAATTTGTTCTTCAGTACTTATTTGTTTGAAAATTATACATCAGTAGTTGTAATCCACCTCACAACATCAGTTGTTTTCAACAAATAATGTACATCAGTACTTTGAAGCATTTTACTCTTGAGTAGTTGTGAAACTGCTGAGGACTAAATTATTCATTAGTACTTATATTTGACTTTTGCATACCAATGCCCATCAGTACTTGTAAACTGAGAGCATCAGTATTAGTCAAATTATTCTAGCTGCAGCATACCAAGCCTTAGTATCAAATTTTGAAATATGGCACTATCTAAAGGCTTAGTAAATATGTCTGCAAGCTCATCAGCACTAGGCACAAACTTTGGATCAATCAGACCTTTTTCATAGCAATCTCTTATAAAATGATGTCTGATCTCTATATGTTTGGTCCTAGAGTGCAGGACTGGATTTTTAACAATACAAAGAGCTGAAGCACTATCCATAAGTAATGGAGTCTTAGTATATGTAATGCCATAATCCAAGAGTTGGTTCTGAAGCCAGAGCACCTGGGAGGTACAACTTGCAGCAGCAATGTACTCAGCTTCAGCTGTGGATGTTGCAATTGATGTTTGTTTCTTACTCTGCCAAGAAACTAAACAATTGCCTAGGAATTGGCAACCACCAGAAGTGGATTATCTGGTGACTTTGCATCCTGCATAGTCACTATCAGAGAAAGCAACTAATTTTCAAGAATGCCCAGTTGAATACCAAAGACCTAGTGATTGGGTATCTTGCAGATATCTAAAGATCCTTTTAACTGTAATCAAATGGGATTCTTTAGGTGCAGCCTGAAATCTAGCACAGGTACATGTTGCAAACATGATGTTTGGTCTAGAAGCTGTAAGGTACATCAAGGATCCAATCATACATCTGTAAAGGGTTTCATCAACCGCTTTACCTTTCTGATCTACATCCAGTTGTGCGATGCTATTCACGGGAGTAGAATAGGGCTTACAGGTTTGTAAATCAAACTTATTCAACAACTCTTTTGTGTATTTGGACTGATGAATAAAGATTCCATCATCCCTTTGTTTGATTTGCAAACCTAGAAAGAACTGTAATTCCCCCATAGCACTCATTTCAAACTTTTGCTTTATGAGCTTTGTGAATTCATCACACAACTGTGGATCAGAGGATGCAAAGATGATGTCATCTACATAAATTTGAACAAGGAGCTTATGCTGTCCCACAGTCTTTATGAATAAGGTTTTATCAATGGTGCCTCTAGTGAACTTATTTTGGAGAAGGAAAGTTGATAGTGTCTCATACCAGGCTCTAGGAGCTTGTTTCAACCCATAAAGAGCTTTATCAAGCTTGTACACCCAATCAGGATGTTTATTGTCCTCAAAGCCTGGGGGTTGACACACATAAACTTCCTCTTTTATTTTACCATATAAAAAGGCACTTTTGACATCCATTTGATAAACCTTAAGACTGTAAGAGGCAGCATAAGCTAAGAACAATCTAATTGCCTCCAGTCTGGCTACAGGGGCAAAGGTCTCATCATAATCGATGCCTTCCTCTTGTGCAAACCCCTGGACAAGCAGTCTGGCCTTGTTCTTAACTATTTGTCCATTTTCATCTGCTTTGTTCCTAAATACCCATTTGGTGCCTATTGCACACTTACCTTGGGGTAAAGGAACAAGCTCCCACACTTGCTGTTTTCTGAACTGAAGAAGCTCAAGCTGCATTGTTTCCACCCATCCATTGTCTCTTAAGGCAACATGATAGTTCTTTGGCTCTTGCTGACTGATGAAGAGAGCATAGAAGTAGAAGTTGGACAATTGGCTCCTGGTTGAAACTCCAGCATTGATATCACCAATGATTTGAGATGTGGGGTGATTCTTCAGCTCTTGATAGATTATAATATCCGTGCAAGTGTTTGTAGGACTTTCAGCAGCAACAGATGGTGATGAAGATTCTTGAAACCATGTAGGAGATGGCAGCTCAAATGAAGTGGAGCATGCAGAAATCTCATCAGCATTTGTTGTGGATGGGGCTGCTGAAGCTACAGGAGCATCAGGTTTAGTGGAATCAGGCAGGTTGTCACTAAACCTGAAGAGGTGAGTACTAACTACATCATCATCAGTACCACCAGGTGGAGAACTGTTGACAGGAGCTGGAGGTTGATAAGGAACATATTGCAGTATGTCCAGATCAAACAACTCCACAGGATTTTGTGGAATCTTGTCCTTTGGAGATTCATTAAACTTGACATGCAGAGTTTCTTCAACCATCTTTGTCCTACAGTTGAAAACTCTGTATGCCTTGCAAGTTGATGAATAACCAACAAAATACCCTGCATCCACCTTACTAGCAAACTTCTGGAGTGGATTGCTAGTGTTGAGAATGAAACAAGGACACCCAAAGGCTCTAAAGAAGGAAATCAAAGGGGCCAAATGATGAAGTACTTCATAGGGAGTCTTCATCAACCTTTGATTCACTAAGGCTCTATTCTACACATAGCAAGCTGTGTTTACAGCTTCAGCCCAAAAGGTCAGTGGCAAACCTGAGTCAGCCAACATTGACCTTGCAGCTTCAATGAGGGTCCTGTTCTTTCTCTCAACCACTCCATTCTGTTCAGGAGTTTTGGGAATACTGAACTGCCTTTTAATTCCCTTGGACAGGTAGAAGTCATCAAGTGTGTGGTTTCTAAACTCTGTTCCATTGTCACTCCTCACACACTTGACCTGCAGGGAATACTGCTTCTCCACAAATAGCACAAAGTTCATTATTGCCTTGGCTGCTTCATCCTTGGAGTGCAAGAAGAAAGTCCATACAAACCGGGAGTAATCATCCACAATTACCAGGCAGTATTTCTTCTTTGCCATGCTCATCACTTTGACAGGACCAAAGAGATCCATGTGCAGGAGCTGTAAGTAGGCAGTGGACTTTGGTTCTTCTATTGAAGGGAATGAAACTTTGTGTTGTTTTCCCTTTAAGCACGCAGTGCAGTTGTCTTCACACTTGAACTCTTTCAAAGGCGATCCTCTTACTAAACCATGGCTTATCAGCTGATTTATGTTCTTGAAATTAACATGCCCCAGCCTTCTATGCCATAGAGTATACTCTTGAGGAGATGCCTTGGAGAATAGGCAAGGATGGCCTTTTAGATCTATCTTTTTGGAAAGATCTAAGGCATATACTCTTCCTGTCCTGTTGGCCTTTAGTAGAGTATATTCATCCAACACCTTGTCAATCAAACTTAGAACTTTGGATGACAGAATCCGACAGTTCTGGCTTGTGAAAAGGGCAACATGGCCTTTATCACACATTTGACTGACACTCAAGAGATTGTACTTGAGATTCTCCACATGGTTAACATCATCAAACCTTATTTCCCCATTGGAAACAAAGCCTTTTCCGATGATGTAACCCTTTGCATCATTGCCAAAAGAAACAAATCCCTTCTTTCCTGGAGAGTAGTCATTAAGAAGGGAACTGCTTCCTGTCATATGCATGGATCCTCCACTGTCTACATACCAGATGCTTCTTTGGCATGTTGAAGAACCCTGCAATCATAACAACAAGTTAGTTAGTTTTAGAGACCCAAACCTTTTTGGTTTTGGGTCTGTTCTCAACAACAGGTGCAACACTAACAGGTGTGTTATGTGTGACAGCCTGAGGTGAAGGGGATGGTGTAGAAGAGGAACCCTTTGGCTTGGATTTCCTTTTCTGTGATTTCAACACATGAGCATCTATTTGGTTGACTCTTCCCATTAGATGCTGAACCATCATTACCAGTTGTGTCTGACTTTGTGATAAAGCTTTCAGCTCTTCAGACACATTGGGGCTTGCAGATGATGGATTCTCATGTTGCACATCTTCTTTTGAGCAACCTCAGCTGTTGCCTGAGTAACTCCTACCTTCTTTTTGGATTTTCTTTTGGGCTTAGGAGTTTCAAGCTTTGATGTTTCTAGTACAAACTTGGTCTCAAACTCATTTTTTATTGTATTCATGTGCTCTTTAATTTTCTCTTTTTGTTTGAGTTTGGAACCCCTTTTGTACAAGCAATCATCAGTAAGATGGTTGAACAAGCCTCATACTTCACATGGCTTCTTCTTCATCTTATGTTGATCATCAACTAAAGAAGATGAAACTGCTGAAGACTTGTTCTTCAGCTGTTTGCTATCAGTACTAGCAGTTTTCTTCCTTGTAGTACCTGCTTTCCTGACCTCTTCTTTAGTTGTCTTCAAACCTTTTCTACTGTCAGTTTTCTTCTCTTTAGTGCTGGCAGTAGTTGAGGTTTGAACTTCAGGTGTTATCACTTGCTCTCCAGTACTTTCAGTACTTCTAGAGACAACACCTGAGTTGATCAACTTTTTGATCATGTGACAGTCAGCATTTGAACCATCAGCTGTTGTAGCATCAGCTGATTGGTTTTGAGTGGAATTAATGCTGACTTCTACCTCTGATGATGCTGTATCAGAAGATAGTAGGTCACATGATGAGAAGGATTGGTTATTGCTCTCTCCATCAGATTCAACTCCTGCTCTTGGAGTAAAATCTGTAGGAGGAACAGTGTGATTATAACCAATGCCAAACTTCACATTGGAAGCTGATTGCTTATTAAGAAGCATTTCAAAACCCTTGCATGATTGCACCCATCGATCACACTCTACTTGGGTGGTTGCAAGAGTTTTCTTGAGGTCTCTGTACTTCTCTAGAAGTACCTCTTCCCTAGCCTTATCCTCTTTGATTTGGCATCTAAGCTTATAAATCTCATCATTTTTATCATTAATCACAGCCTCAAATTCAGCTTTTCTTTTGGAAATGGTTTGCTCTAGCTCAAAGTTTTTATCAATTAAAGCTATATTTACCTCTCTAATAGAAGCAAATACTGCTATGCATGAATCAAAACAAAGTTTGGCTTTAGCCTCAGAAGATACCTGTGATGAAGCATTGGATGATGACCCATCAGCAGACTCAAAGGCCATTAGAGCAAGATTCCCAAATGGATGATCACCACCATGTTGACCAGCACCTTAGAATAGTTGTTCCTGACCAGATAAATCATCTGGCAAACTACTCCAGTCAACAACTCCTGGGGTGAAGAAGTTGTGTTGTTGAGGTTGGGGTTGATGATGAGATTGGGAAGGTTGAGGCTCAGGGAGAGCATGTGGTGGCTGAGCAGAAGGTCCTTGAGCTTGACTGGGATGAGGCACATAGTAGCAGGGGTATGGGTATGGCATATGACCCTGAGGCACAAAGTAAGCAGGTGATGCCTGTGCTGGTGATGGATGATTGGAACTGGTGGAATGTTGCCCTCTGTGCTGTGAGCTATTGCTTGGAAAAGTCACAAAGGGTGCAGAGGAGTTAGATCCAGATGATCTACACTCTCTAGCAAAGTGTCCAAGCCTATGGCACTTGTGACACCTCAACTTGCTCTTGTCAAAACCAACTTTGGTTTTACCAGAGAGACCAGGAAATTTCCTACCAGTTCTCTTGTAGAACATTTGAGATCAAATATTTATCATAGCCATCTGACTCAAAATATCCATCTCTTCCAGATCATCATCTGGAATGCCCTTCAAATCCTCCATCAGAAAACACAGGTCATCACTGCTACCCCCTGAACCACTATCAACACCAACAAAAGCATGTTCAGAGTTGGTAGAGAAATCTATATGCTCATCATAAGAACTTTCTGATGCAGCATATTTCGACTCCTGACCTATCAAGGCAGCATTGCCAGTGACAAAGTCATCAGTTAGCTTGCCAGAGTTGGACAACTTTCTTTTTTGCTCTATCTCTCTCTCAAATGTGAGCAGTTTCCCATGAAGTTGGGTGAGAGATAGAGTATCCAGATTTGCACTAGAGCGTAGGACAATGGTATAAGTGTCCCATCTCTCAGGCAGTGATCTGAGGAATCTGTTGTTCATCTGGCTATTAGAGTACTCTTGTTTGACCATCTTCAACTCAGAGATCAAACATGAGAACCGCTCATACTGTTGAGTCAGAGTCTCACCCTTCCTATGACAGAATGTCTCATATTATTGGGCGAGGATTTCCCTAGTGTTTGCTAAGACCTCATTGGTTCCCCGTATTGTTCCTTCAGAGCAACCCAGAGATCATGAGCAGTTTCATGATACAAAAGCCCTGAGTAGATCTCATTTGGAATTGCCATAGCCAAAATTCCATGGGCTTTAGCATCAATTTCGAACAGTTTAAGATCTTCGTCCGAATATTGTTCAGGTTTCTTTGGAACCTTCTCATTTGATTTAGGGACGCTCACCATAGGCATGTGCGGTCCATGCACCACTGACTTCCAACAACCAGAACTGTTGACAGACAAGTGATGAAGCATACGACGCTGCCATATGTTATACTCGTTCCTCACAAGCATCGGAGGCTTGGTAGAGGAACCAGTATTGTGAGGATTGTTCATTGGTGTCGCCATCTCAGTTTTCAGTCAAAATCAAGTTTAACAAAACAAATGTAGCTCAAAACCACAGAAAACCTCAAGTTTAACGGCCCGAAACAGCAGAATCTCAATCTCTATAGCTAATTCTTGCAAATTGCTAATTCGATCAAACGTAGAGATCAAAAGAGCAGTTTCAATGATCAATGATGAAATCGATCAATGATTAACCTGCTCTGATACCATTTGACAGGATCTCAGCCTCTAGTTTGATCAATTAGGTTGTATTCGCAGCGGATTTAGCACGAGAATTAGTAATTACAGCAAGAACATAAAGGCTTTTGCATGTAACAGTACAAATAGAGAGAGAGAACAATTCTGCCAAAAAGGTAATATTCTATTTGCTCACACATTTCGGCAAGGATTACAATTAGGTCATCTTCCTTTTATAGAGGAAGAATGACGTAGGCTGATGTCACTGATAGTGACATCAAACCGTTATTAACAAACTACTGAAATAAACACTCAACTACTGAAGATGTCAAACAGCTGACATCTTCTTACAAAAGCTAAGTGTTCTACTTATTACAAGTACTGAAAAGGAAACTACTGACAAGCTATAACGACTGAAGAACAAACTCTTCAGTCGTTTACATCTACTGAACTGTAACAGCTGAAGAACAAGCTCTTCAGCTGTTGTACAAACTACTGAAAGGAAAAACATAAAACAACTGAAAAGTAAAACCATCACAACAACTAAAGAAGACTTCTTCAGCTGTTGTGACAAACTCTGAAGCTTCAGCACTTTGGTCTTCAGACTTTGGTCTTCAGATGATTCATCAGCTGATGACTTCAGTAGTTGTCATCAGCTGATGTCTTCAGTCATTGTCTTCAGACTTTGTGCATCAGTTGTTGATCTTCAGTTCTTCAGTTCTTCAGTTGTTGATCTTCAGCACTTGTCTTCAGTACTTGAAGTCTTCAGTACTTGTATTCATCAGTACTTCAGACTTCAGTACTTATCTTCAGTACTTGGGATCTTCAGCTGTTGTTCTTCAGATCTTTGATCTTCAGCTATTGAGTCTTCAGTCTTTGTCAAACTGCTGATGAAGCCTTCAGCAGTTGTTGTGATGTCATGTGGGACTTAGAGGTTTTCCTGATCTTGGCTCATTGGTTCTTTTGGTCCAACAGTATCTTCCTGTTTCTCCCCTGTGGTGGCCACTATTTTTGCCTCATCCTCTAGTTCCGATGGGGAAGGGTCAGTAGTTGGAACCTCTTGCTCTTCAGTACCATATCTAGGTAGTCTAATAGACTCATAAGAGTGTGGTGGAGCTATTTCATTGGTTCCCAACCCTTCTTTGTTTTGATAAAACATTTTGGAATGAGAGGATGATACAAGAATAGCTTGGAAGTTTTGCTCAGCAATAGCTTGCTTCCTGGCCTGAGCCTCAGCAGTGACCAACTGGGCTTGAACTTCAGACAGTTTGGATATCAGATCTTTAATTTGAGTCTTGTAGTTGGTCTTTTCATGTTTTAAAAGAGACACAGTTTTCTCTAACTCTTCAATTTTCTTTTGATAGTCAGATTCAGCTCTTTTAAAATCAGATTTTAAGATATTTAAAGACTCAACATCAGATCTGATTTCCATATTGTAATCCTTATAGAGTTTAACTTTAGCAATACAGGCACCAGTACAAAGATGTTCATATACCTGATCATCATCTGTTCCGGCCATGAGTGCTTGAGCGGGAGTCACATCCTGTACCATGAAGGGCTGAACTCAGTTGGTTATTGGAGTGACCAGAGGAGTTCTGCATGTTCATCTCCATCTGGAATGCACTTAGGATACCATACAACTCTGTGAGAGAAAGAGTCTTAAGGTCCAAAGTTCTCTTTATTACGACACAATAATGTGTCCATAGTTTAGGAAGAGAAGACATGAACTTCCTAACTATGTCTCTATTCTCAAGGGCTACTCCAATATCCACCAGAGTATCCACTATCTCAACATACCTGAAGTATTGTTGAGTCAAGGTCTCACCAGCCTTGAAAGTGAAGTTCTCAAACTGCTACTTCAAGAGATCCTTCTTGTTCTCTTTGGTTTCCTTGGATCCTTCATACATAAGCTTCAATGCATGCCATAAATCTTTGGCTGTCTTGCACTTCTTGAAGCCTCTGTAGATGGAGTTTGGGAGAGCAGTTTGAAGAGAAGTCATAGCCCTTTGATCTAGCTCTATTCTCTTTCTGTCTTCTTCTGAGTAATCATCAACATGTTTTGGAATGATGCGATTACCAGTAGCAGAAGTAGTGCTTGGTATGAAGGGACCATTGACAATGGAGTCCCACATCCTTAAGTCTTGACACTTGATGAAGCCTTCCATTCTAGTGCACCATGTGTCAAAGTCTTCAGGAGTGATCAGTGGGGACTTGGTCATGGTACCGGTCTCCATATCAGCCTTAGTGAGAGCGGCCATTTGAGTGAGTGGTTTGAAGTGAGGAGTGAAAAACTGGTTGATTTGGATGGTAAGATCACACAATCAAGAGCCTGGAAGCTCTGATACCAATTGCAGGATCGTATGTTGGTCACTCAACAAGTAGTTCTTCTCTCAAACTCACCTTGAACGATACTCACAAAGAGTCTATGAAGAGTTGATCACAATATAACAAGTAACAAGCAGTAAATAAACACAGGATGTAAATTTTCAAGGTACTTTTATATATTGCTTCTCAACTCAAAGGATTACAAGACTCTTGGACTCGATCTCTACTTTATGAGTTACAAAGAGAAGATATATATAATACTACCTACAGCCGGATATACTTTGATACCAGCTAGAAACCTCTAACCAGAACATCTATACTATAAAACTATAGGTGAGGTGTTTGGTAGTCAGGACATGTCCCTGACTTACCTTTTGTCACCAACTAAAGTTGGTAACATGTACTATCATAAAAAGGTATACAGTAGAATAAAGTATGGTCAACAACATGGTTCTTTTAGGAAGAAGCCATGCTGTATCAGAGGTCTTACAGCGGACTGTTAGAGACCATACTTATGTCTACTGGACATAGCAATGTCTTCCGAAGGATAAATTTCTTCGGAAGAATAACTTCTTCCGAAGCCATTTATACTTCGGAAGACTGCTTCTTCCGAGGCTTGGAATCTTCTTTGTCTTTGGAAGGAGACTTGGTCTTCAGTTCTTTCTTCAGACTTTATCTTCGGAAGTCTTCAGACTTTGTCTTCGGAAGTCTTCAGACTTTGTCTTCGGAAGTCTTCAGACTTTGTCTTCGGAAGATCCCATACTTAGCTTCGGAAGCCATTTGAATGTAGCACCAAAATGACTATGTGAAGTGGTTTTGGTTGCACCAGCCTTATAATGACCCAACAAGTATATATATATATATATGTATATATGTATGTGTGTGTGTGTATATATATGTATATATATATGTATAGAGATGAGTTCATGTGAGAACCTTCTCTTTTTACAAGAATCCTTTACCCTACATTTAACCATTGATTTAATATATAAAATTCTAGATGTCATATCAAAGGTGGAGATGAGTTGAAGGGTATTTAAACCTTATTAAACCTTTTCATTTTTTGTTTTCTCTTCAAGAACATAAATATCAATCAAACACTCAGTCCTTATTAAACCTTTTCATTTTTTGTTTTCTCTTCAAGAACATAAACATCAATCGAACCGGATCTCATCCCATCTCACTCTATCTCTCTTATCTAATTTAGTACTTCATCTTATCCTTAATCCACCACTACCACTGTAACATCCAAAAGTTCAATATTAATTTATTTAATTAGGATTAGTGTTCAGTCGCACGCCATGCGTACGAATGAGGCCCAATCGCACGAATGACGGGCGTATGGGCTCAGTCGTACGATTGAGCCGTGCGAATGGGTCCAGTCGTACGACTGAGTATGGCGGCTAAAATAGGCATGTAGGATAAGTAGGGCGGTTGACGTGAGGTCGAAGTCTCAATCAAATTTAAAACCAAATACTACTAATTAGCTAGCGGTAAGTGGGTATCGAACACAGGGAGTTTGTGGAATATGTGTTAACTTAATTCAAATTGCAATTACCTAGGCAACTAAAATGATAAATAAGTAAAGTTCAATAATCTGTTGATTTGTTGAATTGGCTTAAAACAAGAAATAAAAGTGAATTGGTTTGTAACAATCAGTAATGAGAGATATGTTTCCCTTTGGTATCCGGATTTTAACAAATGATGATATTGGTATTAATTGGGAAGAACCACATAGACATGATTCATGATTGTGTGCTTATGTGTGATCAAAGAGGACTAAGTACTTGTATTAGCAAGGTTATCTCTCTATAATCAGTATCACTCTTGAATTACCCAACCCTTCCACTAAATCAAGATTTGCCTATGGCATTAAGAACGTATGGTTAAAGTTAAGCAATTCATGAATGACCCATTACACATAATACACAATCATCATGACAAAACAATCACAAGATCAATTTCATCATCCCATAAATAGAAAACACCAACATGATCAAAGTTACAAATCCTTCAAACCAAAAGGAAACACACAAGAAGACTAGCCACTCATAGTTTTATGCATGAAAACAAGATTCAAGATACAATCCATAACAATCAAAATGAAATAGCAAGGATTAAAGTACCACAAGATCTTGTTCTTCAACATATCTAAGAAGATCAACAAAAGCTTAGCCAAAGAAAACTTCAATTCTCATCACCCGAATGCCTCTTGTTCAAAAGAGATTAGCTCCAAGGAGATCTACCTATTCCCTTGTCTTTCAATCCTTTTAAACAAAGAATTGCCAGCCAAAAGTTCCCAACATTCTCCTAAAAACTCGTCACCTTTCCATCTTTTGAGCAAAAAGGCATCCACTTGTGATTTTAATAAGTGAATCCACTTGCCAGGAAATTGCCTCTACCGTAACTTACGGTAGCCACCGTAAGTTACGGTAGCCACAAGGATCGTACGGTGGAAACCTTCTGTTATACGGTGGAAATTATGTATGTTTGAAGTCTACCGTACCTTACGGTGGCTACCGTAAGGTACGGTAGAGCCCTGAACTTTCTGTTTCTTCTTTTCTTCTTTCCACGCACGTCCACTCCGTTCCACGCTAACAACGGTTTCTGCATTTTTAGCTCCCAAGATACCTGAAACATAAGCAACTGTAGTTATCTAATTCAAGATAATTACACGATTAAATGAGAGAATGTTACGCGTTTTAACATCATAAAAGGGTTGTTCCTTGAACCACCCGTCAGCGGTTAAGGGTGTTCAAAAGCAGATTTTATCTGCAGTATTCTTATTCCCTTGTTCCTTACGAACCCAAACACCCCTGTTCTTGCCAAATTGACTCAGCTAACTCCATTTCGGTAAGTTTCGCGTGGTACGGATCAATTCTTGAATATGTTAAGCTGTGTATGTGGTTGAAATTGATCCAAAAACATGTTTTAAATCGGGGTTTCTGTTCAATCTTTCTGTTAAGCTAAAAGTGAGGGTTCGGATCCTAGTTTTGTGAAATTTGATGAAATAAGGACCCGAAACGGTTGTAAATGAAGTATATATGTTCTGTTGTGAATATGGTACAATCCAAATGGTTAAAACTTGAGTTTTTGGATCAAATATGTCAAGAACACAGCTGCTGATCTGTTTCAGGCGAATGAGCCCAGTCGCATGACCCATTCGTACGACTGAGTCAATCGTATTGTTCAATCATGCGACTGAAGTTCAGTCGCATGAACCAATCGCACGAATGGAGGTCATTCGCACAAATCCTGTTATAGCTCATTCGCACCTCTGTCGTATGGTCCATTCGTACGACTAAGCTCAGTCGCATGTTCAGTCGTACGAATGAGTCCAGTCGCATAGCCTTAGTCGTGTGAAGTGGTCAGCTAGGGGTGATTTGACTAAGTTAGGGTTGTTGTTTTAGATTTGCTTTGAGAAGGAGAAGTTTTAGCTGCCCTAGTGTATTTGGATTGTAAACACTTGCTGAAAACATTAAGGTGAGTTCTAATTGCCCTTTTATGTGTTAATGCCGTTTGATAAATGTTGTTTGACAAAATCGGGCACTGGCATGCATATAAATAAATAGAAAATGTGAATAAGAGTTGAAAGTGGTAAATTGTGGTGAATGGCGAGGTGGAGGTTTGACCCACCAACTATAGACGGAGGTTTGACCCGTCAACGCTAACTATAGACGGAGGTTTGACCCGTCAACGCGCGAGGTGGAGGTTTGACCCACCAAACTATAGACGGAGGTTTGACCCGTCAACGCGCGAGGTGGAGGTTTGACCCACCAAATTAAAATAAATAAAAAGATGTCCATAAATACCTTGTGGGTATTCGATATGCATATCAATACTAAGACGAATAAATGGACTGATGAATGTTTATGAATCATTCGGTGTTGTAACAGTTGAGGAGTTGTTATTATTGAAATGTGGTGTACGTTAGAACTCACCAGTTTATCTGATTTTGTGTTTGTTTTCCTATGCATGCCAGGTAGTAATAGAGGTGCTCGTGATGGTCCCCCACAGAATTAGCTCCCGGTTATGGTGTATGATACTGGCCACAAATGTTGGGTTTTGGGAATGAAGTACTTGAAGTTTAACAAAGTTTGAGATGTCAGTTAAACTGTTGTAAATATTGTTAACGATGTAAACAGTTTTTAATATATAAAAATTTCCGCTGCGTTTATAGTCTCCGTATTATTACTATAACCCAACTAGTAGCACCCTCCTTATTATATTATATTGTTATGAGATTGAGGGTGTTACAAGTTGGTATCAGAGCCTTAGTTAAAGAGATTTGAATAATTGATTGTTTCAAACTTTAATTGAATATATGGGAAGTGCCAGTATCTACAGCCGGAAGTGGGGTGAAGTATTGTGTGGATGAGTATTTAATTATTAGTGATAATTCAGTCAATTGTTGAATAAAAGTAATTGTTTAAATTGAAGATTAGTATTATGTTTATGCATGATTTTATGGTTTAGATAGGGTTAGAAATAAACTGTGAAAGGATAATGAGAAGAGGCAGGATGGTGTGAATAAGTAAATAATTGATAACACCTGGCCAATGTTATGAGCAATTTACATTATATGCAGCATCCTGGTGTCACTCATTATTTGATAATGGTTTATTTCTTATCGTAGATGGAGGAAACTGGTAATACAAACCCTAGACTTGAAGCTAGGATCTCAGGTGATGAACTTAAGGCGGCTATAGGTGATGAAGTCGCCCGAGTGTTGCGTACTACTTTACCTGAAATGTTAAGTGACCTTAGGAAAGGTGGTGAATCGTCGTCCCAACCAACTCCTCCACCTGTTGTTGTTGAGCCGGTAGTGGAGAAACCAGTGTCATATAAATATTTTAAAGGATGTGACGCGCCTAAGTTTGAAGGCCAAAAAGATGTAGTGGTAACTTATAAGTGGTTACGAGAGATGGAAGCAGCGTTTAAACTTAGTAGATGCAAGGAAGACCAGAAAGTGGGCTTTGCAGTGCATTCTTTTCAAGCAGAAGCCTTGTATTGGTGGGATACAGTAGAACAGGCCATGGGTGAGGCCACCGTGAACCAGATGACGTGGGAAACTTTTAAAGCATTGGTGATAGAAAAGTTCTGTCCGAAAGGCGAGATGGACAGAATTGAGATCAAGTTTTTGCAGTTTCAGGCATGCAGTTTAAGTCATAAAGAGTATACTTCTAGATTTGAAGAAATGGCTCGCTTGGTACCTCATTTAGTAATGCCTAAGGCAAAAAGGATTACTAGATATATCTAGGGACTACCCCCTAAGGTGAGAATGCTAGTAAAGTCTAATTCTCCTTCTACATACCAAGCCACGGTAAATTTGGCTGCGGACATGTATGAGGAAGTTGCTGAGTCCGAGAAACCTGTGGTGAAAGAAGAAGTGGTTAGTCGTCAGGAAACTTCACTGAGTTCTAGGCCTATGTATGGACAGGGTGGGCCGCAGAAGAGAAAGTTTAATGCTAGGGGCTTTGTAGGTCCCCTTCCTCGGTGTAATAGATGTGGGAAGTTTCATAGAGGAGAATGCAGATTGAATAACCCCGGCATGTCGTAAATGCGGGAAGCCTGGACATTTCGTTTCCAGATGTCCAGAACTCCGTTGTTATGAATGTGGTAAGATGGGACATATGAAATCTGAATGTCCAAAGTTTAGACCTGGACCGGTCCCTATTCGTGTAGTGGGAGGACCGAGTAAAGTCAGTGCGAGTGGTAGTAGTGGTACTGCGGGGAGAGCATTTACAATAACTACGGAGGAGGCTAAGGCATTACCAGATGTCGTGTCGGGTACGTTTCTTGTTAATGATGTACCAGCTAGAATTCTATTTGATTCGGGGGCTAACAGAAGTTTTATATCAATAAAATTCCATGCCTTAATAAAAGTTAAACCATCAAAGCTAGATGTTGCCTTTTCAGTAGAAACTGCCTCTAATGAATTTATAGTTGTTAGTGAGGTAATAGATGATTGTTTTGTCGAACTAGAAGGTGTAAAATTTCCTGCTAGGTTACATATGATAAAATTAGGAGGTTTTGATGTAGTATTGGGAATAGACTGGTTATCTACGTTTGAGGCTCAGATAATATGTAAAGGAAAGATGATTGTGCTGCGAGCACCAGATGGTAACCTGGTAATGGTTTTTGGTGATGATTATGATAGTATGGTGAAAGTCATATCTATGATTAATGCTGAGAAATTATTGAGTAGGGGTTGCGAGTCATTCTTGGCATATGTAGTTGATACTGCTAAGGAGACGAAGAAATTAGAAGATGTCCCCGTGGTTTGTAATTTTCCTGATGTATTTCCTGAGGATCTACCAGGTATACCTCCTGATAGAGAAATTGAGTTTAGAATTGACTTAGTACCTGAAGCAAAACCTGTTGCTAAAACCCCTTATAGACTTGCACCGGCTGAGCTGAAGGAACTTCTGAAGCAGTTACAGGAATTATTAGACAAAGGTTTTATTCGACCAAGCACTTCGCCGTGGGGTGCTCCAGTTCTGTTTGTAAAGAAGAAGGACAGTAGTTTGAGAATGTGCATAGATTATAGAGAACTAAACAAGCTGACTGTCAAGAATAAATACCCATTACCTCATATAGACGATTTGTTTGATCAACTCCAAGGTGCTAATTGGTTCTCAAAGATAGATCTTAGATCCGGGTATCATCAGTTAAAGGTAAAAGAAGAAGACATACCAAAAACAGCTTTTCGTACGCGATATGGGCATTATGAATTTTTGGTGATGTCATTCGGATTAACGAATGCTCCTGCTGCATTCATGGATTTGATGAACCGGGTATGTAGACCGATGCTGGATAAATCGGTAATTGTGTTTATAGATGATATTTTGATTTATTCTAAGAACGAAGGAGATCATGCTTGTCACATTCGAGAAGTATTGGAAACCTTGAGAGAGAATAAGTTGTATGCAAAATTCTCGAAATGTGAATTTTGGTTAAGAGAAATGCAATTTTTGGGCCATGTGGTAAATGCGGATGGAATATTGGTGGATCCTGCGAAGATTGAGGCTGTGATGAATTGGGAGATTCCTAAAAGTCCTTCTGAAATTCGTAGTTTCTTAGGGCTGGCAGGATACTATAGAAGATTTATTCAAGATTTTGCTAAAATTGCTTCTCCATTAACGAAGTTAACCCAAAAGGACGTTAAGTATGAATGGAATAAAGAACAAGAAGTTGCCTTTCAGGAACTGAAGAACCGATTAACACAAGCTCCAGTATTGGCCATACCAGAAGGTGTAGATGATTTAGTGATATATTCTGATGCGTCATATCAGGGATTGGGGTGTGTTTTAATGCAACGTGGGAGAGTTATTGCTTATGCTTCTAGACAGTTGAAAACCTATGAAGTTAATTACCCAACCCACGATTTAGAACTAGCAGCTGTAGTTTTTGCTCTTAAGATATGGCGACATTACTTATATGGAGTGAGGTGTACCATCTTTACTGATCATAAGAGCCTAAAGTACTTCTTTGAGCAAAAAGATTTGAATATGAGACAAAGGCGATGGTTGAAATTAATCAAAGATTACGATTGTGAAATTTTGTATCACCCAGGGAAAGAAAATGTGGTTGCTGATGCATTGAGCAGAAAGGAGAAGTACGAACCGATTAAGGTTAAGGTGTATAAACTTGTGATTACTCCTGATTTTATGCAACAGCTGAAAGAAGCCCAATTGGAAGCATTAAAAGAAGAAAATATTAAGAGAGAAAGAATAGTTGGTCAAGAAAAATATTTAGAAGAAAATAGTCATGGTGTTAAAATCAGATTTGGTCGAATGTGGGTTTCGTTGGCTTTACGTGATAGGGTACTAGATGAAGCTCACAAATCTAGGTATTCCATTCACCCAGACATGACTAAGATGTATCAAGATCTAAAGCATGATTATTGGTGGCCAGGGATGAAATTTAATATGATGCAGTATGTAAATAGATGTTTGACTTGTGCCCAAGTAAAAGCTAAACATCAGAAACCTTATGGATTATTGCAGCCATTAGCCATTTCAGTTTGGAAGTGGGACGATCTGACTATGGATTTTATAACAAAGTTGCCCCGTACACCAAAAGGTTATGATACTATTTGGGTAGTGGTAGATCAGCTAACCAAGAGTGCTTTATTTCTACCAATACGGGAAACTTATTCGGTGGAAAAGTTAGCTGATATCTTTACTAAAGAAATAGTTAGATTGCATGGAGTTCCGAAAAGTATCACGTCTGATAGAGATGCTAGATTTACCTCCAGGTATTGGAGAAAATTTCACAAAGCAATGGGGACTAAACTTTACTTTAGTACAGCCTATCATCCCCAGACAGATGGTCAAAGTGAAAGAACTATCCAGACATTGGAGGATATGCTACGGGCATGTAGTATAGATTTTGGAGGTAGCTGGGATAGTCATCTTCCTTTAGCTGAATTTGCATACAACAACAGTTATCAAGCTACTCTTCAAATGTCTCCGTTTGAGATGTTGTATGGAAGAAAGTGCAGAACTCCACTTTATTGGGGAGATATGGGGCAACGTGAATTGGGGAATAGTGAAATAGTTGAAGAAACAATGTCAAAGTTTGAAGTAGTTAAAAATCGTATTAGAGAGGCGAAAAGCAGGCAGAAATTGTATGCAGATCGTAGAAGAAAACCATTGGAATTTAAAGTTGGAGATTTCGTTTTGTTGAAAGTTTCTCCATGGAAAGGCATCATTCGATTTAGAAAGAGGGGCAGACTAAGTCCACGTTTTATTGGACCTTTCCGAATAATGGAGAAAGTAGGATACGTGGCGTATAGGTTGGACTTGCCAGAAGAATTAAGTAATGGAGAAAGTATGATACGTGGCGTATAGGTTGGACTTTCCAGAAGAATTAAGTGCTATTCATCCAACCTTCCACGTCTCCCAGTTACGAAAATGCTTAGCTAATGAAACTCAATATGTACCATTGGATGATATTGAGGTTGATGAGAAGCTCAATTATGTTGAAAAACCTGTGGCCATTATAGATCATAAGGAGAAGAAACTTAGAAATAAAAGCATTAGCTTAGTCTGGGTGCAGTGGACACATCGCCACGGATCTGAATCAACCGGGGAACCAGAAGAAGAGATGAGACGGAACTACCCTCAGTTGTTTTAGTCAGGTTTCGAGGACGAAACCCTAAATAAGGTGGGTAGACTTGTAACATCCAAAAGTTCAATATTAATTTATTTAATTAGGATTAGTGTTCAGTCGCACGCCATGCGTACGAATGAGGCCCAATCGCACGAATGACGGCCGTATGGGCTCAGTCGTACGATTGAGCCGTGCGAATGGGTCCAGTCGTACGACTGAGTATGGCGGCTAAAATTGGCATGTAGGATAAGTAGGGCGGTTAAGGGTGTTCAAAAGCAGATTTTATCTGCAGTATTCTTATTCCCTTGTTCCTTACGAACCCAAACACCCATGTTCTTGCCAAATTGACTCAGCTAACTCCGTTTTGGTAAGTTTCGCGTGGTACGGATCAATTCTTGAATATGTTAAGCTGTGTATGTGGTTGAAATTGATCCAAAAACATGTTTTAAATCGGGGTTTCTGTTCAATCTTTCTGTTAAGCTAAAAGTGAGGGTTCGGATCCTAGTTTTTGTGAAATTTGGTGAAATAAGGACCCGAAACGGTTGTAAATGAAGTATATATGTTCTGTTGTGAATATGGTACAATCCAAATGGTTAAAACTTGAGTTTTTGGATCAAATATGTCAAGAACACAGCTGCTGATCCGTTTCAGGCGAATGAGCCTAGTCGCATGACCCATTCGTACGACTGAGTCAATCGCATTGTTCAATCATGCGACTGAAGTTCAGTCGCATGAACCAATCGTACGAATGGAGGTCATTCGCATAAACCCTGTTATAGCTCATTCGCACCTCTGTCGATGGTCCATTCGTACGACTAAGCTCAGTCGCATGTTCAGTCGTACGAATGAGTCCAGTCGCATAGCCTTAGTCGTGTGAAGTGGTCAGCTAGGGGTGATTTGACTAAGTTACGGTTGTTGTTTTAGATTTGCTTTGAGAAGGAGAAGTTTTAGCTGCCCTAGTGTATTTGGATTGGTAAACACTTGCTGAAAACATTAAGGTGAGTTCTAATTGCTCTTTTATGTGTTAATGCCGTTTGATAAATGTTGTTTGAAAAAATCGGGCACTGGCATGCATATAAATAAATATAAAATATGAATAAGAGTTGAAAGTGGTAAATTGTGGTGAATGGCGAGGTGGAGGTTTGACCCACCAACTATAGACGGGGGTTTGACCCGTCAACGCCAACTATAGACGGAGGTTTGACCCGTCAACGCGCGAGGTGGAGGTTTGACCCACCAAACTATAGACGGAGGTTTGACCCGTCAACGCGCGAGGTGGAGGTTTGACCCACCAAATTAAAATAAATAAAAAGATGTCCATAAATACCTTGTGGGTATTCGATATGCATATCAATACTGAGACGAATAAATGGACTGATGAATGTTTATGAATCATTCGGTGTTGTAACAGTTGAGGAGTTGTTATTATTGAAATGTGGTGTACGTTAGAACTCACCAATTTATCTGATTTTGTGTTTGTTTTCCTATGCATGCCAGGTAGTAATAGAGGTGCTTGTGATGGTCCCCCACAGAATTAGCTTCCGGTTATGGTGTATGATACTGGCCACAAATGTTAGGTTTTGGGAATGAAGTACTTGAAGTTTAACAAAGTTTGAGATGTCAGTTAAAGTGTTGTAAATATTGTTAACGATGTAAATAGTTTTTAATATATAAAAATTTCCGCTGCGTTTGTAGTCTCCGCATTATTACTATAACCCAACTAGTAGCACCCTCCTTATTATATTATATTGTTATGAGATTGAGGGTGTTACAACCACCGACCCTTTGCTCCACCATCGCTCCACCGCCACCAATCTGAAGGTACATAAGAAGCCGTCGGTCACTACCAACCACCATCGTTCCCCTTCCATTCTTCGTCTTCCACGCTAATCAACCCATCAAACCCTATGATTCTAAAACCCAAATTAACTTTTCCTTTACTCTCATAAAATCATATCAGATTGGTTGATTTATGCTTCTTTAGATCAATACATCTGTAATCATCATCATCATCTTAGGGCAACAATCTTTGGTTTATAGTTTTGAGTTTAGTGGCATCATGATTGTCGCTGAGTACACAGAGTTCACCGGCTATTTCACCTCTATCGCTTCTCGACAAGTGCCTCTAGAAGCTCCCTAGAACAAACAATAAGTTTAGATACAATTGTGATGGACATACCTTTAATTTACTTGTTGAAATGAACTTTCTATATCATTTGCCCCTGTGGTATTTTGTAGTATTATAGAAGTGTTTCTAGTTTTTATTTTATTTTATTTTATTTTATTTTTGCGCTCAACAATGCAGATGGTAACTTTTTGTGGTTATTGGTTAGTAATTGTATGGTTTACTTGGGTGTGTTTTTTTATTATTTTTTATGTTGATGTTGATAGATACTTCCTGTACAAATGATTTTCGATGTGGTTTTGGTTAGTAATTTTATGGTTTACTTGGGTGTTCAGCTGATTACTAACTTTTTTTTATTACTTTAGGTTTCCATTTTAGAAACATATTTGTATTCTATAATTATTATGATGTGTGCTTTACTATGTATACTGTTGTGACTGTTAAACTTTTCGTTTATTTAACTTATGAAAATATATACTAAAATTACAACAACTCCATATTTTAGTTACATATTTGTATAGTGTTTAAACTTAGAGGTTTTGAAAGATGACTTTTAGATATTTTTAGGTGTATGAACTGCTTTTTTAGCATGAAGGGAGGTGGTAAGGATTAGGCTTCAAGGAAAGATTTGTTTAAAGTACATATCTACATTTCCAAATAGATTAGATCCCATTTTATTAGGTTTTAATTATGTTGGTTTTTATATATGTTTTTTATATAATTGATTTTAAGGAATTACAATATGAGTACTTCACCGTAAGGCATAACAATATGACGTAATTCATTGTTAGCATTAGGATTTTACGATGTAATTCACTGTAAGTATTAGGATTTTATATTTGTATTGGCTTTTAATTTATTTTTCTCGTTATAATTCACCGTAAAGAATTATAATATGATGTAATTTACTGTAAGTAATAACATTTTTACTCAAAAAAACCTAATGCAAGTCATTGTAACTAAGCGTAACATTATGTTGCATCATTGTAACCCTGATAAATCGACACCTTATTTTAATGGTTGAAGTGGTATGGTGTTTTTTCAAAGGAACATGATTATAATAAGAAACGACTGAGAATAAATTGTAAAAATGATACAAAATGATGAAATTCACGATAAAAATGATGTTTTGTCTACATGTCACAAAATGACTACGGTGATGTAATTCACTGTATGTAATTATAAAATTGATATTTTGTCTACGTGTTAAAAATGATGTGTGATGCAGTAGTGTAACTACAGTGATGTAACACTGTTATTCGATATAATTCATTGTATTAGGTATGGTTTTATGTTTAATTTGATGTTTTTTGTTATTAATACACCATATTTGTTTGATGTAATATACTGCAATATCAGATTTGGCATATGAGCATGATGTAATTCACTGTAATATGTAACACAGAGGAAAAAATTTAAAAATTTTCGAGACTATATTAGAATTAAAGAGAATAATGAGACGAGTTTAATGATGTAATTTTTATAAAAATTTAACAATGTATGAAAAAGTTATAAAAACTATAAAAACAAAGAGGATAAAATTTTTAAATAGAAATAAAAAGAAGTAGGGGGAAATAAAGGAAACATGTGTCATATTTTTATTAAAAGCTGAATTTTAATGAG
Organism: Flaveria linearis; assembly: GCA_024085815.1. Classification (NCBI taxonomy): domain Eukaryota; kingdom Viridiplantae; phylum Streptophyta; class Magnoliopsida; order Asterales; family Asteraceae; genus Flaveria; species Flaveria linearis. Next base: position 62,325,358 of record CM044002.1, read on the forward strand.
TTGATAAAATGACTATTTTACCATTTTGTATTAAAAAAGAATAGAAAGATCTAGTCTATTGATTTTTTGATCAATGGTTAGTGTTGATTTAAAGAGTTCTCACAAAAAGATTGGATTCTCAATAGAACCAAACCCTGTATATATATATATGTATGTACGTATACGTGCCTACGTATACGTGCCTACGTATACGTGCCTAGGTATATGTGCCGTAGGTATACGTGCCTACGTAGGCACGTATACGTAGGCACGTATACGTAGGCACGTATACGTAGGCACGTATACGTAGGCACGTATACGTAGGCACGTATACGTAGGCACGTATACGTAGGCACGTATACGGATGCACGTATACGGAGGCACGTATACGGAGGCACGTATACGCAGGCACGTATACGCAGGCACGTATACGCAGGCACGTATACGGAGGCACGTATACGCAGGCACGTATACGCAGGCACGTATACGCAGGCACGTATACGCAGGCACGTATACGCAGGCACGTATACGCAGGCACGTATACGCAGGCACGTATACGCAGGCACGTATACGCAGGCACGTATCCGCAGGCACGTATACGCAGGCACGTATACGCAGGCACGTATACGCAGGCACGTATACGCAGGCACGTATACGCAGGCACGTATACGCAGGCACGTATACGCAGGCACGTATACGCAGGCACGTATACGCAGGCACGTATACGCAGGCACGTATACGCAGGCACGTATACGTACGTACGTATACGTACTACGTAGGCACGTATACGTAGGCACGTATACGTACGTACGTATACGTACCTAGTACGTACACGTACGTACGTATACCTACGTACGTATACGTACATACGTATACGTACGTACTATAGGTACGTACGTATACGTATATAGTACGTACGTATACGTACGTACGTCTACGTACGTACGTGTAGGTACGTATGTGTAGGTACATATGTGTACGTACGTATGTGTACGTACGTATATGTAGGTATATGAACGTACGTATATGTATGTACATATAGGTACATATATGTATGTACATATATGTATGTACATATAGGTATGTACATATAGGTATGTACATATAGGTATGTACATATAGGTATGTACATATAGGTATGTACATATATGTGTGTACATACATGTATGTACATACATGTATGTACATATATGTATGTTACATATATGTATGTTACATATATGTATGTTACATATATGTATGTACATATATGTATGTACATATATGTATGTACATATATGTATGTACATATATGTATGTACATATATGTAGGTACATATATGTAGGTACATATATGTACGTACATATATGTGGTTACATATATGTTACATATATGTATGTTACATATATGTATGTTACATATATGTATGTACATATATGTATGTACATATATGTATGTACGTACATATACGTACGTACATATACGTAGGTGCGTATACGTACGTACGTATAACGTACGTAAGTATACGTAGGTACGTATACGAAGGTACGTATACGTACGTACGGTAGGCACGTATACTTAGGCACGTATATGTACGCACGTATACGTAGGCACGTATACGTACGCACGTGCACGTACGCACGTATACGTAGGCACGTGCACGTCCGCACGTGCACGTCCGCACGTGCACGTCCGCACGTGCACGTACGCACGTGCACGTATGCACGTGCACGTCCGCACGTGCACGTACGCACGTGCACGTACAGACGTGCACGTAGGCACGTGCACGTACGGACGTGCACGTAGGCACGTGTACGTACGTACCTGTACGTACGTACGTATATATATGTATATATACATACATGTATGTATATATATATATGTATACATACATATATATGTATATATATATATATATACATACATATATATGTATATATGTATATATATATATGTATACATACATATATGTATGTATATATATATATATACATACATATATGTATGTATATATATATACATACATATATGTATGTATATATATATATACATACATATATATATATATATACATATATGTATGTATATATATATATATATATATATCATGAAACTTATGTCTAATCAGTAATGAGCTCATTACTATGTAGTTTATTTAGTTATTATAATTATTTCTACACGTCCACACTTTTTCAATAAAAAAAACTATTTAGTGATTTAGTAATCACATTAGTAATCAGCATCCTAACATTTTCAAGTATTTCATGATGCTCTCACGGTTAGCCTTCGAAGATTATGTTATGTAAAGTTTTCATAATGATCGAATTTACAAAACTTGCAAACCGATTAGATTGAGTTGATATCATTAGCGATGACTTGCACTTAAGTCAAAACCAAACTGTAATTGATTTGTGCTTCAGTGAAATCTAGCTTTGACGAGCTTAAAAACATTCTCTAGTAGAAGATTTAATCAATGGAAATAGCCGAGGGGAATCTTCTCTTCTGTAGAAATGACGAGTGTTACTCATTAATTAGGTGAATCTTCACATTAGTTTCTTAGATGAAATTAGTTGATCCAATCACCTGCTTAATTAATGGAACTTGAGTAGTCGATACTCTTTATAATGTTGGATTTAATGTCCGAGTATAATTAAATGATGTTGCTAAATGATCTATAATCCGTAAGAGTTACAACTTCGCCAACAAACGAAAACATCCACTTAGTTTCATTAATTGGTGTTTATGAACCATACTGGGTATTTAATAATTAATACTAATTATTATTTATTCGTAAACGTTTATTTGTTAAAAGTTAAATGTTACGGGTTTCGATTACTTTCGTGAGTTAAAACTAATATGACTGGGTCGAGTGCCCGCTAAAGATTAATTATTAAATTTAAAAGGGATCATTAGGTGAATTAACCCTTCACCCTTATTTCTGTTTGTTTTTGGCCGTGAGATAAGACCAAGAGATTTATAACCTAAAATCAACAACTCCACAAAAGACTTGCGGTTGCATATTAGGGAGAGATCTTCCTCTTGAACACAACTTGGAAAAGCCGCCACCACGCCTCTTGAAGCCGCGACCACGGTGTTCCTGTTTTGCGTTCGTTTCTAGAAATTGTTCGTTAAACCCTTGGTGTCTCAAACGGTTATCAATTAACCACAAATGTATATCTATCTCATTGGTAGATTAATTATTTATCTGTATTTGTATTGTTTGTAACCCTGATCCTGTTGGGTTCACTTTTGCTATTTAATTATTATTCCCTTGTGTTAACTATTATTACAATGATTAATAAAGTATCAAAACTGTTTTTATAAAATAAATTTGATCAAGATACCACTGAACCCAACATACAATGATGCCACGCAAAAATGCGTGTCATTTTTTCTATGAATTTTTTAAAATACGACATAATTTTTATGACACGTGTAAATTATGTTTTATTTTCTTTTTTTTTCCGGTTTAAATCGCATTTGATGATTCCGATTAGAAAAATAAGTGTTATCTTAATTGGATATATCTATTCATTTTCTAGCCGGGACCACTACCCTTTTCTAGTCAGAACCGCACGCCAACCCTCTTAGCAGAAAACCCCCTGCTAAGCCCGGAGCAATATTTCCCGAACGAGACTCGAACTCAAGAATTTTTCTTTGGAAAGTCATGGGGCAACCACTAGACTAGAAGGCTTTTTAGTTAAAGTTTTAGGTGCTGTTTGTTTCTGAAGAGGTAAAACGTCTGCGGTCTGCGGACCACATCTGCAGACATTTGCAGGAGAAGAGATGGACCAAACGTCTGCAGTCTGTAATAAGAAGACTGTTTGTTTTTTAAAATCTGCAAACTATTAAAACTCTTGTTTCACACCCTTTATTGAAACTGATTTCAATCTAAAACTATTGCATTGGTATAGTTCCTAAAAAAGGCCATTTTGACTGTAACCTGAAACCAACGTCTTCAACAATCACAAACACACACAAAAAGACCTAAAGTAGACTTTATCCTCGAGAACAAAACGAAGAAAATCAAATCTTCACGTCAATTACGTAACAAAAAAGGTAGAACCACAACAATAAAAGGGCGATCCAGACCCAAAAGGAAGAAATTCAATCGGATCGGTCACTCTACGCACACCACAACAACAAAACACTTCAAATTCCTAAAGCTCGAACATCTGACCCAAATCTGCAGCATTACCATGGGAATACAGAAGAGTAGCAGAAGCTTTAGGGTGTTTAATATGCACAGTAACGATTTCATTCCCTCTTTTAGTTCGAAGCTTCAACACATCAACACCATCCCGCCGGGGAACCTTCGGAATAAAGAGTTGACCACCGGAAGACTCGTCGGATTCCACCGTGTAAGACGGCGGAGTAGGTGGGAAGAAGGCGAATTTAGCAGCGATCGACGACGTTACTCCCCCCATCAATCGTTCGATTCATACGTAAAGTCTCCAACTTTTTAATAATTTGTGCTTCAGGGGTTTGAAATTGGATATTCAGATCTCCTTTTTTGGGTGGATTGCAGTGATGATAATTGAAGGTGACGACAAAGGGTTGTGGGGTTTGGGGTTGAAATGTGGAGAAGAGGTGGGAAGATTTCTGAAGACTTTAGTCCACCTCTTCTTGGAGAAGAGGTCACGCAGACCTTTTTTAATGAAATGTCTTCAGAAAAACAAACACTCTGCAGACCATAAACGTCTGCCCGCCTCTTTTTGACGCAGACAAAAGAGCTTCAGAAGCTCTTTTTCAGAAAAACAAACACCACCTTAGTAGACAATAAGTTAAATATATGCTTCTGCCATTTAAGTTAGCTTATGTGATTAGACCAGAATAACTTAATCTATTCATGTATTTTTTAAGACATTTTAAACCCTTTAAAACTACTCTAATAAGGTTTGAGCCTGGCTTTGTCTTTAACTTTTTAACTTTTAGCATTTTTCTATCAATTTAATTGACAATTTATTCATGTACTTGTAGATCCATATTTTTCTCACAATATTAGTAGATAATCTTCATTTTATACTTTAATAAAAGAGTAATTTGAAGTGTTACGTGGCAGCACCACAATCATCATCACAAAATTTTTTCCCGCCCCTCTCTCATCTTAAATAATTACCTTAATTACTAATAGAATTACCATTTGCATCCTTGAGGTTTGGTGATTTTGACCATTTGCATCCCTACAGTTTAAAAATCCTCATATACACCCTAACATTTCATTTTTGTTCTCATTTGAATCCAAAACACTAACACCGTTAACTTATTCTGTTAACTTTTTATAAAATGACAAAACTACCCCATGAAATCCCCAAATCATCATCTTCTTCAAACCTTGTGTGTCTCATCCATCAACATCATCTTCTTCAAATCACCACCACCACAACCACCCCAATCACCACCACTACATCCACCCGGTCATCACCATGGTTCTTGAACATTCATACATAAATTTACACCACATAAAAAATGTTCACGCCACCACCAACCACCACCGTTCTTCCTCTAGCAACCACACCACCACCTGTCGCCACCCTCCTCCCGTCACTTCACCATCACCATCCATTCCTCCCCCCGTCGCATTACCACCGCCAGCCACCCCTCCTTTCAGTATGCGTATACAGCCACCCCTCCTCCCGTCGGTTTCTTGCCGTAGGCCAAATCTTTCACATACCCATTTGTTAGATTCCGGGTCAAATTGAGCTTTCGCCGGTAATTCGTTCGCAACGACGATCTGACAACCGGAGGTGAGATTGGGGGTGAAATTGTGGTGATCGATTCCGCCATTGTTGTCTTCTTCAAAGTCGGAGATTGGAGGTGAGATTGTCCAGATCTGGACAACATTGTGGGATGAAATTGGGAACAGGGGTAAAATTAAGTGGGGATTGGGGGATTGTTGTGTGGCAAGTGAAATTGAGTGGGGACGACGAGCTTCAGATTTGGAGGTCGCCACAACAGCTTCAGATTTGGAGGTCGCCGGAGCTCCTCTAGCGACGACGAACTCCGATCCTTTCAGAACTTTTTTCAAAATAAAGTTTCCCACCCAAATCAATCGTCAATCCACCGATTCACCACAACTCTCTGACGACAACATCAATCTCCGACCACCACACCCCTCCAATTTCCCTACAAATTGTCTCCTTCAATCGTCAATTCGAACACCACAATGACGAAACCCCAATTTCTCCTCTGCCGATCGCTCGAAGAACGCCTCAATTGCTCCACCAGCACTCATCGTCGAGGACCAACCGTGTGGCGGAGGTCGTCGGCGGAACCACGGCGGAGGTCGTCGTCGTGTGCTGCGGAGGTCCCAGATGTGGGTGGGTCTCACGTTTTTTTATTATTTTAAGGGTAGTTTAGTCTTTTAACAAGAGAGTTAACTGAATTATTTAACGTTGTTAGTCATTTGGATGCAAATGAGAACAAAAATAAAACGATAGGGGGTATATGGGGATTTTTAAACTGTAGGGATGCAAATGGTTAAAATCACCAAACCTCAGGGATGCAAACGGTAATTTACTCTTACTAATAATATAATTCAACATTCTTTTATATTTAATAAATTAAAAAAAGATTTATTTATTAATGTTATTTCTAAATAAACAATATTAATATAAAGTAATAAAATTTTCTAAAGCATAAAACTTTTTTAAAAATACAAAATATTTTAAAAAGTGGTATTTTTAAAAGTTCAATATTTTAAAAACAAAAATAATAAATTTGGGAGATACAAAAAATTTAAAAATGACATTTTATACGGTTTATTTTATAATAAAATATTTATTTTTTTTGGAAAAAAAATTAAAAATAAAATTTTAAAAAGTTGATATCACTGTTTTATTAATTATAGTTATTTCTCATACGTATTTTCGGTAATATCATATCTTATCATGTCACTTTATAATTAGTAATTTATTATATTAATATTTTATTTATTTAACCCGTGTAATACACGGATTACTAACGCTAGTTACTATATATTCTTGAGAAACAAAGTGAAATAGAAAATAGAAATAAGAACTGAAATAAAAACAGAAAATAGATAAGACGCAAATATAACTTTAAACTATTTGGATAATAGATCTGAATCGATGAACAGTGGCGGGTCTAGAAGATACGTTCAGGGGTAACGTAAAAAATATTACCGTATATTTTTTATAAATAAAAGAAAAAAAACACGATAATAAAGGGAGTTAAAAAATAATTAACAGATCTCAGAACTCTTCTTTTTGGTATTTAATAGCTTGAAAACGAAATATTCATTCCTAATTTTTATAACAAATAACACAAAAATATTAGAAATTGAACATTATATCAATGTTTTCAGACCCGGATCGGACGTCGAACCGGACGCCTTACTGGTTTGGTGGTCAAACCGGTCGGACCGGTTGGACCGGATTTAACTATATTATATATGTAATTAAATATAAGTAATTTATATATGTTATATATATGTATTTTATAGTTATATAAAATTTAACCATATTTGTATATCCAACGTACTAATTTGTGTTTTAACACCCCGTTTTTACCCATTAAAATAAAAAAATCCCAAAACCGGTCCGAACCGGTCCGGTTTCCCGGTCCGACCAGCGGTTCGGGATGAACCGTCCGGTTCGACCACTAAAAAACGATCCATATCAGACCGGACCGGCCACCGGACCGATCCCCGATCGAATTGGTTGGACTGGCCGGTCCGGTCTCCAAAACACTGGTAAAAACTGTTACCTTCAGTGAATGAGTGGCGGAGGTGGGCGGTTCGGTGGTCGGTGAAAAAGGTGCACGGTGGTGCAGCCACGTAAGTGGACAGTGCGCTGACAGCAGCTAGCAGGTGGCCGGTGGCAGCCAATAGGTGAAGTGATGTTTGCTGTTGTTGAGTTGTAACAGTATCAAAAGATTGCGATATAACATAATATTTGGAATAAGTCAAAAAGCATTCATGTTGACAAATCAAGTGTTAGTGGTTCGACTATATAATAAAAAGATTGCGATATAACTAATAATATTTGGAATGAAACTATACATCTAATTCATAATAGTTTTTTAAGTTTTGTTTTGTGTACATGCACAGGTAGAATTATAAAAGAAAAATATTCATTACTTTTCTCAATGAAATAAAATTTAACATTCATTTTGGAAGACTAATTTCTCTTACATAACATAAAGCATAACTTCTCTAAATCTTGCATATTAGTTTATTAACTATAATTATTGCAAATTATATATATTAAATACAATATGTTTAACATCAGAAAGTAAAGAAATTAAATTAAGTTAGGTTGGAGGAAGATCCTACGTATGCATGGTTGGTGTCTCATGCATTCTTAATTCATGAAAACGGAAAAAAGAAAGAAAACTAATAAGCCGAACTACCACCAAGTGTCCAATTATACTTGTAAATAATTAATAAACTTCTTATCTATTTTTAGGGTTAATAACATGACATCTTAACACTGTTCATTAACTATGCCAACGACTTTTGCTCATCGTTATAAGTTTCATCATCTAGAAATTACTTGAAAATTTCATTTCTTCTCATGGTTTGTAACATTATTATATAATACGAGATATTATACATATATATGAATTACAAACACGGATCTAATTTTTTATTTATGTGCAATATCTTTGTTAAAACCATGTAATAATGTGTAGAATCTGATTTCTTGGTGAGAAACGATCTCCATACGTCCCTCCAAAAGCGAATAGAACCCGCGCGACTTATTATTAATAACCGGGCTCTATTTGTCCCTCCAAAGAGTGTGTATCTTGAAGGTAATAGAATATGAATTTACGGCAACAAAAAACTTTTATTTCCCCATAAAACTGAAACTTTGATAAAAGTTTAATTAAGGCTTGATTTTTTTGTTAAAAGATAAAGCAATGTACATAGTTTAAATCCTAGATGTGTAACTTTAGATGCTCCTCTTGTTATACGTCTGTTTCTCTTTTCTCTCTTGTTCTTTTGGTGCTCTAATGCTATGTTCATTCCTCCCAACATCATGGTATGTTTTCTACTTACAACTTAAAGATGTTTGAACTATTTTATTAAGATATATTAAATTCTGTTTAGTCTTAGTTGCAAAAATTCGATCAAAGGAGAATTTTAAAGAGAGTGTGCTGGATTTGGATCTATAACAACTGATAATTTTCAAACTCTAAGTTGATTGCTACTGATCTTAGCGTCGTTAATAAGGAAAATAAAAATGAGTAGTTACCACCTAAGGAATCCGCTGTTGATGGATCGTTACACTTAATTTCACATATAGTTACTACTCATGGTGCAAGAGGTCGCTACCGATGTGATTTAATGTTGATATAACAAGTTGCTAGTGATGACAATTCGTAACCATTGAAGTAAATTTACAACCGAGGGGGATTTTATGTCAAGTCAGTTTGCTAGTGATGAGTTAATACCGAGGTCATTTACTACAAATTATTAAAATTGCTATTGTGATCATATTGATATTGAGCTATGGTTTTTACCTACTGACGTAACTTAGGATTAGCATTGATTTCCAAGATACCACTAACGATAACCTTCTACTGAATTATAGTTTAGTGGTCGCTTTCATGAAATATTTTGTCACGGCTTGTATATAAAGAAATGCCTTCAACGTAGATTACAGTCTCAAGAGAGATGAAGAAGTGTATGCTAGCTTTGTCGAAGATCGATGATTGCATAAGCGACGTGTGAGAGTGATTAGGAAGAGAATCACTTCTTTTATGTTTGCAGCATCTTGTTATTGATTTCAAAAACATAATTTGTTTTGTAGTTTTTATGCTAACTCATTTACTTGTAATTAACATTCTACAAATGAGAAATTGAAGAATAATTTACAAAGAAATTCTTTGTTTTCTTGTGACTTTTAATTGATTTGCAATTAGAGCTAAGTATGTATTTGGTTAAGGAATGCTAACACAAAAAAGTCGAAGATCTTGTGATATCTCTTGAAGAGATGAGGCATGAGAAATCTTACATGAATATAATACAACATTGATTGACATATGAAAGGTTACATCAAAAATATTATAACATCGATATATCTAATAATAACTTTTTCTCGTCTCATGATGAACAAAGGGTTCTATGCTAGACATTTATCATACTAGATCAACGATAATTTAACATGACTATTAATATTAATATTAATATTTTTTCCTATAATTTGAGCAATTTTCAGAGCTGTCATACGAATCGATGGGATGTTAAGCATTATTGTCTTTGTTGTTTGGTTTTTATACATAATATAGGCTATACTTGTAGTTACATACATTGGGCCATGTTGGGCTGAACTACTTTAGCTAGGGAGTCATCACTGATCAGTGATGTGTGCTTAATAGAAGTTTAGACAATATGTCTTGCCTTTATTTGTGAAGTTAATTTTAATTTAAAAATTTTACAAGGAACCATCATCTTTAAAAAAAAAGGGCTCGAGAATACGAAGTAAAGATATATATTTTGTGTAAGCAATATTAGTTAAATAAATATGTTACTTCATCGTTTTGCAAAAGTATATGACTGTCTGGTCACTAGATAAAATATTTATATATAATTTTTTAAATGATAATGTTTTAATAAACCGAAACCCCGATTAACAAGAAACTAGACAAAAAAACACCAAAGGATACTATTGAAACCAAAAACAAATTATTGAGGCGACCCCGATTCAGAAACCTTATAGAATCGCGAAAAATATATAATTTCTTAGAAGTGTAATTATTATATATAATAACTAAATATTAAATTAACCATATAATACGTACACCTTTTAGAATAAATATAATTAATCCTAAAATGCTGATTAGAATACGTATACTATTTATATAGTTTAATGATTAAATCTGTAACCGGAAATCTGATACATTATAGTGGAAGTAGACATGCATTTTGTAATAAAACTAACAATTAATTATTCTACGAAAATATATAATATATTGGAAAAGAAAATTAAGTTCATGTAATCCTCTCCGCATCAAACATGATTAACATCATACGTCAGCAGGCACAATTACTTCTCTCTTGCTGATCATATTCAGAAATTGTTGTTGGAATTCTTTCAAAACACCTACAAAATGAAAATAAACTCAAGATCATATTGTAACTTTGAAACAAATAAAATAACACTTCAAATTAAAACAAAAGTGATGTAGAATATCATGTATTAAGTTACTAACATGTTGTTAACATCTTGAGGTTGGTGTTCACTAGCAAGCGCGGTTTTTGCAACACAAAGGAATGCTTCTTCGACGTTGTAGTTCTCTTTTGCCGATGTCTCAAAGTAAGGTATGTTCCCCTTTGAAGCACACCACTCTCGTGCCGTCTTCTCAGAAACCTGCATTTAACACGATCCATGTTAAAGGTACTTAACGATTGAATGTATGCTCGTGGAGACTTACCGCTCTACTATTTCCACCATTTATGTCGACCTTGTTTCCGAGTAACACAAAGGGAAATCTCTCAGGTTCACTTGGATCAGCCTGTAGTCAAATAAATGGGACATATAGTCGTCATGTATATAGAGGGTGATTAAAGATATAAAATGGTTTTCTTCTAAAAGGGTATGAAACAATTTTGAGTCTCTAATGGGACTATTCACGAGTCGAGCCGAACCAAGCATATTTTTGCTCGTGCTTGACTCGCTTTCAAACCGAACCGAGCCAAACGGCTCATTTACAATTGAGTGGAAAATTGAACGGACATTATTGAGTGTTAATTTTTTGAGTGAGTGTTCGGGGAGCGCAAATGAACAGCGAACAATTTGTACGATTCAACTATCTAGTGTGTCTTCCGATTTATATTGAAATAAGAGACAGTGACAATGTTAGGTCCTAAGTTTTAATAACTTAAAAAGCAACCATATTTCATAACATAATATTTCAATGAATGACAATTCGTTGTGGGTAACAAAGGGGCTAAGGATGTAACTGATGAGGTGGGAGCATATTGCAGAGAATAATAATTATGAGAGCGGGAGATGATAGACTAAGAGTAAGAGTAGGGTTAAATATTGTCTCTTAGCGGTTTGGATTTCACTTTTATTCTTAGTGTAAAATTTTTATTAGGTTGATTTATCTAGTATGTATAAATATAATTGTTATTTGTATATTATGTGCCAAATCTACTATAGTGCTATGTATAAAAAAATATACACACACATATATATATAGTAAAAAATAGTTCGAGCCAAACCGAGCCGAGCGGACGTTTGCTCGTACTTGGCTCGTTTACAAACCGATCCAGGCCGATCTGCTCGTTTACAAACCGATCCAAGCCGATCTGCTCGTTTAAAACCGAAAAAAAGTTCGAATGAACATCTTCGAGCAAATTCCGAACAAATATCGAACGCTTTGAACAGCCCTAATTTTTAATCATTAAAGTAGCTTCAATGGTTAAAATTAACTTGGTTACAATGTCATAATTATTTGAAGTTAGTGTAGGCTTAAGGGATAAAAGAGAAAAATACAACATGCGTGTTGATTTTTTCACTAAACACTTCACTCTTTTAAACATAAGCTTTTATTATTTATTGAAGAAATTAAGAAATTATAACATAACATCAAGATTTTTTTTCTTATATACGAGCAAAGTATTGTTATATATATCTAGAAAATATTGTTTTTTGAAAGACGTGAGACACTATGCCATATAATTGTGTGGTTATAGCATTTATAGACTTTGATAATATCATCTTAGTTTGTGTGGATATGTGTTTAATGAATTTATATGGTGCGGATGTGTCATTAGTTTTGAAAGGAGTTTCGACTACGCATTAACAAGCTCTGTTGTTTTGTGATAAACGCGCATACATAAATTGACATAGATACCCTTTCTTCCTAGGATTCTTGGGTGAAATTCGCTTACACCCGAAAAAAACCTCTATATGTAAAGAAATAAGAAGCATGGTTTTGTAACCTGGTTTAGAAAATCTTCATGCCAAGTTTGCAGGGTTTCAAAGGTTTTCTGAATGTTGACGTCATACACAAGAACACAACAATCAGCCCCTCTATAAAAGCAACTCCAAGACTATGAAACCTCTCTTGCCCAGCTGTGTCCCAAATCTGCTCATACGACCAAATATTCATTGATCTATACATGTGTATATAACAACTATCTATACATGTGTATACAACAACTACCTATACATGTGTATATAACAACTAGGGTTACACCACGCTACGCGACCCGGGCAAACCAACTTTAACAACAGTTAAAGGGAATCGTAATTGCAATAGCTAAAATAATATGAATAACAAAAGAAACTTGATGGGTGTTAAAAAAAGCAACAAAAAGAAATTAGAAAAAAAATGGGTCAACAAAAATTAAAACGTAGCAGAAAAAAAAATCAAGGGGGTTCATTCCATTTCGTCCCTCATTCCTGCATACGAGACGCGGCTGAACCACGCAATGATGATTTAGCACTATAGACGCCACTGTACATTAATATGACTTGCAATGGCTGATTACTTACTTGCAAGGTGACAACTTGTCGTCTATATGCAACTCTTTGTCATAAAATCCGCACCAATTGTTGCCTTGTATTGTTTGTTGAATTTGTTATAAACATATCTACAACGGCAGTTAATTTCAACTGGAAAGTCTTAAAACTCATCACAACTACCTCTGCCATTTTGTTATTTAGATATTCACTTCAAAGTCACGCGATCGCGATTAACATGATATGGAGTTCTATTAGTTCTCTATGTAACATTTAGATGTTAGCATGATAAAACTGTTATACTAATCATGTAGGTGGATACTGATTCATCAAAGATGTCTTCCCAACCCTACAGAACCAGAAAACATGAAAGTCTTGGTGAGTCTCATGGTTTCTTGAATCAAATCAATCATAGGTATATTTCTATAAAACTGTTAGTTATCCGACAAAATCATTTTTGTTGGAAATTCAGACAAGTTTGCCTCAAAACCAAAGACTTGATACTACACACTTTTGATCCAAGAAGAATTCAAGAACATGTTTAAAATTAAAAAAAATCAACACGTACCCGCTATCACCTAGAACGATGACCTTGAGCAACATACGATCGGATATTTGCATCTCCACGATAAGTAAATTGAGTTGCCTGATCAGTTTGTGTATGTTTTGTAAACCCACGGAAAGAGGAACAAAAAGGGAAAAAGTGACAACCTTTCACGTTGTATGCTTGTGTTCTCAATCAATTGTTTCCGGTTGATATAAGCTCCTTTTGACTTTTGACTTTCCAAAGTCAACAAAGTTGTTTTATATTGATGCCTATATTTAAAGGCGAATTGATTCGGTCAAATATAAAATGCCCATATGTCAATATTTATATACGTCTTACTTTCAATCTTTTCCCTTTCACCTCCTAAAACTTTCTAAACACTACAAACATTGGCCCATTAGAGGCGACAAATGTCGCCGCTATACCCCCAAATGCTCGGGTGGTGACCGACGAGGTGGGGGTGGTGCTCGGTTGGAGTGGTGACCGGTTGGTGGTGCTCGGTTGGAGTGGTAGCCGGCGGCTGGGGGATCGCGTGAGAGGAATTTTCAGTGGTGGAGGGAAAGGTAGAATGTGAAGGGAGTCGGGAGTGGGCGTATAGATTTTAACCAATAGCGGCAACAAGTCGCCGCTAATAGTGTCGTCGCTATTGGTTAAGTACGACCAATTTCAGACTGTTAGATCTTTTGCACGATCAACAGCCAAATCTAATTGAAAGAATTGGAAACGGATTGCTCAGTAATAGCGGCGACATGTTGCCGCTAATAGTGTTACAGCTATTGCTGTCGTCGCTAATGACCTAGTCGCTGCTAATAGGTGCGCCGCTATTAAGGGCATTTACTGTAGTGAAAAACTATGTTAAACATCACTTAAAGAAAATTTCTTGCATTCATATTTTTATTTTTGTATGACTCAAATATTAACGTAAATGTAGTTCGAAAACAAGCCGGATCGATTATAATTATATTTTATTAGGCATCAACAGCTATCAATACTAGTTCTAAAAACTTGGTATACAAGCCATGAAAACCTAGACTGAAATTGTTATAAAACCTCAAAATCTAAGACTATCCATCAAAAGCAGTTATATATAAAGATCCCAAACCAATGAAACCTTGGAATGAACGGAGGCATACAAATCTAGAACAGATTTGTGGACGTTCTTGGCCATTATAAAGTGAAGTGCGATTAAAAGGATGTTTGTGAGGGTAGGAGTAAGGAGAGTTGGTATTGAAATGGGGGAGGTGGTGTTTTGACCAACAAGTAGGAGCCAGTCAACAGTTGAAGCAAAAGTAAAAGGAACGTTGCACCAAAACAGAAACAAGCAACACAGCCATTGCAAGCATAGAAGACACAAACATCATCCAAACATGCAAACAGACATTAATTAAAGAGGGTGGACCACAACACCCTGCCATCACCAATGGAGCTGGTTCAGGTGCTCAACTCCACCATCCCCTACTATACCTACCTAGCTTGCTTGCTATTTTCAAACAACAAAAAACCTACACCGACTGGACAACATGACATATGCACAGACCCAAAAACCCTAATCCCCCCCCCCTCTTCTCCCACCAGGTTTGTTTTATTTACTTTCAATTCCGCCCGTGAAGATGCCTTCCCACTGTTATCATTTTGGAACAAACCTCATCCGACCCATCTCTTGCCGGAGCAAAGACCACCGGCATGTCTTCTTCCGACCCGTAGCTGAAGTCCATACACTTGCAGTTATTCATCAAAGCTGTTCTGCCCTAAAAATCACACGATACGCACCGCACATAATGAATGAAAATGAAGGAAGATTCATGACATAATACGCACACTATATAATATATTTTTTTATTTTTATTTGATTAGATTTCAAAACAAGTACCTGAATTCTGGCTCTTGAAATCTCAGCAACCTTTGAACTATCAAAACGGTTCCAACGTTTCCACTAAATGCGTCTCGAAATCTCAACGCCGCTTCAGGAGTTGTAAAGTTAACAAACGCGAACCCAGCGTTAGTTCGCCGACTACGAAACGACGTACAACAAATTAAACACGGTTAATCCTACAACTCAACACACAGTGATCGATAAATCGTAAACAGCTTACTTGAAATCAATAGGTAGATAGAGAAATCATAGGCAGACACAGATTCCCCGTTCTTCTTATTCTCAACTTGGCAGTGAATATCTAGTGTCTGGATCAACAACGTCCGGCTGCAAATCAAAATATTTCCATTTCAAGACACCAAATAATTAAATGCGACCCAATCATCGAAACAGATGAAACGATAATGTAGTCAGTCATAAATGAAGATGATGATGATGATAATGATACTTTACGTGTATTTATTTGGAACATTCTTGATCATCAAAGAGGTGGTGTTGGTTTCGAGAGGCAAACTTTTCTGATACTCCTTGCGACTGTTCTTCCACCTCTTGCCTTGAAACCCTAGGTCGTTTGAAGTAGCTTGAAACCCTAGGTCGTCTGAAGTAGCTTGAAACCCTAGGTCGTCTGAAGTAGCTTGAACCCTAGGTCGTCTGAAGTAGCTTGAAACCTGGGTCGCCATTTCACGTGATTACTATTATTATTATTATTATCATGAGAAGGAAGGGGCTTGGTGATCCGGAGGCGGAGGCGGAGCGCGATTTGGGGATTCTGGGACCGGCGGGCACAGGGGTTAGCGAGGGTGGGTAGATTTTGGGAGGCGATGGTGGAGGCGGATGTTGTAGGTGGAGAGATGGGCGTTGTAGGGGTGGGTTTGTGGTGGCAGATAGACGTAGAAACGCCTGCTGGCGGGGAGTCTCAGGTAAGGGGGAGCGTTGGGATCTAAGGACGACGTTTGCTTCGCCATTCGAACCTAAACTTGCTTGTGCTTGTGCTTCTGGAGGAACGAGGAAGAGGTTATATTTGAGGAGTTCAGACTTGAGAGAGGGTATGTATGTATGTATGTATGTATACGTTGTATGTACATGTATGTGTTTGTAATGATGGAATGAATAAATGCACGTATGGACGCCGACGGCGAGTGTTTCCATTTTGCTTGCCCGCCAGACTTTTCACTGTCAGAACGCTCTCAATTCAGGATCTCTATGGAGATGCATACTGCCAAAAAACAATTTCTGCTTTCTTTCTTTCTTTCTAAGGGTCCCTTTATTTAGACACCCTTTAATTTTAAATCAATACCCTGTCCCTAAGCCGCGTAGGGTCCATACGCGGCGTTTAGGTATGTTGTTGATTTGACGTTTTATCCCTATATTACTCAGCGTATGGGACCATACGTGGCGTATAGTTTTACATTTTATACTCATACGTTACTATGACCCATATACGTGGAAAGCTATACGCCGCGTATGGAACCATACGCGGCGTATAGCTTAATATTTATTTTTTTTAATTTTTTGAGTTTTTTATTTTAATATATACAATTGAATACAATAATAAAATTAAAATTCAAATATATAATTCACATATTACAAATTATAAATTAAATAATTTATATAAGCCGGGTTCTCGTTATTCTCTTTATTGCGTTTATTCCGAGATACGAATCCTATACATAATCTCCCATTCTGCAGCACGTACGTTTCCGTTTAAGAATCCAAAGATTACTTAATGTTGGCATCGGATAATCTCCTTCTAACTTAACGTGGACGAAAGATTGTTTGTTGACATGAACAATCGAAACGATATGATGAGGCATGACAGTTTTCGGATCAGCCCATAATGGGAAAAATGTTTGACAACCATTATTGCTAGTAAATGAAGAATAACCCCAAACTTTGAGCAACCACTAATCCCGTATACGGCATTATCATCCAATGTTCTTCTGGTGCAGGTTCCACACTTGCCAATCGATGGTGTGACGTAATTCGTTATACTGTCCGGGATACAAAGTATCGAAAACTTCTCTGTACTCCATTCATTTTGTCCAACTCTTCTAAAAGCTGTGTCCGCACATACATCCACTTATTTTCGTCAAACCCTAAGCCTAAAGCTATTGATCGAAAACCACAATTCCCCATCGGGTCGGACATCTCGTATACGTGAATATACTGATGAAAGATTGACGGAATCCAATTTTTTAACCTGTTTATATTGTTTAATTGGTTATCTCCGACAATCGAAGAAAACTCTTAGTACCCCGTGATACTTTAGATGAGGTGAACGACTACGTTGCATGGCAGGCTTCTGGGGCTTTACAGCTGAACTTGTTCTTCCGGAAATGTGAGACGCAATAAACGAGCTATGTCTCGGCATGTCGCACGTACTTTGTTGAGTGTCGTACTTTTGTTGTTGAACCTTTAACGTTGGACGACGCGAATATCTGTTTGAGAAACAACAGGCGCTTTTTGTTACTTTTCCATGGTACACAATTTTTTATTTTTTTCACCAAACTAAATTTTACAGCTGCGGTTGTGTCATTATTTGTTGTTTCACACCGTTCCATTTCTTCTTCAACATCAAACTTTTTCTCCAACCGTATATGATGGCTTAATGTTATCAAGCTTCGTCCAAAATACGTCAATTGCATCTAATGGAATTTTAGTGCCTGCATTATAAAGTATAAATTTAAACATTAATTTGTCACTTTAATAGAAAAATGATAATGATGGAGCGACTATTACCAGAATGTCATATTTTTCCAGCCGACAAGCACAAGGCAAGCCACAACTAGTGAAAAGATGACAACCACATGTTGCTTTGCAGAGCGCATCACATGCAATTTAGTGTTTTCGGCAACTAATAAATCAAGAGTATGTGTGAAACCTTGCCTCTTAAGTAATCAAATAGCGGAAGTTTAGATGATTCTGGTTTTAATTTTGCTTGTCTCAAAGCTTCTTTTAAATTTACCTCTTGTGCGTTCACCAATTGATCTACAAACTCCACAAGTCTATCCAGTGAGCTATTGTGTTTAAGATATCTTTTAAATTTGCATGTTGACTCTCCACCCTATTTGTTGTGCGTTGGCCAAAATTGCGGTTCAAGTTAGTCCAGGCTGATACAAACATTTCTTTGAACTCTCTAACCAGTTTTCTGTTTATATATGACAATACCTCTGAAATATAATAAATCACGCTTAATTAATATTGAAAATATAATAAAACATAATTAAAATTTAATAAACTTACTTTCTCGATTCGCTTCAACTAATCGTTCGTAAAGAAGTTATAGTGATACTCGTAAATCTCCGCCGTGGACTCACACAACGTGCCCCATGCATATTTAACTTTCTCCAGTCATCTTTCGTAAAACTTGCTTTACAGTGTTTCGCGATATTTCATCAATGGCCACCGCATAACACTTTGAAGCATTCGGAAATACTTTAACACAGCGTTCATTAAAGCGAGATCTCTGTCTGTTATTATGACGCGTGGCTCCATACACTGCTTAACGTATCTTTCAATCTATTAAGCACCCATTCAAAATTATCTTCCCGTTCTTTGCTAATAAACGCTGGCAACACAAAATGTCTTGTGTGGGAGGTCACACCAACAATCTGAACAAACGGAAGCTTGTACATGTTTGTTTTATATGTAGCGTCTATCATCAGCACGTGCGGAAATTGCACGCCAAGTGTCGTGATTTTAGGATGACAAAAAAATATATCTTCTACGACATAGTATCGGGATCTTCTCGGGTGTAATAAACATACTTTTAATTGAAAAAGGAAGGAAAATTGATGTTGTTAAGTGAGATACAAATACCGTTAGGCTTCATTTTAATTAAGTCTATTGAAAAAAAAAACCTCGGGTGTAATAAACGTACCTTTTAATAGATAAAAGGTTTTCTAAGACTTGCATTGGTGTTCACCGACTTTTCTTTCACTTCTTATCTATATTGAGCGTTGTATACGTCTCTGGTTATTGAGCGTTATTAGGGATTTTGCTTTTTAATAGCTGATAAGATGCTACGAGGCTCCATGTTCTGATCAGTAAGCTGCTCCACCAAATTGTATTCGTTTTGAGAAAACCTTCTTACAAAGGATGCCCCTCCATATGTTGAGCAGGATCATGGTTATGTTCGTCACTTCGCACCCTAATTTCCACGAACGACGTTTGTTGTCGTATATCCTACCAATTTAAAAGGACATCCGATTTTTTTGCTACCAGATCGTCTAACTGTCGCTTTACTTTTGTGTTCGCCCGCACGATCACAGATAAGCCATACCTTTACGACCTGACCTTCTTTTTCTTTGATCTTCGTGTAATAATAACGTAACCATTATCACGTCCTCTATTAACAGTCCAACAGACTAGATCATCGAGAGATAAAAAATTTGAGATGTTTCAAACGATACTTTTGTCGTTTGTTTTTCATCACCCGAGGTATATTATTTTGTTGCGTGTCGTAAGTGGACTCTCGGCAAACTCAACTTCATCATCGGAACATACGATTGGTTTAAATCTGGCAGTCCTGTCTCGTAAGCAGATTGAACGTACGCATATCTTGATACTATCCACCACGAACGAATATTCATTTGATATTCATTTGAATATTCACCAAACAAATAGTTACCGTCCCAAAACGACATACGAACGAATAAAAGGTGTGATATTTTGAGAGAGAAATACGTTTGGGATTTACAGAATCGAAAGAATATCGAAAGTGTTATCGAAATCGTTGTTATATAGGTGAAAACGAATCTGGGTCATGTCATATCGAATAATTATACGTGGCGTATGGTCCATACGCCACGTATAGGACGCTATACGCAGCGTATGGGCCTATACGCTACGTATAGGCTTGCCACGTCTCCACGTATAGAATCCTATACGCAGCGTATGTACCATGTAATCGTACATCGTACAAAAAGTACATCTGACACCACCAATTATTTTGTACTATACGTGGCGTATGGATCCATACGCCACGTATAGTGCAAAATAATTGGTCGCAAGAGGACTGTAGTGGTCGCATGAGCACCAATTAGTTTTGTACTATACGTGGCGTATGGGGCCATACGCCACGTATAGTATAAAATAATTGGTCGCAAGAGCACTGTACGTGGTCGCAAGAGGACTGAGCTATACGCCGCGTATGGTTCTATACGCGGCGTATAGTTTATATATGTATATGTTTTTTTAATTTTTTGAGTTTATATATAGATAATTTGAATTAAAATTATTTATGTATGTCTGTATGTATGTATGTATGTCTGTCTGTATGTATGTATGTATGTATGTATGTATGTATGTATGTATGTATGTGTATG